>CM060947.1:111327094-111474594 GCA_030765055.1 Mantis religiosa
AGGCAGCCGTGGCTCCTCAACAGTTGCCGACTCGGGTGCAACGCCTGAGTGCGTCGAGGTTGAGAAAATATTCAGGAAGAGTTTAATTTAGAAAGATTCCAGTCTAATATTTGACTGCTTCTCACATTTTGCCGCTATTTGTACCTCTCAGTCTTTGTTCTATAATACAGTAGACCCATCGATAACAATCGCGATGGCATCAAAAAAGCGAAAATTCTAGATTTATCTCTGTCTCATTCTCTCTCTCAGCAAGCTCCCAACTCTGCGTGCCACTATCTATCTCTTTCTTTCCTGCTCACGCACACAGCACTGGTTTATCGCAGCTCCGACACAACGATGCAATCTTTGACAGTGCTCCCTTCTCAGGGCTGGTCGTCCCGAACAGCACCATCATAACGGGCCAGACGATCCAGGTGTGGCACCAACATATTTCCTCAAAGCAGCTTCTGGATGCGGTAAGCCACGTCGTTAATTCTCTTTACCACTCGGTCCGGTCCTTACCATGCTTGTTGAAGTTTTGGGAGGCGTTAATTGGTCCGGTAGGGCGTTACAACCAGACCAGGTCACCTTTCTGGAATCCTTGACTGTTGGCTTGTCTGTCGTATCAGATCTTCATGCGGTTGCTCGCCATCTGGATGTTCTGACGAGCCATCTCATGCATGTCATGGATATGATCCACGAGGTTCTCCACATACTTGGTTGCTGGCTGCTTCGCTACTGGGGGCTCCCAAAGGCCTGGTCTAAAGGGAGGCATAGCTCTCGTCCTAAATTTAACCTTGCTGGCGTCATCCCAGTGGTGTCGTATGTTGACGAGCGGTAGGCCAGCAAGAAGAGTGGCACCTTGACGTCCCGTCTCACTGATGGCTGGCCACGACCTTCCTTAGATGTTTTTCTAAGGTCTTGATGTATCTCTCGACCATGCATCCAAACTGTGGATGTAGATGTGTTGTGCGAATCTTGTTCACCCCAAGCCTTTCCCGTGCCTCCTTCATCACTTAACAATAAAAATTGATGCCCTGGTCACCATGGAGCTCTAACGGGACCCCAAAACGGCAGAACAGTTGTTCCACGAGGCAGTCTGTAATCGTCTTCCCCTCTTTGCTCGGGATGACATACACCTCCAGCCCCTTGATGAAGTAGTCTACGGCTACCATTAGGTACTTGTTGCCTCGATCGGACAGTGGAAATGGACCAGCTATTTCGGCAGCAATGCTTTCGAAAGGCGCTCCGACGTTGTAATGCTGCATGCGACCCCAGCTCTTAGTCTGGAGGCCGCGATTCGCCGTCTACACAGAACATTGACGGCACCATTCTTAGCGTCTGCTTGGGGCCTCAGCCAGTAATAGCGCTGTCGGAGTTTGTTGATCGTTCGGCTTGCTGCTGGGTGTCCTCCTGAAGTACCGGCGTGCACTTCCTCTAAGACTTCCGGGACCTTCAACTGCTCTCTTTGCGTTCTCCCATCGGATGATTCCCATTCCCGGAACAGGACGCCATCTTTGGTCTTCAGTGAATCCCATTGGGAGCAGTACGACTTGTATGCAGCATTTTTGGGTGCGATGTTCTCCCAAGTCGGTCTTGTCCCTGGCTCCACTTCCCTCAAAAGTGGCCCCATGTGGGCATCCGCCAGCTGCTCCATCCTCAGGTCCGTGCTATCCCATCCGTCTGCAGGCTCTGCCGTGACCACCCTGTCAGCGGCGGCACGCTCCTTGTCTTTCACTCCTGTGCATTGGCCACTCTCTTCAGGCCAAAGTCTTCGGGACATGGCGTCTGCGTTGGCGTGGTTCTTTCCCTCTACGATGTTCGTAGGTGAAGTCATACTCCTGCAGCCTCTGGACCCAACGGGCTGTCTGGCCCTAAATATATCTAAAGTTGAGCAGCCAAGTTAGGGCGCAATTGTCAATCCTGAAATAGAATGGCTGACCATATAGGTACTAGTGGAAGTGCTCCAAGGTCTTCACTACAGCCAGTAGCTCTCGCCGGGTTACGCACTGGTTCTTCTCTGCCTTGGATAGCGTCTAGCTGTAGTAGGCTATCACTCGCTCGTGGCCGTCCTTGATCCCTTAATGCAATGCTCGCTGGCGTAGGTGTCCACAATGAAAGTGCCACCTGGTTGCGGGAATCCCAAAATAGCAACAGTGCAAAGTGTCTGCTTCAGCTGCTGTAAAGCGTCTTCGGCGTCCTCCGTACACACGTAAGACCGGCGTCAGACTGGGTGCAGGACCGAAGCCTTCCTTACCCATGTAAGCTAAGCAGGATTAACCCCCAAGCCTCCCGTGAAACAGGTGTAATTAGCCAGCAGTTAACATGCTTTGGACGAGACTGAAATTAAGGTGAATAGTACAGAAAGGAAAATTTTAATTCGGAGCGGTTACACTTTGGGTTTTCAGAAGTGTCCAAAATATCACTAATATAATTAACATTAACCTATAATTAATATTCTTTTCAGTGATAGCAAACGAACATATTTCACATGTTAATTGTTTATTCCATCTAAAAATTATTTATTGTCAGGGATGGAATGATGTCTACGGTAACTGAGTTTAGTTTAGTAATATGGATTTATTTTCCAACCGGTGTTAAATTTTTACATAATTTTAAAGATTTAGCTTTGAAGTTAGCGCAAATTCTATTTCTATTCTTAAGCTCGG
The DNA here is from genome assembly GCA_030765055.1 of Mantis religiosa. Lineage (NCBI taxonomy): Eukaryota > Metazoa > Arthropoda > Insecta > Mantodea > Mantidae > Mantis > Mantis religiosa. Next base: position 111,329,743 of record CM060947.1, read on the forward strand.
GATAGCATCCTCTTACCTATGTGTTAAAATGTTTAATAAAATTTGACACATACTAATGGCTTCCACAAACCAAACTGTTGCGAGCTTGCATTATTTGACGTTTTCTAGTGCTTCTCTAACCGCAGAAGAGCCGCAAATTAAAGTATTTTTCTGTATGTTGAAAACATATGTGGTTGATTCCGTTGCCCCTGGGATCGAACCGATCGGGTGGCCTTGATGAGAGTGAAGCGATCTAGCAACTGAGGCACGGCGTGGTCGTGCAGTATGCAGAGGTCCTTATTTATTAATAATATAGGCTGTTCTACTTCTCTTCGTATGAATCACGGAATAAGAAGCAACTTAAAAATCAAATTTGACAACAGAAAATGTACTCTATGATATGCTTTAGAGCGGTAATGACCTCCTTGTTGGTGGCCCTTAGACACACATCATCATTTTTACGTGCTGTTGTTGGCGGACCTGTTATCAGTGTTTTTTCCCGCGTTGCCGCCAAATTGAGTTTTTGGCAAATGAAGAACAGAGTATTTTGTAAACAGTATTGTTTTTAATATTGTAGTGAGTCAGAATCTTTTAGGAATTAGCACTCCGACGTAATGGATGATGTAACGAGTAAGTTAATTTAGTTATTATTAGTGAGGTTTCTTTTTATACTCTGCAGTAATTGATCCCAGCAAGAGCAAAGCTCTGGCAAGTAGATTCGTTACTCAGTGCATACCATTATTAGTTCACTTGAAAAGAACTTAGAAGTCAACCCAGTGCCAAGCAAATTAGCAGTTGAACCATTGATAACACATACATTACAAATATAATTTTCTAGATTCATCCAATAGGTACTATGTGATGAAAGAGTTGGTTATGTGGCTATACAGATCATTCATACACTATCACACCATTCAAGAGGGTGATCTGAATATGAATACATTTTCATCCAAACATAATTGTTCACTTTATGATAAGGAAAGTGCCTTTGGAAGCTAACAAAAGAAGTCATATAAGTGTATTTTTGATTATTATATAAAAATAGTGCCCCAACTTAGCTTAGGTGCTGTTGCCAGTTGTGCATCTTTGAAATCTGCAGTTACAACAATATAATGCCAACCATTCCATATCAAAATATATTTTTAATAATGATATATGCAGTAAAATTGTGCGAAGATCTCTCAATAAACAATCTAATTTTCATAGAGTGAAAGCTATAGATATGAAAAAGATCCTTTGCCGTACAAAAAATGTACCATCACGAGTAATGTAGGAAGTAAGACAACAGCTCTCCTACGTTGAAGAGTTATGCCCTCTATAGAATGCTACCAAACAGTAAAATAATTACATAAAAAATTGAAGATTTTCTGTCGGACAGGTATTGTAATTATTAATTCTATTATTTACTACTATATTTTGTTTCATCACACATGCATCACATTTTGGTTATACAGTATTGATATTTTCTGTGCATGCATGTTTTGGAAACACACTGGCATATTTTGGTAGGCTTTGGCCGCTCTTACATAAGATAACTACATAGTTACCTTATTTGAAAAATAGACAATCCGTTAATTAATATGTAAAGTTAGCAGAAGTGCTTTGTAACAGCACATATGGAATTTCGTGTTCCCAGATGGTTGCAATTGAATTTGTTTGGAATGCATTAATTCTAGGAAGTTTATAGTAAACATAGCAAGTTAATTATACAAATATAACAATTTGTATAATATTCGTTGCTTCTCTGTAGCTAGCTTCATTTTCTATGTAATCAATAGCAAGTTAAGTTAGTAGTAGGTATGTCTCAGTTCATTTTTTGCCTGTTTTGTATATACTCGAGTTTTGGCAAAGGAACCTTAATTTTAAATTAAAAAGATGTAACCATGGTGATGTATTTGCAAAGAGGTTTAACTTTTGACCTCTACATGAAGCTTTATTATTTGTGCTGTACCTGTTTTGTAGTACAAAATTATTTTTCTTTCAGTACAATTGCCCCGGTTACTAGACTATTTAATTACTGAACAAAGATAAGTGCTGTATACTGTGTTTAAAGTATAATTGTGCCTAAGGATAGATTAAGTGATCTAAGGGTAAATATTGCTCATTTTAGTTATAGTAACATGTGCTTTCCAATTAATTTGCATATCAACCTGTATACCTAAAAGCTTAATATCAGGGCATTGATAGTGTCTGTTTATAATAGAAAATTTTGCAAATTTTATGTAGTTAATTGTAGGGTTTAATTTTATCTATATTTAAATTTAGTGTTTTAGCCAGAGACCAACTGTATTCGGTTTTAAAGTTGTGACTCAGTTTTGTTCCATCAGATCTAACTTTTTGCTTAATGGTATTACATTGGTATCATCTGCAAACAAAACCAAGGTTTCAATATTTTTCATTCTAAAAAGTAAAGAAAAGACCAAGAGAAGGGGGGGGGGGGGGTAATACTTGTGCAACTCTCTTCTTAGTGGTTACCTATAAAGGTAACTTTTATAAAAAATTCAACATAAGCAGAGCACAACACTTATGTAGTTCTTCAATCCTGTTATTATGGTTGTTTAAAATAAAATTTTATTGGAAATTTTTCATTTCTAAAACCTACTTGCTGATTTTGGTCTTGTAATAGAAGCTGAAGCTTTCCTGGCGGCGTGAATATTCATTGTTTCTCGGGCTTCAAGCCAGGTGGAGAAGTGGCTTGAAGCCCGAGAAAACTTTGAATATGATTTTGGTCTTGTTTCCCTGTTTTATGGTGAATCTAGTAATAAGGGTTGAATATAGACTGCCTTTGGTGGCAGTGTTTAGTTTGCGTATATTTTGATCTAGAATAATACAGAAAAGTAGTTTATTGCTCTAATAGAGAGTTTCTCATGAGTTCATATATGAGTTCATGTATTTGCCAAATTGATAGTGTTAATGTGTTATCATTTGTTAGTTGTCAAAAACTGCATGTGCCATACCAATTCTAATGCTTCTTTAATGACTGGATGTTGGCTCAAACACATGTATAATGGGGCTTTTTCTGCTGTTAGTCTGGGTAGCTGATTTGGATAGATGCTGGCCTACTGATCCCATGGTTGTAGGTTAAAGCCAGTTTGGGCTGATGGTTTCTAAGTGTGCTTGAAAGTGTCAGCTGCCTGTCAGATTTACTGGTATGCAAAAGAGCTCAAGATGAAATTTTGGAACATGGGCAGTGTTGATATGATCCTGGCAATTGTCTGCCTTTAACAAACAAGATATTTATTTGGAGCTTTTCTGCTAAGCAAAATAGGTGAAAATGTAAATTTTTGTATTATTTTATACACAGCTGTTATAATAAGATATTTTACAATATAGAAATGCAAGATAGTTCTGTTAAAGACAGAAAAATGTCAAAATCTGTAGTTTTCAACTGTATTGTTTGAAATTTTGTCAATTTAGGCTAAGGGGAATCAGTTAAACTTCCAAATTTCATCCTATTTTTAATATTTTTATCAAATAAATATTCATTGCATTGGATTTTGGTATGTTAGAAAAAAATGTTCCAATTCTTATAGTTTTGTCTTTAAATAAATTAAATTTTAGATTCAGGTTTCTTTAAATAACATAAAAGTGAGAGTGTTCATTTGTGTATTGTGTATATTTAAATAGTTTTGGAGAAAAAATATTTATGTGTGAATATATTAAATTTCCCTAAACTTTTGGAAATTTTGAGATTTAAAATTAAATAATAAATATATTGTGGAAACGTAGAGTCAGACTGAAAAATTCAATGCCATAGCCGGGATTTGAACCACGGATCTTCTGGTTTCCGTCCAGCCGCACTACCATTGTGCTACTATGGCCAACGTGCCGATATGACATTAAATTCTCCAACTGACTCGTATTTTCCCGGTAAACCACTTAGGAGTTCTCATAAACACATGAGACAACTACCTTAATGGCGACTTACTACATGTAAGTACTTTAAGGCCCGGGCTTTATAGTTAAGCACTATTAGGTTAATTAATGGAAATTAATTATTCTTTCACACTGGCCGTGTGTAGGCTAAATTGTGGAAACGTAGAGTCAGACTGAAAAATTCAATGCCATAGCCGGGATTTGAACCACGGATCTTCTGGTTTCCGTCCAGCCGCACTACCATTGTGCTACTATGGCCAACGTGCCGATATGACATTAAATTCTCCAACTGACTGCTTAATGTACATGTGGAGTTTCTCTATTTGTTTTTCCCAAAGAGATTATACAGCATGTTTCAACATTGTCAAAATGCAATTTTCATTAGGATATAAGCATAGTTTACATCGTAAGTCATAACAAACCTTCTCTTATAATGATAGCATCAGTAGGAACTTCAAGAAAACACATATGTTAACATTACTTCATCTATACTCTATACAGCATAAACATTTTCTTATTAGATATTGCTTTAACTCTTTTTTAAAGTTTATCTTTGTGTGGGTTTTACAGTATGTGGCAATTGGTTATATAATTTCTTATCACTTATGAGTCCCATTCACTTGTTTTAAAGTAACATTGATCCTATGTATATTATTATTCCCACTTGTATCAAATCTATAATATTGAGTATTATAATTGGTAATATGTATATTTTTATTTATAATACATAATATTTATACACATATAGAAATGAACTTAAATTTGTAGTTAAATTTAAAGGGAGTCGATTAATGACACTAAACATCACTTACTTTTAAATTTTCCCGGAACATGTTTCAGAGACTATTTGCCTCCATTGTCAACTGGACATCGACTTTATATATATAAATTTGTAGTGTTTAACGCCCACTTTTACTACATGCAGCATTGCAGGCGGTGACACTGATGATACATGAGATGAGGATGGAGCACCAGTGGAATGAGATGGTGGGGAAAACAAGAGTTTCCGGAAAAAACCCACCCCAGCACCGTGTTGTCCACCACAAATCTCACTTTGTGGTCGCTTGGGATTGAACCGGGGCTGCCTTGGTGGGAGTCAAGTGTTCTAACTGCTTGGCCATGGTGTGGCCTGGGGAAGTATATTGGAAGCTGAAGAAGGCTGTTTATCTTTCTTTGACCAACACCTAACTTTTGGTATCTACAGAAAACCAACCAACAGAAACACCTTCATAAACAGTTTCAATTCCTCAGGTCATAAAAATACACACTGAATAAAAAAAAGGAACCTAAACATCAGATTGAAAGAACACATGAGAGTCATAAAATACAAACAAATTGAAAAGTTGCAGCTGCTTATTTTTGGTCTATCAATCATGATATCTACCTAACATCAAGTTGAAAGTCGCCAGTTTTCCAGCTGAACCAGGGGCTGCCAAGTGGGGTAGAAACTTCCGATTCAGCATCAAGCTTCCCGAAACAGCTGGGGGTGAAAGGTACATTTTGAGCGCTGCATGTATGCTAACAACTGGCTGCAAACTATGTTCAATGTTGCCAATACAATTATTTTGGTTGGTGTGCTGCATACTAATATATAGATTAACCTTTATATAGTTTAAAATTTAATATTTATTGTGTTATTTTACTGCATATGAAGTCATTTCCGTAATATTATTGGCCTATTTTGTACCTTATTTGAACTCGATGTACAATGTGAATAAGACACTACGTTGGCTAATCTGTACTATTTGAACAACATTTTAAAGCTAGAAACTGCAATTTAAGTTTTAATGGTATTGAAGCCAAGCGAAATTAAGTCTGAATAAAATGTTCATCGATTTGTAAAATTGGAAAGATTTGAAAGGCCTACGATGACATATGAGCAGCAAGAAGAAAGGGAATGAATTTCCACAAAGACTTATTGGTAAGTAAGATTTAGCATGTAGCTAAATACCGAAAATTAATATGACATAACCTGAATTGTGCCTTCATACATATTTATGCATAGTTAAATACTGTAGATTAATGTAGCACTTTATAATATATCAAGGGTGTTTTACATACAAAAGCATTAGTTTCATTAACCTTGTTACTTTTATTGCAATAACCTGGTTTTCTGTTTTTTTGTTTTTGTTTCTTTCAGCGGTCATCATCTCAAGCTACCAGGAATACGATGGCAGAAATCAAAAGGGCAGAATTGGTGGAAACTGTTTATGTTGATTGTTTTAATGATGTGCAGTGTTCTCCAGGAACATTAATGTAGCACAAAGCTTTCTTTCTCACATATACAGCAATTTAATGTGGTATATCAAATATTTCTTAAAGTTTGAGTTTCATATCATTGGAAAATTTAACAAATTTAAACAAAATTTGAGGTCTATTGTGACCAACATGTTCTAAATTTTCATGAAAAGTGAAGTTATTTTAGGCAGTTGATGGGGTATATTAGTTTGTTTTGTGTTAGTAAATTTAAAATATTTGAGTCGTATGTAAGTCCATGTAAGGTAAGAAGTTTCCGGTTTAAATTACTGCAAAAATATCTTTGCTAAATTACAGCTATTTTGTAATTGTCATTTGATTACCATGTGTTCATATAAAACAACACTAAGCCAAAATAAAACACCATGGATATCATTGTGATTTCTTCAGTATTTAAGCTTTGTAGTTATGCTCATGGTATAGATTTAAGTAAGATGGCAGCGTGTCTAATAATGTCCCATGATAAGCTCCATAAATTTGGCAAAAATAGTAATAAATCGCAAGAAGAATTCACAAATGAAGAGAGAATCTTAGAGTTTGGAAAAGGAAAGCGCATCAGAAATAAAAGTCACAGTTATCAGCAAGCGGGAAGCCGAGACTATTGCATCATTGCAGTTATTGAAATACTTAACAAGGACTTAAAAAAAAGCACAAGCAGAGATCAAAATACTAAAATATTAAAATGATCAACTGAAAAGTGAAGTAAAAGAAGAAGAAAAGTCATATGCAGCTATCACAAAAACTGGAACACGTGAGCTTACCTCAAAATTGCCGACACCAAAAAGCTGCGAACCACAGGGGAAACGGATGATGAAAAAACCAACGAGGAAGTGAAGCTCCAGAGAAAACATCTTGAAGACAAGAGAAAACAAGACGGCAAACAGTGGTGAGATGCATTATACCAGGTCCACTGATGTAAGTGATAATGGTGATAGTACTGGTGTGCAAGCATCCAGCTTAGTAAGCGAACCTGTCAGCAATGGAACTAAATTTTATGATAAAAAGAGTGGGTAATTATTGGAGACTCCATAGTTCGGCACAGCAGTAAATACACAAATACAGATGATGTTTCAGTTTATTGCTATCCGGGAGCACAGATTCAGCATCTAGTGAGAAAGCTGAGAGAGAATAGTGATGACCGTGACGTTATCATCCTTCATGTTGGAACTAATAACCTGTGTATGTCGGCTTCGCCAGATGAAATAATGAATGAGATGAGTCACCTTGTAGCGGCCTCAAAGAAATTATTTCCGCATGCCAAGTTGTGTGTGAGTGGTGTTCTGCAAAGAAGGGATGAGGATATACGCTACATTGAAGCAGTGAACTCAATCTTGGATTGGTTATGTGAGCAAAGTGACTGCACTTTTGTGCATGGCAATTCTTGGATAAGAGACCATGATCTTGGAAGGGATGGCCTTCATCTGAATAGAAGGGGAGCAGCATAACTCAGCAAGCTGTTTGGAAGAGTAATACACTATCTAAATAAAAAAAACTCCATGCAGTAATCAGCGGTGCAGGTGATTGCAAACTGTCTTTAACGAATAATGAACTTAATCCGATTTTAAATAATATGTGTAAAACTAGTCTCGACATCGGGGGTGAGGTGGATGCATTGGCTCACAAGTAGCACAGTGTGCAGAGAATAATCTTAGCAGCAGTAGGTGACTTGGAAAACAAAACAAAAACAGTATTAAGAAACTCAAACACAAAAGAATTCATAAAGAACGGTAAACTACAGCAGCTAACACACAACTCCATAACCATAGTAAATAACAACCAGTTAAATTCACATAATTGTAAGTTAAACAGTCTCAGTGTTCAGAGTGAACTAAGTAGTACAGTAATACCTTCTCAAACAAGTAGCATAGCAAAGGGAAATAAAAATGCCACTCATAAACAAGAAAACTTATATCAAGACTTTAAATTGTTTCACTTAAATATTCAATATCTTAGATCAAAGCAAATGGTTTTATCACACATCTTACATGAGCTAAATGCTGATGTTTGTATAACTGAACATGGCATGAATAAAGGTGAGATTTGTAAATTACAAAACTGCAAAATAGCTGGAACATATTTCAGGAATACATATAAAGGGGGCAGGGTTATAATATTTGCAAAAAACTAAGTTAAAATATCCCAAATAAATTTGGAAAGTTACTCTGTTGAGAAACTATTTGAGGTAGCAGGAGTAAAAATATCATGTCAGGGAAATACAATAATTTTGGTCTCTATAGATTGCCCTCCACTTCACCAAGAGAGTTCATTTTAAAACTTGAAATATTGCTTCAAAAGTATGCAAATAAAGCTACTGACATTATTCTTGCTGGTAATTTTAAGATAAAGTTGATAGTACAGATGTCATTTATAAAGAATTAATTGAAGTCTATAATATATATTAAAGACTTAATTTTAGAACCAACTTGTGTTACTGAAAACACATCTTCAATTAACTTTAAAGAGAGTCGATTAAAGACACTAGACAACACTTACTTTTAAATTTTTCCGGAACATGTTTCTGAGGCTTTGCCTCTATCATCGGCCGGCTCTCGACTGATTATTGATATTATTACATCTTCAATTATTGATCATGTCTCCTCTAATATTCAAATATCCTCTGCATCTACAATCAATACTCATATCTCTGATCATTATGCACAACTGGTATATTTCAAAACTACAGAGTATGAAGTTGAGGGCAAAGAAATTAAAATAATCTGCTGTATAAATGATGAAAATATTTCTAATTTGGTAAGCATACTAACCGCTGGAAGTTGGAATTTTATTCTGAGGGATAATGATGTAAATAGCAAATGGAATAACTTTTACAATATATTCAACTATTATTTTGATATTGCTTGTCCATTGAAACAAATAACTACCAGGAATATAAAAAAGGAAAGGATAAAAAAAGGATTTAATTTCTACAGAACTAGTAAAGCAAAAAGAGAAAGAACATCTCTCCCATGTTACAAAAATAAGTGCAACAAAGCTAAAACTATATATCTAAAAATGTAAATAGTTTAAAAGTGGAAATATACAGAAAAAAATGGAACAATAAAAGAATATTACAAAATCTGCTTGGAGTATAGTAAACAAAGCAAGGGAAACTAAACAGCCACATAGAAATATGAAATTAAACATCCTGGGGGAATTGGTAGAAGACCCTAAAGTAGTAAGTGAAAAATTCAATAATTTCTTTACTAATGTTGCTGGGAAAATATCTCATTCAAATAACTATAATGCTGCAACTGTCACTTCCTTATCATCTTTTTCTTCAATCCAGTTACAGAAAATGAAATAAATAACATAATTAACAAATTACAGAAAAAACGAAGTAGTGGGGGGGATGATATCAGTCCACTTATTCTGAAACATTGTATAGCAGTTCTCATCAAGCTGTTAACTTACTAAATAAACTTCTCTATAGAAGAAGGAAAATTTCCAAATGTTAAAATTGGGAATAATTAAGCCACTTTTAAAAAATGGTGATAAAAATATCAATAACTACACTCTAACCTCCGAAATTACAAACATTTTTGAAAGAGTCATATTTTCGAGACTAATAGCCTATCTTAAAAAATGCAGTGTAATGGAAAACTACCAGCATGGTTTTCGTAAAACAGATCCACCATTACTGCTATCAGTCACTTCGTTCAAGTAATTGTAGAAAAGATTCAAAGTAACAACAAGGTTAGTTCACTATTTTGTTTGTTTATCCAAAGCCTTTGACACCTGCCTCGGTAGCGTAGATGGTAGCATGTCTGCGTCACGTTTAAGAGGTCCCGAGTTCAAATCTCGGTCAGGGTGAGTTACCTGGATAAGGTTTTTCCGGGGTTTTCCCTTATCCTGTTAGACGAATGTCAGGTAACTCTAAGCTCCATGGACCCTGGACACATTTGAGCATCATTTCACCCATTTCATTCACCGTCCGATATGACTTAATGTTGGAGGATGTAAAATTACACAAAAGAAAAAAGCCTTTGACTGTGTTAATCACAATATTTTTTAAAATATTATTTTTATATTTTATATATATTTTTATATTATATTATAATTTAAATATTATATTTTAAATATATTAGAAGTTATTTAATTGGCAGAAAACAAAAGAGTAAAATTGCCCATAAGAATGGCAAGTTTGTTCAAAATATAGAATCCAAAATAGAAATAGTTAAATATGAGGTACCCCAAGGCACAGTGCTAGGTTCATTATTGTTTATAGTTTATGTCAATGATATAATGCCTCCTAAAAATAGTGCAATTGTTACTTATGCTGATGATACTACAGCGTTTTTCTGGGAAAAAACAGACGAAGAGTTACTTAGAAATATGAAGAAATCTACCTCCATACTTCTTAATTATTTTAAATCTTTAAATTTGAAATGTAATGTCCGAAAGACAATAATGGGATTCAGTAGGTCAATTAAAAATTTAAACAATCTTAGTATACAAGTTGGGAATACATTAGTTCAAAATGTTAACACACAAATTTCTAGGTCTTCAGGTAGACAACTGTTTAAAATGGACAGAACACATAGTTTGTGTGTGTAATGTTATCAGTAGATCAATATATTTACTGAGATATTTCCAAAATTATGGTGATGTTCAAATGCTGAAATTGATATATTTGGATGTATATAGACATATGGTATAAAAATATGGGTGGGGATGCTGCTAAAACCAAGATGAATAAACTTTTTATTTTGCAAAAGAAAAGCATCAGATTTATATATAAGATGACAATGTGGGAATCATGCAGAACTTGCTTTGCTGTGTCAGTCTACCCCAAGTATGTGAATTTGAATTTTCGGATATACCAAAACTGTGGCTGTGGATTTCTACAGAATTCAAATTTCTGTAATTTTGTAGAATTTCTTTGTTTATAATTGGCAGCAGCTGTGTTTACATATAATCTGGGGGGCTTAAATTAAAATCTTTGGGCAAGATGTTTGAATAGGAATTTTATAAAGTTTTTCTTTAAATTGCAATGATAAGTATTTTGAGGAATCAGGTGCTCTTAACTTTACTCATCAGTGTATATCTACACCATTGATAAAGAATGTCACAGTTTTTAACAGCAATTAAAAATATGATCTGAGATTCCATAAACCCAATCTGTTCTATCTTGTTTAATACAGTAATCACTATGTAATATTATTGTACACACAACAACAAATTATATACCTGAATAACCGTGTTTGAAGAGATCTGCTGGGATTAGAATTGATTTGAGAAAGCTTTACAAGTTTTTAAATGTAATTGTGCATTGCAAGAAACGATTAAAATGTCATTGTGTCATCAACATGATTATATGCCACTTTTACTTTTATTTCTACTTATTCTTAAAACATGTGCAATGTCAGCTGCAGCTAAGACCTAAAGACAGAATGTGGCTGTTTTTTTTTTTTTGTTCTGTTTTTAGTTTTTTTTGTTTTGTAATTTACATTCACCAACGTTAAGTCATATTGGACGGTGAATGAATTGGGTGAAATGATGCTCAAATGAGTCCAGGGACCATGGAGCTTAAAGTTACCCAACATTCTCTTAAAAGGATAAGGGAAAACCCTGGAAAAACCCTGGTAACTCAACCTGACCGAGATTCGAACTTGGGACCTCTTGAACGTGAGGCAGACATGCTACCATCTATGCTACCGAGGCGGGCGAGTGTGGCTAGATCTCAAATTAGTAAAGCTTCATAATAAATAATGGGTTATTAATCTTCCTTGTTAACATTATATATGAGGGCTGTTTAATAAAGAATGATCATAATTTTTTATGGTCATAATTTTTTGCACTAAAATTCAGTCTTATTATATTCTGTTAGCTTAATGTGAAACAAACATGCCATAGTAGTTTCATTGTTGGTACTGCTAGTTCCTGCCTGTGAGAACCAGGCAAGTTCAGATATGTTCAGTATCGCCTACCACTGCAATAGAGATAACACACGAGGAACAATATGAGGCTTTGAAATTCTGCTTTCGTCTCATCAAATCTTCAGTTGAGGCCTATAAAATGTTGCAGGAGGCCTATGGAGAATCTGTTCTTCCCTAAAGCACAGCTCTAAAGTGGTTTAAAATGTTTAAGGAGGGGAGACAGTCAATTTCAAAGGAAGGTGGACCTGGTGCTCCAGTTACTGCTCTTACAGACGAAAACATCAACACTTCTGCTGCTATTGTCAGAGAGTATCGACGAATTATCTTAAGATCATTTTTTGAAATACGGAACATTTCATTAGGTGCCACCCACACTTTGGTGACAGAAACATTACACATGAAATGTGTTTGTGTGCAATGGGTTCTAAGACTGTTGATTCCCGAAAAAAAGGACATTCACATGCAGGTCTGCATGCTGTTAAAGTTGATGTTAGAGGAAGATCCAGAGTTTCTTTCAAACGTAATCACTGTGGATGAAACTTCGCTACATCATTTTGATCCTGATAGCAAACAGCAAAGCTCAGTGTGGAAATCACCTTCATCACCAACCCCCAAAAAAGCAAAAGTGGTTGCTTCTGCTGGGAAAGTTATGGGCACCCCATTCTTTGATATTCATGGAATGGTTAATCAGCATGTTGTACCTACACACATCAGTAACTGGACAATACTACAGGGATGTCTTTGAAAAAATTGCAAGTCCACATACATAAGTCACAAAAGACCACATTTCCATGAAGCTGGCTGGATGCAGCACTACGATAATGCGCGGCTACATATTGCCAATTCTGTTGCTGAATATCTTGCAAAAATCAAAGTGAAGTGTATCCCTCACCCTCCCTATAGTCCGGATTTAGCTCCATGTGACTTTTTTGTATTTGCTAACTTGAAGAAACGCCTTCGTAGGAGGCATTATCCATCATCAGAAGCAGTGGTGAAGGCTGCGGAGGCGATTTTGAAGGATCTCTCAAAGATATTTTCCAGCATGTCTTTGAAGACTGGCAGAAACGCTGGGACAAGTGCATCACATTCAGGGGAGACTATCTTGAGAAGGACCATCAAAATTATGAGGATGAGTAAAGGTACGTTGTCAAAACAAAATTGTGATCATTCTTTATTGAACAGCCCTCGTACAAACATTTTCCAATTCATGGAAATTAAATTATATATATAATAGTGTTGAGGGCAACACTTAGGTCTTCTGCAATATAGGGTTACCATATTTTAAGAATGACCTTGAGTACACTTGACATTAAAGGCACATAGTGCTGAGCACCTCATATAGTACAACACAATTGGACAAATGGGTTTAGAAAAGTGACAAGTTAAAGTGACATTTGCACGGCATTGATGTATTATTCTGTGGTACATCTGTTCTCAACATGTACTTACCACTGTTATATTGATACACAATTTCTGTAACTTCACTAGCATGACCCACAGAAGTGTTACATGTGACATGAAACTGACACTGTTGCATCCTCTCATTGTTCTAGGTTGGGATGGAAATCTCAATCTTCGACATGGAGAAAGATGCTCAACCCAATAAATGAGCCATCCATTACATGCAGTAAAGCCACATAATAATTTTGAAAAGTAGCTAAAACTGCACATTATTTTGTTACATATTGCACTTGTTTCATTCTAGTGAACACATAAGGGAATAATGGACTGTCAAAAGAAATAATGGTTAGATGTGTGAGCAATTAAATTACACTACTAAATTATTTTCTATTAACAACTCAAACACACAGTTCCAGCACTTTCACAGCATAACTAAAACTACAAACAGCAGTAATAGTTCAGAGTGTAATCTTTCATTGGGTTATTTATGTGACACACATTCAGAAATATATATAATGGCCTGAGAGGTTTACACTATGCAGAGGGCTCCAATTACCATCTGAGTCAGAAATGGTCAGAAAGTACTTTGCTCAAAGTCTTACCAAGTTAAAGTAAGCCATTTACCCAAACAATTGCTGTGCACATTAAGCAAATTATACTTCACAGTCAGATAACTACAGGAAGTGTCCTCTTATTGGAAGATATACTGTGCATTAAATTTATTTTTAAAACTGCATATTGTCTTTTCAGTGTTTATTACTGTGCTTATACATGTCATTGAAACATTTACAAATTGAACGCTGTAATATTCTTGAGCTGCAAAGACAAAGTTAAGCTTAAGACAATTTTAAATGAATGATATAGTTTTTATGCACTTAATATTTTTCATAGTAATTTATTTTGCGCTTGTGAACCAAAGTGATTAAAAGTATATTAAATAGTCATTTATTAAATTTATGTCTTCTGTTACTGACACTACCTCATGTACTAATTTGTAAGATTTTACTACATTTTTAATGTCATGAATGAATCACAAATTTCAGGTTTTTCACTGAATATGTTTTTGTAAACTTGTGCTGAAAGTAATGTATGTACTATGGAGCTTTTCAAATTGTCATTAAATATAAGCATTAACAGAGCTGCTTTGTTCTCTTTTTAAAGAGATAGTTTTTTTTTGTACATAGTTGTTGATGTGCTTATTTAAAATATATATATATTCATTTCTTTAGTGGTGTTTTTGTTCTTTTTTTACACTTTTCTTCCCGTGAACTAAGAAATTGCATTATACAGAACCTTATGATATCCTTTCCTGTATTCCTGTACCTACAGAATCAGTATTTTAGTATTAAGTTACATTTCTTTAATTATTACACTAAGAAGCTTTGGATTTCCAACTTGATGGAAAGGGAATACAGATGTGTTGTGTAACCTCAAGAGTGTCTTGAGTGATCTCACTCGTTTATTAAATTTGTAATTATTTTTTTAAAGAAAAAGTTATTAATTTGCAACAGGAATATTAAAGCTATAATGTTTTGTGGAAGACATAATTATTTACAATTAACAGAAAAAAAGTTCAAGTTCACAGGTGATTCTTAAGAAATTTTTTCACAAATTAAGTGGTCAACTTCTTTTGAAGTCACATCTCGCACACTCATGAATAGTTTACTACACATTTTCCTCAGCGTATTTGACACATATTATTCTAATATGCAATAGTTAACATGTACCGTAAACTATTCATGAGTGTGCGAGGTGTGACTTCGAAAGAAGTTGGATTTTATCTGTCGCTGAACACGGTAAGGGAAGGATGGGTGGAAGTAGATGCACCATAGCTTTGTCACAATAAAAGCTCACTACATTACCGATCACAGAATCCTTAGTTCCAACAAGTGCCTGGGGAAAGGTTCAGGAAGAGTGCCCTATGCGGCTTCAATTTCCACCATGGAGTTGAGAATCTGATATTAATCTGTGAGCTGAACTAATTGCACAGGAACACATGCACACATATATAAATACTCCCTAATAAGTAATGTCATTTTTTAAGAAAAACAATTACAGTTGAACTTGATTAATTTGAAATTTTTTAACTAAAAATTGTGAATAATTCAAGCTGTTAACATAGTCCCTTGACATTCCTATAAAACATAATGTTAAAAAGTCTTCTGTAAATTGATATATTTTTTAGATAATTCAATACAAGTGATTGAAAAAAATTATAGGTTAGTCAAACTTGCTGGATAACTTACAGGAATTGTGCCGTACTGTGGTCTAATTTCCTTCCATTCCTAAAACTCCAGGTATTGAATCTTATTTTAGTTCCAATTCCCCCTGGGGCCGCGCCATGGCTCAGTGGTTAGACCGCTTGGCTCTCACCAAGGCGGCCCGGGTTCGATCCCAGGCGACCGCAAAGTGAGATTTGTGGTGGACAACATGGCGCTGGGGCGGGTTTTCTCCGGGACCTCCGGTTTCCCCCGGTGCTCCATTTTCATCTCATGTATCATCAGTGTCACCGCCTGCGGTGCCATATGTAGTAAAAGCGGGCGTTAAACACTACACATTTCCAATTCCCCTCCTGCTGTTAAGGAATGTATGTTACTTTGTGCAATTCTGGGAACTTGTTGCCATCCAAGACACTTGTCACTGTGAACACTGCACTCCTTTCCATTCTGTCTACCTGCAGTCACATACAATTGGCCTACATTTGTAGCAGTTTGTATGTAACTTACTGTGCAGTAAAGTGATAATTTTTAAACATTGTACACAGTTAGGTACATTCATCAAAATGATCAGTGAGTTTAAATAGTAAACTTAGCCAACAGTGACTCTCTCCAAACCTATATGTGTAAATTACAAAACGCTCACTTTAGCCATTTGCAAAGTGGAAAAATGTTTAAAAAAAGTGTGACATCGCAAGAAACTGAGAAATCTCCCATAATATGTTGTGTATGTACCTCAAAAATAAGGATAAAATTCTGAACAGTATACAAGTTAGAAAACAGTGACGAAAGGAAAAAAAAAAAGCAAAAGGGCCTAAAAACCCTGACATTAATGAGTGAGTAAAAAAGTGGGTAAAGCAGGCATGGGATAAACAAATTCATGCACAGCATTGGGAAAAGCTAATTTTAAGGCAAGCAGTGGATGGCTGGATGGTTTTAAAAAACGAAACATCATTTATCTCAGAAACTATTTGTAGTTGGGTTATTAGTACTCGTCACTTACTTGTCACAAGTAAGTGACGAGTATTAATAAACCAACTACAAATAGTTTCTGAGATTAATTTTGACGTCACTGTTACTAAATTCCTCCAAACACATATATGAAACATCATTTCTTTTAAAACTGTTCGTGGAGAAAGTGGAGGTGTTGACCAGCAAGCAGGCAGTGATTGGAAAATGACTTTGGTAGAGTGGATTCAAGACAAAAGTGCAAAAGATATCTTCAATGTCGAGGAGACAGGGCTGTTTCATTAACTTACACCAAATAACACACTTGCATTTAAAGTCTAGCAATGTAGTGGGAGAAAACTTAGCTAAGAATGCATCACACTCCTGATGTTTTCTCTGAGGATTTTGTGCACAGAGGCAATGAATTGGCAGTTTGTGGGGAGCTCGACAATGATGACTTTTGATGACGTGATGAACACACAAACTGATGCCCTATCTTCAGATAAAGAAGAACCAGAACAACACGTAAAAGCAATTCCTACAATTGTTCAGACCATGGATCACTTAAAACAGTTAAGATGTTATGTTGAGGGACAACAAAATGTAAGTGAAGCAATATTCCAATCACTCGATAAACTAGAAGTGTTTTGTGTAAACCAAAGTTTAAATGCTAAAAAACAAAGATATGAAGTTTCTTTAAAACAACTTTGAATCAGAACTGAACCTGAGTTTTAACATTGCAAAACTGTAAGTACACACTGTAATGCTCTCTTTCCCATAATTTCATTTAATTTAGACCTGTTTTATTTAAAAACATTTTTAAAAAGTCAGACTTTTGTAATTCAAAATCTTGAATAATCAATTTTTTTTCCTTGGTCCCTTCAACTTCGAATTAGCCAAGTTTGATTATATTTGAAATGTGTTCCGACAAGGAAATAATTAATTTTCAAAGTATAGACCATTTGAGCCATTGTTCAGTGAGGTTTATTATTCCACGAGGGTTCCAGTCTCTGACACCCACTTGCACTGTTTCAAAGTTGTCAAAATTTCTTCCACGTAGAAAATGTGTCATGGATTGAAAAAGATGATAATCTGGATACTTTTTCACACTTTTTCTTGCACAACTTGGCATAATTCCTCAATATTCCATACTTTAGGTCTTCCAGAATGTGGTAAATGTTTAGTGTTTTCATCTCCATTGTTGAAACATTGGCGCCATTGCTGTGCCACACGCTGACTAACGACACTTTCTTCTTCCATTTCACATATTTTTTCAGCTGCGGCAGCGGCTTTATAATCTTGTTTACAATAGTGTTTTAGAAGGACTCTTAAGTTCAAACTTTATCTCCATTTTGTGATTATTTATTAACAACTGAAGACTGGTACATGGTCACAGTGTACGTAATACTGGCCATGGCATCCCATAAATAGCATGCCAAACTAAAGAAACCCAATAAATTTTCCAAAACACTGAAATGAAAAAACCGACATTACTTATGAGACAACCTAATATATGTCTGACTCTGATAACTGCTGATGATGGGGACAAACTGTTCTCCGAAACATGTACAAGTAAGGATAATTTAAGTGATGTTTGTGTTTGAATTACTGACTCATTTCTTTAAAATCTTAAATACATCACTGTTTCTAACCTTTTGCTTCAAATAATATAACCTAATATATGCTTTCTGTCTCCAAACAATCTTTGGAAGTTCATTGTTCTACCAACAGATACCATCACTTTAGATTCCTCAGCCAAGCCCATCAACAGCACCAAGAATCAGTTGGACAAGTTCTTAGTCTATGAAATGCGCTCAGATACTTTTTTAATGTTGATTAGCGTTTCTAATCCAATATATTGGATCCCTATAAATCATCCTTATCCCTATAAATTAACCTTATCCCTATAAATTATCCTTATAAATTCCATCCCTATAAATTAACCTTATTATGATTCTTTGAATGGAAGCAGTTTAAATTCACATGATAGACACCATAGTTGAGTGATCAGTGTTGTGTGTTCTCAAATCAGAGATCATATTTGTTTGCTGTCTGGGACAAGGGAATTTTTCTTTAATTCCCTACCCTCAGCAGGATCTGGAAGTATGTATATGGAAGTGAATATGAATTTGTTTCCTAATGAATGTTACAAGTTAACTGCTTTGGAAATTAAATTAAAATTAAAATGAGTAATACGAATAATGAAAAATACTAAAAATAAGTTAATTGCTTCTGAAGTCTGATCCCCTGATATCACAGAGGTTAAAGGGGAACATCAGGCCAGATTATTCAGTATAAAACTTACAGTTCCTAGATTTAATTCAAGATAGTTTTAGTTTAGCATGTATATACATTAATAGTATTGTAATGAACTCTAGAATTAATGGTTATGATGGTTAGAATTACAAACTTTTAATGATAGCACAAATTTAAGTTGAAGTGTCACTAAAGAGCTCATATAGTTTGGGTACTAATTAGGTATGGAAATTGCATAAGCAGGTTAATGCTGTAAGTGAAAAAAATATTAAGGTATGGCAGTTTGCATAAAGAGAATCTATACGTAAAACTTTGATTTTCAGGTCCATCAGCTCCAAGGGCAAAGCGCCAGAAAATGGATAAACAAGGACGTTTTGCAGCTTTAGAAAGACTGAGGAATCTTAAGGGAAGCAAACACAAATATGAAATATCAGAAGTGGATAATGTATATGAAGAAGTGGATGAGAAGGAGTATAGCAAGAAGGTGCTTGAGAGACAGGATGATGACTGGATTGTAGATGATGGTAAACTTAATGTTAAAATTCATGTAATTTTATTTAATTTATTTTCTTTGAAGTAAAACGGTTGTGTCTGGGTGATATTATGGTTTTAAAATTACTATCCAGGAGCATATCAGTAGGTTAATTCAGGCCTCCCAAATAGGTGATATCTGATAGTTACGTCAATCTGTCTCTGATTCCAATTAGAGCTGCTGCAGTACAGTTGTTGGTCTACTAGCTTAACTGTTTAAAACATTTGGCACCTTCTAGAAAAATAATGAGATTAAAATATTTTTAGCCACAAGATCTTAAGAGCAATTAATCATTTCTCCACACTAGCCGTATATAGGCTAAGGTTTTTGATAGAGTCAACATGAAAAATTCAATGCCATGGCCGGGATTTGAACCACAGATCGCCTGGTTTCCGTCCAGTCGCTCTTAACCTTTGAGCTACCATGGCCAACATGCCTTCCTGACATTAAATTCTCCAGTTGACTCATATATTTCCCTGGTAGACCACTAGGGGCTCTCGCATCCGAGATACACCTTTTGTGGCAACTTACTATCGTAAGTACTTAAGTCCCAGGCTTCATCATTTAACCTTAGCCTATATACGGCTAGTGTGGAGAAATGATTCATTTCCATCAATTAACTAAAATAATAAAAGTTAAATGGTGAAGCCTGGGACTTAAGTACTTACGATAGTAAGTCGCCACAAAAGGTGTATCTCGGATGCGAGAGCCCCTAGTGGTCTACATGGAAATATATGAGTCAACTGGAGAATTTAATGTCAGGAAGGCACGTTGGCCATGGTAGCTCAAAGGTTAAGAGCGACTGGACGGAAACCAGGCGATCCGTGGTTCAAATCCCGGCCATGGCATTGAATTTTTCATGTTGACTATCTATCTTAAGAGCAAGTTTATCAATTTTAAAGGAACTGCTTCTTATAGAGGTATGCTTATGTTATTCCTAAATTTGGCAAACACTAGTATCACATTACACACTAAAATTAAAAGCACATTCATATTAAAACTGAGGGTACAAGCTAATGTCCGTAGAGTTAAAGCAGAAAGAGAAACCATAATTATTTTTGAATAATTATGTGCTTAGTTCTTTTTTAAAAACTTAATTCACTCAGAAACTTTATGTTAAAATAGAGATGTTTTTGGGAATGTTCCCATTTTAACATCCAGTGTTAGGCAAAGTAAATTTTTAAATAATTGACTAATGACAGTTTTAATATAATGCAATTTTACTTACTCTTTTGAGGTCTTACTATCTGTGGTTGGTTTGCTATTTTGAATGTTGTTTAGGTTACCTTAGATACAACAAAATTTTAATTTTGTCATCCTTTTTCATCTCCTAAATTGGAATTTAAAGTAAGAATTTTCTATCACATTCCATTTTATTTGGCAAGTATATTCAGTCTTATTTTTGGTTAAAAATTTGGTGGGTTTTTCATATTTCAGTTCTGGAGTCAACATTTTACTGCAAGCAATGTTTAAAAGTAACAATTTATTGAAAAGGATACACTTGATAAAATGTCTAGGAGGTTAAAAATTAAAAAGAATATTACATGTCAATAACTTAAAAATTGTTTTAAAATTTTGCCATTTTAGAAGGTTTTTCTGGAAGACTTTAGTGGCTAGCCTCAGAATACTAAGAAACAAGAAACTAACTGTAATCAGTCCGCATGCATGTTAGATAATTTTCCTGCATATCACCTTTCCATTTGGAATATATTCTGGTGAAACTTTTCTTCATTTCAGTTGCTGATCATTCCTAGATTTGGTAGAAAAAAGTGCAGGAAATTAGTGTTAAAGGGAAATATTACAGTCCATTGTCTGTAGTGCTCTTGAATATTTTTTGCTACTTCAATGTAATTACCTGCTTTATAATTTCTCAGGAATTTTGAACACTTATCTTTGAATCCACTTAATGCCATTTTTTCTGTTTTGGCTAGTTTTTCCTCGAACATAGAATCTTGAAGTTTCCAAATTTGAGAACCAGTGAAAATGTGCTCATTTAAATTTTGCTTCATTCAACCTGGGAAATCTATCTTTTAAATGCAGTATATCTTGCCTATCTGAGGTGATAAGGCTACCTTGAGTTTAGGATAATTTGCTCTATGAGCCCTGGGCTCATTTGAGTAGCATTTCACCCATTTCTTCATTGTCCGATATAACTTCATATTGGAGGACATAAATAAAAGAAAAACTCAGGTTATACACAGTACCACAAAAAAGGGCCATGAAAGACATACTGAAACAATTCTGTCCACTAACAATGAAGCTCAATTATTATTAAACAATAGTTAACCATATTCACAGTAAACTATAAGTGAGTACTTTTCTCAGAATTTCTTAAAATCCCTTAACACATTAAAAGTTTTCTTTATCCTCTTTCCATTTTGTGTTTTTCCATGGTATGTGAGGAATCTTAGGGATGAATCTCTCAGAAGTACTTAACACTTGCTCCATGTTGCAAGTATACTAACACCTTCTTTGGAAACAATCTTCAGCCCCCTGCACATAGTGTTATAGATGCTCTGTTGTAATGGTTCAGTTATTTATAAGTGAATCTGAATGAGTGCATGTTTTTTTACTTCATAAATTGAACCGTTAAATAATAGGTTTGTTAAATTTTTACAAAAATGATTATAGAAAATAGTGATCTGAACCAAACTGTTTTATGTAGAGAAAGATATGACATGCTAAGTGGAAAAATTAGTTCATCCACCATCTAATCAAGTGCTCACTTGTATCATGCTTTTTATATTCTACTCCTTTTATCAAAGTTCCCCCTCCCTGCACTAAAGAAAAAGGAAAAGAAAAGAAAAACAGCTTTTTGAATGGCTTGGTTTAAGAGAGCTTTGAGTTTACAATACTGCTGTACTGAAAACCATTCCTGTTTTGTCTATTATTTTAATGAAATTCTTATTAACCCAGGTTTATATGGAACGGTGGTAATAACATTTGCTGTCAGTCTAGGAGTTAATGAAACTATATTTTTCTTGATGTGTGTTTGGAGGAATTTAGTAACAGTGACGTCAAAATTAATATAAAAATTATTTGTGGTTGGTTTATTGACACTCGTCACTTACTTTTTCATATATTTATGAGAGACTAGTTTCAAAGGCCCTGGCCTCCATTTTCAATCTCTTCCCAACTGGCAACTGATGTTATCTGCTCTCTCTGGTGGTGGAACTATGAACTTTTTTGTCAAATTATCTGCTGGCGGGATTTCAAAGTTCATTACGCGATCCTTATTTTTCCAGATGAATATGTTCTCCCATGTTGTCAATCTATTTTGGTTTATCACTCCTTTTAATAATTTTGGATTTGGATCAATGTCATGGTTTTCATTCCAAAAATGAAATGCTACTGCTGACTTGTCTTCTTGTTTCAATCTGATGTTTCTAAAGTGTTCTTTGACTCTGGTTTTTAAATTTCTTTTTGTTTGACCTATGTAGCATTTTTCACAATTCTTGCAATTTATTTGGTATATTCCAGATTTGTTACCTGAAGGAATTTCATCTTTTGTTTTTGAATTTAGTAATTTTAAAATTGAGTATCTATTAGTAGGTGCCAAGATGATATTTTGTTCCTTGAATATCTTTTTAAATTTATTAAATGTTTTTGGATGATATGTGAATGAACTGAATATGCTGTTGCTTTCTTTTTCTTTAATAAATGTGGTTGTTTCCTTAATGGTTTTCTTTAGTTTAGATTTTCTAATTTTCTTCAACACCAAACTTTTGTTGTATCCGTTTTCTTCTGCTATGTGTATTATTGCTTTTTGTTCCTTGAAATATTCTTCTTTTTCCATGGGTATGTTGACTAGTCTGTGTGTAAGGCTGTTTATTATTGCATGTTTATGCGTAATTGGGTTGTGGCTATTATTTTTTATCTAATTTTCTGAATGTGTTGGCTTCCTGTAAATTCCAAATTTTATTTTTGTATCATTCCTGCTGATATTTAGATCCAAGAAAGGTAATTGTCCATTGATTTCCTTTTCTATTGTGAATTTGATAGTCCTTTCTTGCAGATTGAGTAATTTTAATGCATCATCTAAATGCTCACTTGGTACAATTGCAAAGATGTCGTCAACATATCTATACCAAACCTTGAAGATCAATGGGAAGGACTTTTTAATTTGTGTTTCAAATGCACTCATAAATAAGTTAGCCAAAAAAGGTGAAAGTGGATTGCCCATTGATAGTCCTGATTTCTGCTTGTAGTGTTTTCCATTAAAGCTAAAGAAGTTTTGTTCAATGCATATTTTTGTTAGAGAAATATATTCTTCTGCTTCTATTGCTTCCATATCAATTGTAGCTAGCCATTTTTTTAACACAGTCTGCAATTTTTCTGTTGGTATGCTTGGAAATAAAGATGTGACATCAAATGAAACCAGTCTGTCATTTTTGTCCAAATTTATATCTTTGATTTTTTCTACTAAATCTAAAGAGTTTCTTAAATTTGCACTTTCAAATTTTGGAAAACTATTAAATTTACTTAGTAACCATTTGGCCAAATTATATGTGGGGGCATTTATGCTACTAGTAATAGGTCTCATGCCTTTCCCTGTTTTATGAATTTTTGGCAGCCCATATACTCTTGGTAATGTTGGATTATCTACTTTAATTTTGTGCAATTCTTTTTTGTTGATTATTTTGCTCTCTTTTAGCGTTTTATTTGTGGTTTCAATGCAGTACTTTAATGGATTAGTTTCTACTTTTTGGTAATTACTGTCTTCTAACAAATCTTCCATCCTCTTTGTGTATTCTTCTTTTTCCAGAATTACTAGTTTATTTCCCTTGTCTGCTTTAGTATAAATAACCGGTTTCTTTTTAAGAGCTTTTATGATTTGGTTACTAAAATTCTTTTTCTTTTCATTTTTAATCTCTTCTACTATTTTGGAGCATTTGTTTTTTACTGTGTTTTTACTTTCTTCATTAAGTGTTTGTGTAGCAATTTGGATGTCAGCAATGTAATCTTCAATTTGGTTGGAATAATCTACACATGTCTTTAAACCTAGATTCAGCATATTCAGTTCTGTTTTTGTAAAATTTTGGTTTGATAGGTGGTAAATGTGGTAAACCTATCAAACCAAAATTTTACAAAAACAGAACTGAATATGCTGAATCTAGGTTTAAAGACATGTGTAGATTATTCCAACCAAATTGAAGATTACATTGCTGACATCCAAATTGCTACACAAACACTTAATGAAGAAAGTAAAAACACAGTAAAAAACAAATGCTCCAAAATAGTAGAAGAGATTAAAAATGAAAAGAAAAAGAATTTTAGTAACCAAATCATAAAAGCTCTTAAAAAGAAACCGGTTATTTATACTAAAGCAGACAAGGGAAATAAACTAGTAATTCTGGAAAAAGAAGAATACACAAAGAGGATGGAAGATTTGTTAGAAGACAGTAATTACCAAAAAGTAGAAACTAATCCATTAAAGTACTGCATTGAAACCACAAATAAAACGCTAAAAGAGAGCAAAATAATCAACAAAAAAGAATTGCACAAAATTAAAGTAGATAATCCAACATTACCAAGAGTATATGGGCTGCCAAAAATTCATAAAACAGGGAAAGGCATGAGACCTATTACTAGTAGCATAAATGCCCCCACATATAATTTGGCCAAATGGTTACTAAGTAAATTTAATAGTTTTCCAAAATTTGAAAGTGCAAATTTAAGAAACTCTTTAGATTTAGTAGAAAAAATCAAAGATATAAATTTGGACAAAAATGACAGACTGGTTTCATTTGATGTCACATCTTTATTTCCAAGCATACCAACAGAAAAATTGCAGACTGTGTTAAAAAAATGGCTAGCTACAATTGATATGGAAGCAATAGAAGCAGAAGAATATATTTCTCTAACAAAAATATGCATTGAACAAAACTTCTTTAGCTTTAATGGAAAACACTACAAGCAGAAATCAGGACTATCAATGGGCAATCCACTTTCACCTTTTTTGGCTAACTTATTTATGAGTGCATTTGAAACACAAATTAAAAAGTCCTTCCCATTGATCTTCAAGGTTTGGTATAGATATGTTGACGACATCTTTGCAATTGTACCAAGTAAACATTTAGATGATGCATTAAAATTACTCAATCTGCAAGAAAGGACTATCAAATTCACAATAGAAAAGGAAATCAATGGACAATTACCTTTCTTGGATCTAAATATCAGCAGGAATGATACAAAAATAAAATTTGGAATTTACAGGAAGCCAACACATTCAGAAAATTAGATAAAAAATAATAGCCACAACCCAATTACGCATAAACATGCAATAATAAACAGCCTTACACACAGACTAGTCAACATACCCATGGAGAAAGAAGAATATTTCAAGGAACAAAAAGCAATAATACACATAGCAGAAGAAAACGGATACAACAAAAGTTTGGTGTTGAAGAAAATTAGAAAATCTAAACTAAAGAAAACCATTAAGGAAACAACCACATTTATTAAAGAAAAAGAAAGCAACAGCATATTCAGTTCATTCACATATCATCCAAAAACATTTAATAAATTTAAAAAGATATTCAAGGAACAAAATATCATCTTGGCACCTACTAATAGATACTCAATTTTAAAATTACTAAATTCAAAAACAAAAGATGAAATTCCTTCAGGTAACAAATCTGGAATATACCAAATAAATTGCAAGAATTGTGAAAAATGCTACATAGGTCAAACAAAAAGAAATTTAAAAACCAGAGTCAAAGAACACTTTAGAAACATCAGATTGAAACAAGAAGACAAGTCAGCAGTAGCATTTCATTTTTGGAATGAAAACCATGACATTGATCCAAATCCAAAATTATTAAAAGGAGTGATAAACCAAAATAGATTGACAACATGGGAGAACATATTCATCTGGAAAAATAAGGATCGCGTAATGAACTTTGAAATCCCGCCAGCAGATAATTTGACAAAAAAGTTCATAGTTCCACCACCAGAGAGAGCAGATAACATCAGTTGCCAGTTGGGAAGAGATTGAAAATGGAGGCCAGGGCCTTTGAAACTAGTCTCTCATAAATATATGAAAAAGTAAGTGACGAGTGTCAATAAACCAACCACAAATAATTTTTATATTATATTTTTCTTGCCTAAAAGTAAACTTTCAGCTGGCGTTTCAGTTATCTAAATAATTTAATTCACACACAGCATAAGCAGTTCAAAGTTAATTCTAAACAAGTGCACAAGAAAATACCTAACACAACTTCAAACTGTGGTCGGGCCCAAATGACCTTGTTGTCGATGGGCCCACACTCACTCACTCAAACTGTGGTTATAGATTTGCCAATTACCTCTTTGTGAAAGTTCAGAAGACCATTAATGTGTGAGGTTAAAAATTCTTCAAATGATGCACAAATTCTGGGACACTACCAATTTCATAATTATCAATGCTGTTATGTTCGACTTATGGTGTCAAGGTCTAATTTATTTAGGTGAAAAAAAAAATAACCATCCTGTTTGCATGTAAATGAATTCGTTTGTTACATGATTCAACAGCATGCATGTGAAGAGAGGTGTGCTTTTTATTCTGTAACTAAAAAAATCTGAGAAATTCATTATATTTTATTTTAGATAAGCTGTCTTCCATGATTAGTATGGACACTCTGATTCCTGAGATTCAGAGTGAAACTCAGCAGAGGATGATTTATTTTATTTTGGCCATTAAGTGAGAAGTAAAACTGGGATTATGTTGTGTTTTGCATATAAAAGTTGGCTGAAAGAGAAGTTTGTGTGAAGTTGTTGGTCATGTCACACTTACAGGCATCCTGGTTCTCTCTCTGTGTGTGGTGGGCCAATCTCCTGCTACTATGCATGTCTATTAGTAGAATTCATGACTAGAAATCTGCTTAATTATAGAAAACACTGTTAGGCCGTAACTGTCACCAATAGTGTGATAGAAAAGTAACTCATATGAATGTGTGAAGGTATTAACATTTAAAGAAGTACATTCAATTTATAAAACATAAATATTCATGCTTTTCTTAATCTTTAACACTACAGTTGTATATATAATGGGAAGGTGTAGTGTAAACCATTATTCTGGCAGGATTTCAAAATTCATTAGTTGGTTTTTATGTTTTTCTATGTATATACTCTCCCATATGACAAGTTCACTATGTTTTTGTACGTGTTTTAGTAATTTGGTGCTATCTTCAATTTCATGATTTTCAGACCAGAAATGAGCTTCTATTGCGGACTTATCAATATTTTTGTATCTTAGGTGCCTAAAACGTTCTTTCTTTCTAGTGCCTATGTTTCTTTTTGTCCTCCCTATGTAAATTTTTTCACAGTCGTTACACTTAATCATGTAAATGCCTGACTTTTCTTCTGGTTTTATCTTAGTAGTATTACCGTTAAGTAGGTTTTTAATGTTGTAATTGTTTTTTGGTGCCAATGTTATATTGTATTTCTTAAATATTTTTTGGAACTTTTTTGTGGCCCAGGGGTGGTAAGTAAAGTTAGCAAATCTAATTTCTTGTTTTATTGGTGAAAGAGCTGTGATCTGTTTTAATCTTTTTTGAAGTTTGAATGATTTTAGTTTTTTATCTACAAGGCTTTTTCCATAACCATTTTTAATTGCAGTTTTTAAGATTTGATGGTATTCTTTTTGATATTCTTGCTGGCTGAGAGGTAGATTTACTAATCTGTGTGTGAGACTGTTGATGTTGGCATGTTTGTGTGGAATTGGGTTGAAACTATTTGCTTTGATGTAATTATCTGTGTGTGTTGCTTTTCTATGAATACCAAATTCTAGTTTTTCATTGTTTTTTTGTGATTTTAAGGTCCAAAAAAGGTAGAGTACAGTCCTCTTCAGTTTCTACTTTGAATTGTATGCTGGGTTCTTGAAGGTTGAGTAGTTTCAAAGCATCATCTATTTGTTTGTAGTGCACTATTGCAAAGATGTCGTCTACGTATCTGTACCATGTTTTAAAAATATGAGGGAAGGTTTTAGTTATATGTGTTTCGAAAAAGCTCATGTATAAATTGGCCAAAAATGGTGATAGCGAGCCTCTCATAGCCAGTCCTGAAATTTGTTTGTATACTTTCCATCGAAAACAAAATTTTGATGTATACATATTTCAGTCATTGCCAAATATTCTTCTATTGTATTGGCATCTAGGTTAATAGAAGTTAGCCATTTTTTAAGTAGAGTAGAGTTGTATATTGATAAGTCCGCAATAGCAGCTCATTTCTGGTCTGAAAATCATGAAATTGAAGATAGCACCAAATTACTAAAACACGTACAAAAACATAGTGAACTTGTCATATGGGAGAGAATATACATAGAAAAACATAAAAACCTACTAATGAATTTTGAAATCCCGCCAGAAGATAACCCCACATTTAAATTCATCACAAAATCAACAGATGGCAGCAGCAACTCCAGAACTATCCACACCACTGGATCAAGCTTTAGTTGCATAAGTGCCGACGATGCGAATGATGGCTCACGAAACATGTCCTCAAATTAGGTACATAAGTGAAGCTGATGTGTAATAAATACGACTCATCTATAATTTAATAATTATTTCGCTTCACTGTGATGTTCCAATACAGTTAAATTTCGATACAGTTTAGCCTTATTCTTCATGAATAGTTCTCTAGTGTATTTAATCGGTTTATTGGGTTCAGAGTAATTGAAGCTTTTGGAAAATTTTCCCATTTTTTAAAAAACTGTTCTCTCCTTTTTTAGTATAAGAACATTCCATAATATAGTGCCAAATAGTATACAGTTTTCCGCATTTGGGACATTACTTCCCCCACTTTGTTTAACCCACTCTCATTGTTTACTGTTGTCCTAGCCCAGGCATTCTGGCCTCATTATTACAAAATTCAATGTATTTCTTTTTCCCCTTTTCATTTTTAAGTAACTAATCTACTAATGAAACTTTTTTCATCAAAGTTGCTCATAATGTTTTACTTTACGTGAAACTGTGTTCATTTCTGAATTGTTTATGAGGAATAGTTTTAGAAAATTCTGACATTTAAGGTCTTATTGCTTCTGTCATATACTTCTTGCAGATGGTTCAGGCTATGTTGAAGATGGACGTGACATCTTTGATGATGATCTTGATGATGACTCGATCAATGCAGCAGCACATCGTAACAAGAAAGATGGTGGGAGTGGCAAGAGAGGACGAAGCGGAGGCAAAGGTTCTAGTATGAATGGTAGCACATTGGGTGGCAAATCAAGTATTCGAAATATGTTGATGAACATGCCGTCAAAGAAAAAGAAAGAGGTAAGAGAATTTTCTGAGATAATTAAGCAACTCTACAAGGTGAACTGAATCATATATTTATTCATAGCCTCAAAGGTGACTTGCCATTGCAAGTAGAATTTTTACCAGACTTCTAAATATATAGTAGGGCAGGTTTGTGTAGAAATTGTAGCTTTTGTTGAGCTGTTTCCCCTTTGTGGGTAAGTAAAAGTGTTAGCTATGCGTGATTGGAGGAATTTAGTAGCAGTGATGTCAAAATTAATTGAAAAACTTTTTGTAGTTTGTTTTTTGACACTTTATCACTTACATTCTTATATTATTGAGGTACTAGTTTCGAAAGCTGAAAATGAAGGCAACAGCTTCCGCAATAGTCCCTCACTAATATAAAAATTTAAGTGACAAAGTGTCAAAAAACCAACTACAACTAGCTTTTTCAATTAAAGGTGATAGTTTTTGTTAATTAGTCATAAAAACAAATTGCTAATTTTGCTTTAAAAAGCTATTATCTTTGCGGATTATCATGGTTTTTTTCACTGCCTACATTAATTTATATTGTGAAATAAAACAAAATTCTGTCATTTTCAGAAAGTAAAAGCATTTCATTAATTTTGGTACTCATGAGACATTTTAGGATTTTGTATGACAATAATTTTCTGAATACTGATTGTAGCCATGCTTTGCTGTCTAAGACCCAAGCACAAGTATGTTAAACTTAATATGCACTGACAAGGAAGGTGTCACTATTATTAATAGGTACATGTTCATCATAGTCTGTTTGGGTTCCCACCCTTAACACGTACACACACATTCTTTTATTCATACAGCAAGTCACATGTTCAGTTGGATGCTGCATGTGGTTTGTGATTCATAAATACGTTTAAATTGCAGAAAACCAAAGTTAAGTTGCATATGCAATTAGCAAAATTTAAGTCTGAAGACTATATGATATTGTATAATGTGGTAATGTGCAAATTTTGTGAAACTCAATTTTATTTTAAGTATAAGGATGCCATGGAAAAGTACAACAAATTAGAGAAATGCATAAACTGCCAAAAACCTGTCCAAAATGGTGTTTCACATGTGGCTACTTTACAAGAGGACTAATTAATGCAAATCATGTGAAATATATGCATTTATTTTAGATACTGGATAAGTAAGAAGTACATTCCCATGTTGCCACAAAAGACGAGAGCTGAAATAAAAGAAGAAGTCAGAAATAAAGACGAGAGCTGAAATAAAAGAAGTCAGAAATAAAGATGAGGCACATTCAATGTTGGTCCCTCAAAATAAATCCTGTAGGTAAAATATTTGGACAGAAACTGAAAGAGCTGTAACCGTAGGGAAGGCAAAAAAAAAAAAAAAAAAAAAAAAAAGCCTTTTTTAAATATTAGTAAGCAGAGAAATAGATTCATCACTTTCTTGAGGCATAAATACTAAGAATCTGACAAATAAACTTTCTGCTGTTTACCCGTATATTCAAGGTGAAATTAATGGTTGGGATCTGCAATGTACTTCAACCCAAGTGGAAGAAACTGAGGTGTTTTTTAGCAACATGAGGATGGAAATTGTGTCTGTTGTACACCGTCAACTAATGCAGTTGACCACCTTCTTGGAAGGATGATCTTATCCCACTATACATGTACATGTTGGGAAACATAATGACAATGACGTAACATTCATGGTTTCCAGTGGAGGAGTTTTTAACCAAATTGCACTGAAAAACTTTAATAAGCTTCTAATTATAGTTACAACTGTAGAAGTATTTTCCTTGCATCTCAGCTGGCTTTAATCAAGTTGAAGTTGATGATGACAAACAGATGTCATAAAATTATAGAAGCAACAGGATCATTATATTGAGATTTAACTGTATTGGAACACCACAGTCAAGCGAAATAATTATTAATTTCTAGATATACATAGAAAAGCATAAAAAACAACTAATGAACTTTGAAATCCCGCCAGAAGAGAATCCCACATTTAAGTTCATCACTAAATCAACAGATGGCAGCAGCAACTCCAGAATTACCCACACCCACCACACCACTGGATCAAGCTTTAGTCGCATAAGAGCAGAAGATGCAAACGATGATTTGCGAAACATGTCCTCAAAATAGGTACGAAAGTGAAGCAGATGAGTAATAAATACGACTCATCTAGAAATTAATAACAGGATCATTGTTTGATCCTTGGAATGTATTCAGGAATATGTTACTATCTCAATTACTTTCTTGGAAGTGTTGAAAACAGTGTTGTTATGATAAATTAACTTTAAAGAGAGTCGATTAAAGACACTAGACAACACTTACTTTTAAATTTTTCTGGAACTAGTTTCAGAGGCTTTGCCTCTATCATCGGCCGGCTCTCGACTCGACTCGAGAGCCGGCCGATGATAGAGGCAAAGCCTCTGAAACTAGTTCCGGAAAAATTTAAAAGTAAGTGTTGTCTAGTGTCTTTAATCGACTCTCTTTAAAGTTAATGTTACTATCTGTTTATCTTTTATGAAGTTAGGATAAGAGGAACTCCTAGAATGCCACAGTATCTTCATTGTTGCTGTCAAAGAACAAATTGATAGGGAAAGCTGAGAATATAAGTGCTGTGCAAATACTTGGTGGACAGAAATTTTCACAGCAACTATGCTACTGCAGCAATGAACTGTGTGTGGTACTTAAGTTCAAATGTTCACTTGAAGATATCATTCTAAAATACCACCTAGTAGTGAAAGACAGGAGGAGAATATTGACTGCAGCTAATTCAGAGGCACTCACTGTGATCTGGTTGCCATAACATAATTTGGTCTTGTGTGTTTGGAGGAATTTAGTAACAGTGACATCAAAATTAATCATAAAAACTATTTGTAGTCAAAGAGCACTTTAGAAACATCCGATTGGAACAAGAAGAAGAGTGAGCAGTAGCATTACATTTTTGGAACAAAAATCATGACATTGATCCAAATCCAAAATTATTAAAAGGAGTGATAAACCAAAATAAACTAACAACATAGGAGAACATATTCATTTGGAAAAATAAGGATTGTGTAATGAACTTTGAAATCGCACCAGTAGATAATTTGACAGTTAAGTGCAGAGGTTCTACTCCCATTAGTCCTGGACCCGTAGGACCAAGGATCTGGGCCTCCTTCTACCCGGGAGCGATGGATACTCCGGGGCTATTTCCATAGGGCAATACCTTGAGTCTAAAAAGCCCCCCCCCCCCTGCTGAGCACGTCAAGATGGGATGGAAGTGGATACGCCACTTACGCGCGTCAACCCCGCAGGGAAGACTACCGAAAACCTCGGTGGTGCCGACTGGTAATCTAGCACACCTTCTAGTAGCTCTGCAGGCTAGAACCTGAGACTTTTTGGGCAACCCTCTACCCCCTCCGGGCGGCCGTAGCCTGGCCGGAGGTACCCAATTTCCCGTGGGTGTCGGGAACACACTGCCCTCTCGAGTCCAACACAATCCGAACAACTCCCTGACGGGAGGGACTCGGCAGTTCGGCCCGAGGTTCCTCTAGTAAATTCAGAGGTACCACGAGTGCTAAGGGTCTGCAGCGCCCGCACCTCGGCAGCTGAAGGGGACGGATCCCCTCCCCTACAGGAAGATAATTTGACAAAAGAAGTTCATAGTTCCACCACCAGAGAGAGGAGAGCAGACAACAACAGATGCTAGTTAGAGAGAAGTTGAAAATGGAGGCAATGGCCTTTGAAACTAGTCCTTCAGTAATATAAGTAAAGTAAGTGACGAGTGTCAATAAACCAACTACAAATAGTTTTTACAAATAATTTGGACATTTTCTACATTCATTTTATACATGAGCTATCCCGAGTTCTTACTTTTATTTCTAAAATTATGTTCATTTATTTTAGGCAAATCTTCAAGCAGTTTACTGTACTTTTCCCATAATTTCTTTGAATTATTCTTAAAAAGCAACAATTTCTCATTTAATGTTACTATCTTAGTTTCTTTCTTACAGGATTTTATGTTATAAATATTTTCAAGCCCTAAGCTTTCTTTTATGATAAATTACATTATAGTGTTAACAGATAAAAAGTTAGACAATATAGCAGCATGAGTTCACCAACCAAATTCATCCCAAAATTAGCACAACAGGTGGGAATTTCAGAGTCTTCTGCACATAGAGCAGGATTAGGATTACTATGGAGGGATTCGGCACCAAAACCTGTGGTTTATTGTACCTAAGCCTCAAGTGGGCCATCCCCAGCAGGATGAGGCAAGAGGAGACAGAGGGCTTCTGACCCAAGGTGCCACAACAGTGCTGCAATACCCACTGACACTTTTACCCTGAAAGATACCACCAGATGAGAGATGATGTGAAATGATAATGGAGATGAAATGGAGGTACAGGAAATGTGGAAGATGTAATTAACCTATCCAACATTTGCCTGGCAAACTAGGAAAACTGACGAAAAAACCCTGTATCCAGTAGGTAGGGCATGGGAATCGAAACCAGGCCTCCCAAATTTGGGCCACAGATGAAACCACCTGAGCCATCCTGCTCGGTGCACATAAAGCATTTAAATTATTAAAACTGAAACCATATGTGTACAAGTGTCCATACTTTAAAACAAGTATCACGAATGCGTTATTATGAATGATTTCTCTTATTAGTGAAGTGAATGAGGGTTTAATTGATCCACAGCTTCTGTTCTTTTACGATGAGGCATGGTTGTGTCAATGCTCATATCAGTCTGTACTAGGCCTCTGAAAATTCACATCATGTTCAAGAAATCCCTCATTATGATCGTAAAGTTGGAGTTTGGTGTGCTGTAAGCTCTAGACAGACTAATCAGTCCAGTATTGTACAAGAAGACTAAAAATGAAGAGAGATACTGAAATGACCCCATTTTATCATGAACTGACAGAAGAGAAATCATATGGGTGGTTTCAACAAGATTCTGCTATTGCCCATACAGCAGAGTAGTCCATGAATAAAATTAGTGAAGTGTTTGAATATATATAGAGACTGGTGGTGATATATGGCCCTCTTGCTCCCCCAATCTGTATGTTTTTATCTGTGGGATAATCTGAAAGACAAATTTTACAAGACAAATTCTCATACATTGGAAGAAATAAAGCAAAATATTAGAAATGAAGTTGGGTTACAGTGGCTCACTTAATTTTTTAATAAGAATGTGTTCTCTCAATATAATGCTTGTTTAGCCAAATGTGGACATTTCCAGCATCTTCTATAAGGTAAGAATGTTATTTGTGCAAAGCTTGTGTAGGAGCAAAGCCGGCTGTAGCATACTCTGTTGCAGACAGGCAAAATGGTGTGTGCCCGTTAGGTTTTAAATGACGGACCTTGTATTTAGAGGTAAAATATTTATTTTCTTCACAGAAATTAAAAGCACTCCATGTCTGCCTCACATTCAGCAGATCCTAAGTTGAAATTTTCATTGCAATAAGTTACTTGGATAAGAGTTTTTCTAATGTTTTCGTGTATCCACAAAAGATAAAAATTTTGTGAACCATGGACTCATGTGATGAACGTTATTTTTTCTATATATCGAGATTTAACTGTATTGGAACACCACAGTGAAGCGAAAAATTAATTTTTAGATGAGTCGTATTTGGCAATGACTGAAATATGTATACATCAAAATTATTTTGTCGTCGATGGAAAATATTATAAACAAATTTCAGGACTATGGGAAGCCCACTATCACCATTTTTGGCCAATCTATACATGAGCTTTTTCGAAACACATATAACTAAAGCCTTCCCTCATATGTTTAAAACATGGTACAGATACGTAGACGACATCTTTGCAATAGTGCCCTACAAACAAATAGATGATGCTTTGAAACTACTCAACCTGCAAGAACCCAGCATACAATTCACAGTGGAAACTGAAGAGGACTGTACTCTAACTTTTTTAGACCTTAAAATCAAAAAAAGCAATGAAAAACTAGAATTTGGTATCCATAGAAAAGCAACACACACAGATAATTACATCAAAGCAAATAGTTTCAACCCAATTCCACACAAACATGCAACCATCAACAGTCTCACACACAGATTAGTAAATCTACCTCTCAGCCAGCAAGAATATCAAAACGAATACCATCAAATCTTAAAAACTGCAATTAAAAATGGATATGGAAAAAACCTTGTAGATGAAAAACTAAAATCATTCAAATTTCAAAAGAGATTAAAACAGATCACAGCTCTAACACCAATAAAACAAGAAATTAGATTTGCTAACTTTACTTACCACCCCTGGGCCACAAAAAAGTTCCAAAAAATATTCAAGAAATACAATATAACATTGGCACCAAAAAACAATTACAACATTAAAAACCTACTTCACAGTAATAATCTGATAAGATAAAACCAGAGGAAAAGTCAGGCATTTACAAGATTAAGTGTAAAGACTGTGAAAAAATTTACATAGGGAGGACAAAAAGAAACATAGGCACTAGAAAGAAAGAACACTTCAGGCACTTAAGATACAAAAATATTGATAAGTCCGCAATAGCAGCTCATTTCTGGTCTGAAAATCATGAAATTGAAGATAGCACAGAATTACTAAAATACGTACAAAAACATAGTGAACTCGTCATATGGGAGAGGATATACATAGAAAAACATAAAAACCAACTTATGAACTTTGAAATCCTGCCAGAAGAGAATCCCACATTTAAGTTCATCACTAAATCAACAGATGGCAGCAGCAACCCCAGAATTACCCACACCGCTGGATCAAGCTTTAGTCGCATAAGAGCCGTAGATGCAAACAATGATTTGCAAAACATGTCCTCAAAATAGGTACGAAAGTGAAGCAGATGTGTAATAAATACGACTCATCTAAAAATTAATAGTTATTCTTTCTATTTAATTCATTGTCTGATATTAAATGACGATGGTGATGGTCAGGTACTATTGTTATTCTCCTACCTTAATTTCCTTGTGATGTAAAGTTTCAGTTACAGAGGATGTTTGAATCAAAATAAAATTTTGTTTATCATCATCAATCATCATTTACATAATGGTACTTCTTAATCAAAGGAAAATTAATAAATAACCTGTGCTGCAAATCCAATATTTTAAAGATATTTACAAACTATGATTTCAGCACTGTAGAAAATAAATTTAATCTGCTGATGCATGTGTACTTAATGGCTTCTATAGAATATGTTCTTCGTATTGAATGAAATATATTGCAAAATTGAATCTTAAACCAATATTATTTTAATTTTTATGATATACCTTTTGTTCCAGGCACCAATAAAATTGGAGGATGATGCAATTTTGGATGATATTATGGAAGAATTAAAAAATGAAAACAGCTCTCCAAGTGTTGTACTGCCTTCCCCAAGGTCAAATTTTAGCACAAGTAAGAAAGCAGTTCAGCCACAGGCACTTTCCGCTGATTCATCAGTTAGGTATGTAAATAACTCTTGGCAGTTAAATCTTATCAAATCAATATTGGCAAAAACTTTTAGTTGCAAGTAATGATCAGAAAAGAGTTTATGAAATAAAAGAATAAATGTTATGAGTGTAAACTGCATGTTTTTTTTTTTCATTAGAATTTATTTAATTAAAGCTTATTTTAATCTCTTAAATAACAACTGGGCATTTTGATATTCAAAGATTTTTCAGTGTGTCTAAACAATTTTAGGACACATTACTGTATATTTATTGTTCCTTCAGCAGTTCCAATAACTGGCAATCACTTGGTGTAAAGTCTGTGCTGTAGTTGAGATGTGTCATAAGCTTGCAGTTACAGTAAGTTCATAATCAGAATATTGACCATATATTTCCTAGAGAAATAAGATGCTCTTAGATAAATCAGACAACTTTTTCATAGAATGTGTACGAGGTGCATTCAAGTTATAATATCTATTTTTTTCTCACAAAGTAATCACAAGAAAAATGTGAAACTAGTGTCACTTCTCAACATAATCTCCCTCTAGCGATACACATTTTTCACATCGTCGACGCCATGATCCCAAGGCCGCTGTGAACGCTTATTTAGGAGTGTGTTTTGACCACTAGAAAATCACTGAGGCATTAATGGCACAACTAGTGAATCTGCGACCACGGAGAGTGTCTTTCATTGTGGGAAACAGCCAAAAGTTGCTAGGAGCCAGGTCAGGTGAGTAGGGAGCATGAGCAATCACTTCGAAGTTGTTATCATGGAGAAACTTCTGCGTCACTTTTGCCCAATGCCCTGGTGAGTTGTCTTGAAGAAAGAGCACACATCCAACCTTTTCTGCCCGTTTTTCACGCAATGCTGGAAGGAGTTTATTCTTCAAAACATTTTGTTAGGATGCAGCTATTACCGTAGTGCCTTTGGAATGCAATAAGGATTACACCACTGCTGTCCCAGAAGATGGCCACCATCATTTTGTCAGCACTGGCGCTCACCCGAAATTTTTTTGGTGGCGGTGAGTCTGTGTGCTTCCATTGAGCTGACTGGCACTTTGTTTCAGGGTTGCAAAACGGCATCCACGTCTCATCCATTGTCACAATCGATTGAAAGAAAGTTCCATTCATGCCGTCATCATGCGTCAACATCGCCTGACAATTTGCCACGCACGCAGCCTTGTGATCATCCGTCAGCATTCGTGGCACCCACCTGGAAGACACTTTACACATTTTCAGATCTTCATGCAGGATTGTGTGCACAGATCCCAGAGAAATGCCAATTTTAGAGGCGATGCCTGCAGCGCTCAGTCGGCGATCCTCCAAAACACGTTCTCCAGTCACTGGATCATGTCGTCCGATCAGCTGGTGTGAGGCTGTGACTGTCTTGGTTTGTTGTCACACGATGTTCTGCCTTCATTGAACTGTTGCACCCAGGAACGCACATTAGACATATCCATGATACCATCACCACATGCCTCACTCAACTGGGTATGAATTTCAATAGGTGTCACACCACGAAAATGGAGAAAACGAATGATTACACACCGTTCTTGCAATGAAAACGTCGTCATTTTAAGTATCAAAAGCATTCCTAACTCGTCGCTGCCACTAGAGTTCTATACACTGTACAGTGCTGGCATCTCTTTCATGCATTCACAAAGAGTCTTTGTGTATTTTAAAAAGAACCAGAAGTTGCTATCTGGTCCCAGTCTTGAAAGAAAGAAAGAAAAAAAAAAAGGAGTTATAACTTGAATGCACCTCATATTTCATTACTTAGAAAATCATTCTTATTTAGCTGCAGGCTGCAACAATGCAACAATATTGTTATTTTTTTCGGTTTCTAAGCAATTCAGGCTGTAGCGTCCACATCCTATCCAAAGATGAAGAAAATTCTAGAAATACAATCCAAACCATTAAAAAACTTGGAAAACATAGTTTTGCATTGGATTCCAGCTCATTGTGGAGTTCAGGGGAATGAAAGTGCTGATAAAAGAAGAAGCAAAAGCCTTTTTATATGAATTAATTAAAAGGATTATAAAGAAATAAATTAATGATAATTACAAGTCTGGACTTATCGAAAAAATTGCTAACCAAAATGTAAAAGTACTTCTAGAAAATCTCTCTGTAATTCCAGAATTGCCACGTAAATCTGCTGTTGCCACAATGAAGCTTACTGCAGGACATGATTGCCTAGGAAAACATTTCCATAGAATTGGCATACTAACTTCTCCAAATAGTGTACTGTGCTCTCAAGATATAGAAATTGATAGAGAACATCTACAAACATGTGTAAGTAACCCAGAGTGCCACAGCCCATGTAGGGCCAGGACCTACCAACCCGACTGCCGGCCTCATGCCCACATATGCAAAGTACTGATAGGAGGAGGAGATGTAGTCAGCATCTCGGCACCCCAACCAGAAAGTTTACTTTCATGACCAGGGCCACTTATCTATCATAAGCTCCTCAATTTCCTCTTGGTGCTGTGTGGGCACCGGTCCTATACCTGGGCTGATTTCCATGGCAGGGATCCAAGGCATGCTGCCTTAGCCCCTACGCCATGGACAAAAATGTGTAGTGTTATAAAATTATCAAGATTGTGAAGTTTAAGATATTCTTTTGTTTACATGACTTCCTATGATTTAAGAATGGTTGTCGTGGTTGTAATGTAATGTTTTTTTTTTTTTGAAATAAAGAGTTATCTGCTCCATTGAAGGGAGATTTATTTCTCGCTATATTTAGAAACTATAGATATGCGGGTAGTGTAAAGAATATAATTAAAGATTGTGGCGACCGTGACAGGACATTGTGTGTTCTGAGAAATATTGTGGGTGGAAGGAAGTCTATGTTTTCATCATGAAACAGGAATTGGATTGTTCCTTGAAGTTAAAGAAAGTTATATGTATGGTATTTGCCAGACAATTGAACATTCTACGAAGAGATATGCAGAACTTAGACCAATAGGAGAGAAGAGAAAACGTTTAGGTTTCATTCGCTTTACTGTGAAAGAAAAATGAAGACCTACTTTCATAAGACGTTAAGATCTTAAGTTTGAAAATAGACATCGGGCAGGAGTAGTTGGAAGAAGAATGCCAGATTGCTGACAAATACCAAAAGCAGTTCCTGGACGTGGAGGTAAGTGCGAGTGAAATATTAAACTCCTCAACAAACTTACCTGATACGGAACGTGCCACCAGTGATAGTGTGGATATTGCAAGTAGCTCTCAGAATTGGAACTTAGGAAATTTGACGGTGATGTTAAACAGTGGTTACAATTCTGGGGTCAGTTCAAAAAAATTGATAAAGACCCAGATATTGTACCAGAAGATAAATTTCAATATTTAGTGCAAGTAACTGTAAAAGGTTCATGTGCTAGAGTGTTAGTGGAAAGTTTTCCACCTAGAGGTGAAAACTATTGCAAAGCAATAGAAAGTCTGAAAAGCAGATTTAGCAGGG
Source organism: Mantis religiosa (assembly GCA_030765055.1). Classification (NCBI taxonomy): domain Eukaryota; kingdom Metazoa; phylum Arthropoda; class Insecta; order Mantodea; family Mantidae; genus Mantis; species Mantis religiosa. The sequence goes on from CM060947.1 coordinate 111,370,164, forward strand.
AAGATCTGCTTGAAGTTTATGTTAGAGAACTTCAGTGTTGAAGATTGCTTCCTCTGTAAGTGATGCCACTTCATAGTGTAGCTTATATGATAGTTTAGAATCCCAGATAAGGTCGTGTGCTGCTTTACTGTACCCATTAGTTGAGTCATGTTTGCCTGAGAAACTTCTCAGAGCTTGGCAAGGAATCCCTAATTTTGTAACAATGGGTGAATCTAGAGACAGATTAGAAAACAGCATGCAATTTCTAAAGCTAGAAGTAGAATAAAAAAAAAAGAGAATTAGTTTGGCTATAGCAGGTTTTGGTATTAATGATGGTTGTAATATTCAGTTTACATTAGCATGCCGTAAATCTGCAACAGCCACTGCTGCTGAGTTACTAAGTACAAGTATTGTAGAGTATAAGAAACAAAGCTGTATTTTTTGTAATGGATGACATGATAGTTACAGTTGTTTTAAGGCTCAAAAAATAAGCGTCATCATTGAATTGTAGTTAAAGTTAAGATTAAAATACCTAAGAATATTAATTTTTCTGTATTTTTTGTAATGGACGAAATGATAGTTCCAGTTGTTTTAAGGCTCAAGAAATAAGCTTAGCTGAGAAACAACACAGCTGTATTTTTTGTAATGGACGACATGATAGTTCCAGTTGTTTTAAGGCTCAAAAAATGAGCTTAGCTGAGAAGCAACGCAGCTGTATTTTTTGTAATGGACGACATGATAGTTCCAGTTGTTTTAAGGCTCAGAAAATGAGCTTAGCTGAGAAACAGAAGTTGTTAAAAGATAAGGGTGGTTGTTCAATGCTTCAAGAAGGGTCATTATTTGAATAAATGTAATATAGCTGTGAGATGTCTTTTTTGTGGCAAGAGACATAATGTGTTAATGTGCCCTGATGTGTTGAGTAATCAAAAGAAAGATTTAAAAATTAATTCAGACCACAACCAAGACGAGGGTGAGCAGAAAACCACCTCCCGAAGTAGCACCATACATCATCATGTTCTGTTACAAATATTAATTGTGAATATGAAGGGTACTAGGACTTGCATCTCTGCATGAGCATTAATTGATTCAGGCTCTCAGAAGTCCTACATCCGACAAGTTGTGGACAAATTGGGTTATAAGCCATTGAGGGGTGAAGCAATTAAACATGGTCTCTTCGGTGGTTTGAAGACCAATTTGAAGGAACATTTTTGTTACAATGTAGAGGTGCAAATCCTAGATGGTAAATTTAACTGTAATCTGGAAGCATTGAATCAGTCATATTTGATGGTATTCCTTCTATTGAGAAAGGACCTTGGTAAGGAACTTGAAAAAGGGAATGTTTCTTTAACAGATGTAGATGGAAGAAATGGACCTGTAGACTTGCTGATAGGGGCAGATGTGGCTGGAAAGCTAATGGCAGGGAGATTGAAATTATTGGATTCAGGCATAGTAGCTATTGAAACTAAATTAGGGTGGACACTGATGGGAAAGGTTCATGTCAGTCTTCAACTAGCTTGGCAGTAGAGGTTACTTCACCTGGGCAAAGCTTTGCTTTCCTACGCTGACCGCCCAGATGTTTCTTTAAGTGCAGGAACAAATGGTAGTCGCTGGGCGCCAGATCAGGGCTGTATGGAGGATGATCTAGAGTTTCCCATTGAAAAGATTTGATGAGATCTTTGGTCCAATTAGCCTTATGTGGACGGGCATTGTCATGCAGCAAAACGATACCCTTACTCAACTTGCCACGTCTTTTGTTCTGGATTGTACGGCGCAGATTGTTCAATGTCTCACAATAAAACGCTGCATTGATTTTCTCATTACGAGGCAGAAACTCCACTAGCAATACTCCTTTTCTGTCCCAAAAAACTGTGCACATGATTTTCCGGGCAGAAATTGTTTGCTTAAACTTCACTTTTGTGGATGATGATGAATGTCACCAATCCATGGATTGTTTCGATTCTGGTGTGACGTAGGCCACCCATGTTTTGATACCAGTAACAATTTGGTCTAAAAATCTTCACCTTCATTGTGGTACCGCTCAAGGAAAGTCAATGCACTGCCTAAACGTTGGGTTTTGTGCAAATCTGTCAACATTTTCGGAACCCAACGTAAACACAATTTTCGGTACTTCAAGTTCTCGGTCACAATGCGATACAAAACACTACGAGAATATTGAGGAAAATAGTCGCACAGTGATGAAATTATAAAGCGTCTGTTTTCTCTCACCTTTTCGTCCACTTTCTGCACCAGATCTTCAGTAACGACCGAAGGACACCCACTCTGTTCTTCATCATGCACATTTGTGCGGCCATCTTTAAATGCTCTCACCCATTTCCTTACCATTCCATCACTCATAATGTTTTGTCCGTAAACTTCACAGATCTCACGATGAATATCAATCAGTTTTACGCCTTTAGCACTAAGAAATCGTATAACAGCCCGTACTTCACAATCGGCGGGACTCACGATTGTCGGAGGCATCTTAAACACTCAGTAACCAACGTATACAATGAAGAATCAGACTGTAATGGCGTCAGTGCATAGGCAAGAGATGTAGGTAACCAGCGCGCATGCGCGGAACGCCGACTGTAGCGCTGCGGTGGCAGAATCGCAAAACGGTACTGACTTAATAAACATGCCTCGTATTATGAGGTTATTCAATGAAACTACGCATAAGAGATGGCTGAATGGTATAAAATACAATAACGTATTATTCTTTCTTACATGTGCTGCATCATACTTGGTAAAACGGGGTGAAGATTTCTGTGAGTTTTTCTAAATTGATTCGTATTACTTTTGTAGTTCATGTTCTTCATAGATTATGTGAGTGTATCTTACTCCTATATCCCAATGCAGATATGTTTGTATCAAATGGGAAAAAATATTTCTTAAATCACCATTGAGATTTGATCTCTTCCTAGAACAATATCCTAATCTACTTCTTCCCTCTGCGTCAGTGGGCACATGCTGGGTCACTTGGCCTAGCACAATTTTGTAGTGTGGCACAAATTTTAAATGTTTTGCATCTATTGTAAATGAGTTAGAAAAAATTATTTCTCATCTAAAATAGTTCAGGCTTTATTAAAGATGATCAATCAAAAAAAACAATTGGTATTCATATCTACAAAAACAAATCCATTGAGTAAAACACTTAAGGAAGTGTGGGCTGTTGAAATGAAAAATAATTCATTACCTGGGCTAGAAGTACTAAAAACATACTTAAACGGAGAGTGGCTCATGGAAGGTAAACAGTAGGTCATTTAAAGTGTGTGAGTTTTAGTGACATCCCTTTGTTTAAATATGCATGTCTGACATCCTGAGATGCGGAAAGATCTTTTTCACAGTATAAAGCACTATTTAGAGAAAATTGGCATGCATGTGTGATGGCAACTTGGAGATGGCTTTTGTTGTCCACTGCAGTTTTACAGGAACATGTTAAGGAGCTATCTACATACTTCTAAGAATAAAAAAATTGGAAGAATAAAAAATAAAAAATAATCCAATCCTTGGGGGGGGGGAACGGAATCACAAGATGAAGGCCAGAATACATGGTGTTGCACTTTAGAGCATCCAGAATTCTGTTACTAGTTTTGCTATATGCGATGGTGTTGTCATGAAAAGTTATTTTTCCTTTTGGGCACTTTCTAAATATTTTCAGAAGTTTTGCTAAACAGACATTTGTGCACCAGTGACAGTAACAGTACTTATCTTCTTATGCTGTATTAGCAATTACTCTTAGGCTCATTTTAGAAGAAAAGCTAGCAGCCATTTTATTATCAGCACTCTGAATTTGTCCAACTCTGTAGGCTTAGGTTGTAATTGAGCCAATTGACTTTTCAGGATCATACCCGTAAATCCTAGATTCATCACCAAGTAGTGATATTCCAAACCAAATTTGAAGGCTACCTTGGAATTTTTCCAGAGTTTTTCAGCACCAATCAGTGGATTGCTATTTTTGTTCTGAAGTTGATTTATGTAGAATTTTCTCATGTCTAACTACTGTTATTAATAAGTGTTTTGAATTTCACTTATTTCAATGCCCAATGTCTCTTGAATGAACTTGTAAGATGTCAGTCAATCTTTTCCAAGTATTGCTCAAACTGTGGTAATATTTTATCAGGAACAGCAGTTCTTGAAATTTATCACTAACAAAACACCAATCTGTTCTGAATTTTCTGTACCAATTATTTTGAATGTTGCCCTAGATAGGCTTCTTCATCAATGCATTGCCCTAGATAGGCTTCTTCATCAATGCATTTCTAAGCTAATTTTTACATTATTTAAGCTTTAATGACAATTTAAAATAGTAACAAAATGTTCTCTAGTCAAATACATTTTTGGGCAAACACAAATATTTAGATAAACTGTTAGAGCAAATTAAACTATATGGCAAGCAACTTGCAAAACTGTAGAAGGTAGCTGTCAAACAAATGTAATTTTTGAATTTTAGATGAGTCATATTTATTATACATCAGCTTCACTTATGCAAAACATTGGAAAACATGTCCTCAATATAGGCACGTAAATGAAGCGGATGTGTAATAAATATGACTCATCTATAATTTAATAATTGTTTCGCTTCACTGTGGTGTTCCAATACAGTTAAATTTCGATAAATTTAATTTATTTTTAGAAATATGGATTCTAAAGATTTTCAGTGCTGTGTTGTACATTCATGTCTTGGAGAAAGTGTTGAGACTTTTGGCATTACAATAATAGCTAACTGGTTTAGACAACAATTTAATAACTTTCTACATCATTTTTCCTTTCTCATATTGAAATAATTGAAATAATATTACTTTTCTTTTAGGAATTACATTCATTCTCTGGCAAATTCTGTTACTCCAACTAGGAAAAGAACCAATTTAAAACAATTAACTCCAAGAGATTTTACTAAGACTGAACCTGAAAATATATGTGTCTCAAAGAGTGAACCTGTGCCACTGATGCAAGAGGTATGGAATTATTAATGATATTGTGTTGTTGTTTAAAACATTAAAAATAAGCATGCAATAAACCTGTTTTGTAAAGTATAAAATTGAAAGAAGCGTAGAGACAGTGAAGCACAACTTAGCACAAAAGCGAATCGAGAAGATATTGACACACTGCTTCACTCACACTGTTTTTTTCACAGGACATGTGCAAAAGCTCTTGAAACATGTCCTGTGAAAAAAGAGTGTGTCAAAGCAGTGTGTCAATATCTTCTTGAATCACTTTTGTGCTATGTTTTGTAAAACCTGAAGCTATTGACAGTGAAGCAATACAAATATTACAATAAATTATTATAATTGTGACAAACCTCACTTACTTGTTTGAAAAATTACAAATCCTTCAGGACTAGTTTCATAAGCATAAGCATCCTCAGCTGACTTACTGTTTGTTTTCTGTGGTTACTGCCGCTAGCTGATGAATTGTTCCTTATCATCGTGCCATCTTCTGGAAGCAAAGTAAATTTATGCAGCAAATCAATTAGCAGTATTTCAAAATTTATCACGTGATTTGTATTTTTCAAGATAAATATTTTCTTCCAAATCATTAAATCTACGGGGCCATTTAATTGTTTTAATAATTTAACTTCTGGATTTATTTCATGGTTAAATGTTAAATAACCAAACTGATTTACCACAGCTGACTTATCATTCTGTTTATATTTAATAAATTTAATTTAATTGGTAGTATATACAATTATAATAGTTTATAACTTAAAACTTCACTATCTTATAAAAATGATGATAGTTCTTATAAATTCTCTAGGACTGCAATTTCATGTATATTCATACACATTTCCAGCTGAAGATGTGTATGAATGTACATGAAATCGCGATCCTGGAAAATTTATAAGAATTATCATCATTTCTTATAAGATAAGTGAAGTTTTAAGTTACAAATTATTATATTTGCATATATTTGTTTGCTTCACTGTTAATACCTTCATATTTTACATATTAATTGGTAGTGTTCACCTAGAATGCATTTTGTTAGGATCATCCTAACATCTTCAGCTAATGTCAACTGTTGAATTTTGATTTGTGCTTTATTGTATCATAGACCATAACTCATTAAGAATGTTACTAAACTATGTTTGGATCAAATATTTTTCAACTTTAATGGTTAATTTTTTCAACAAACTTCTGGTTTAGCAATGGGTAGCCCTCTTTCACCTTTTCTTGCTGATCTTTTTATGTGCTTTTTTGAAATATAAGTCACTAAAGCATTCCAATTAATTTTTAAAACTTCATATAGCTACATAGATGACATTTTTGCTATAGCTCCTTACAAACACATTCAAGGGTTGATCAACAAAGACTGAGACTGATTTTTTTTCACAGATGTTTTCAGTGTTTACATGATCTTTTTCAAGTAGTCCCCTCCTACTTCAATGTGCTTTTTATAGCATCTCTGCCAGTCCTTGAATACGTGCTGCGGACCATTTTTTGTCAGGTCCTTGAGAATTGCCTCACTTTTCTTGATCACTGCTTCAGAGTTCTTAAATTGAATACCCCTAAGCTTCACCTTTAGTGATGGGAATAAAATAAAGTCACAGGTGCAAGATTGGGGCTATAAGGTGGATGTGGTACACAGGTAACTATGATTCAGCCAGAAACTGCATGACTTGATTTGCGACATGAGGCCATGCATTGTCATGATGAAGTCGCCACCCAGTCTGAGAAAGCTCTGGTCATTTCTTTGCAATGTGCTTCCTCGTGTAGCCAATACTGATGTGTAGTATGCTGCTGTAACAGTAGTGTGAGGGGGAACTGCATGCTGGTAAATCATTCCATTACAGTCAAAAAATGTGATCACCATCGCTTTCCCTGCAGATTTAACAACTTTTGCCTATTTTGGTGTTGGAGAACCTGGCGATTTCCATACTGTGCTGGCTTGTTTTCCTTCAGGATCATAATGATGCAGCCATGACTCATCACCGTGATCATCAATTTAAAAAATGCATCCCCTCCATCAGCAAAGAGATGCAGCACCTCACGGCTTGTTTCCATTCGCACAGCCTTTTGTTCGGGAGTCTACAGACGTGGCACCTAACAAGCACAAACTCGAGTCATATGGAGATGGTTGTACATAATTGTAAACACACTGCCATATGAAATTCTCAACACTTCACTGAGTTTACGTAATGTTATATGCCGATCCTCTCGGACAATCACAGCAGCTGCGTTGATGTTGACTTCAGTCACAGCAGAAGCCAAAACACCAGGCCCACCTTGCTTAACACTGACAAGTCGGCCTTCTTTGAAGTCCTTGAACCACCTAAACACTGTTGCACGAGGTAGTGCATCTTCACTGTACACTTGCTTCAGCTTTTCATAAGTTTTGGTGGCTGTGTGGTTTAAATGAAAACAGAATTTGATTGCGCTGTTCTGCTCCTCACGCGTCACCTCCATTGTCTGGTATGTGAAATGCACGTAGGGTCTAAGAATTAGAGCATTAGTACCAACATACCAATACGAGAGTGCTGCCACCTACCGACATTATACATAAAAACCCCCTCTTTTCAAATATTTATGTTACAGATATGAAATTACCACGGAAGCTGCAGGAAAAAATCAGTCTGTCTTTGTTGATCAGCCCTCATAATAATGCTTCAAAACTTCTCGATTTATAAGATAAAGCTATGAAGTTCACATTAGAAATTGAAAATGAGGGTTGCCTTCCTTTTCTGGATCTAAAGATAATAAAAAATATAACAAATTAAATGTTGGCATTTATAAGAAATCAACTCATACTGATATTACATAAGAAATAAAAGTTTCACCCCTTTTCCCCCACAACTTTGCTGTTTTTTAAGGTTTATTGACAAAGTGAATAAATATAGCCCTAAATAAAGGGGAACTTAGTGGAGAATATAAACACATTATTAACACTGCTTTAATTAATGGTTTTAATCAAGATTTTTTTTGTGTAAAAAGATTGAAATATTTAAATATCAAAGAAATGTAAATGATGTTTCTACTCTTAAAAAATAAAAGAAGATTATAATTAAAAAAAATTACTTAACATACTTGGGCATACAAAAAATTTCAGTTTTTCTTAAAGAATGTGATATAATCTTGGTTCCTCAAAATAATTTTAATATAAAAATATTTACTAACTTTTTCTAAAAAAAAAATTCAGATAGTAAAAAAATATGGCATTTATCAATTTAACTGTATAGATTGCAACCAGGTTTACATTGGAAGGATCAAATGTAATTTGGGAACCAGAGTGAAGGAAAATTTTAAGAATATTAAATATAAACAGATTGATAGGTCAGTTGTGAAGAGGCCGTAGAAGTAGAGATATAGTAAGCATGGTACTAATGTCTCTGTGGACATGTGTTGAAGCTGCCACCTGTCTATCACAAAAGCAGATGTGCAGTTGCCTAGCACTAAGGCTTCATTGGACATACAATGAAGCAAGATGATATGGTACAAGGATGAGACCTAAAAGGCTGTTTGCAGCATACTGATTTGATTTGATTTGATTTATTGATTCATCCATTAAAACATGTACATGTTATAGGATACTTAAGGTATCTCCTAACAGATCCATATAGTTAAAGCAATATAAAACAAATTTAACTGTAACACAAGCTTAGATAAGCTTTTAAACTTTTGAAAGTCTTAACCTCAACTAACATATAAAAGGAATTAGATTTAACATTGAAGGATTCTTTCCTTTTATTTTCAGTGGTTAAAAAGTTGGTTACTGAATTTAAGTATGGTCACACATCCATTCAAGATGATGAGCACTCAGGACATTTGAAAATTGTTATGACTGATGATATTGGACATTAAGCCATGCTCAGTGGTTACTGATTTAAGTGCGTCAGTTGGTTGACAGCAAAGACCTTGATAGGATGTTCTCAGTACACTACACATTTTGGTTATGAAAAAGCTTTCTGTTAAAGTAACTTGTTAACAGTGGACCAAAAGCACATTCAACTTAACATTTCTCAGAAGTATTTAATTCAGTTAATTTTGACATCACTGTTACTAACTTCCTACAATCACGAATAAGTATTTAATTGGTTTAAAAGCAATTCCAACTAATTTCCCCAATGTTCCTTATCCCTCTTGCTGCCGCATGTTGATTACATCAAATGTACCCTCTCGGTGTTTAAATGTCAGGCTCAAACATGGCAGACGAGGTGAAAAGTACCAGCCTACTACATCTTGAAATGTTATTTTTTAGGAAAAAATTCATAAGAAACGTAATTATAAAGTAAAATTAAAAATGTAAAAAGTGAATTTTAACACATTTAACTTCTCAGTAATCTATTAACTAAAAGAACCTACAGTTATCAAACACATGTCCTGCTCATGTTTAATTACAATGAGTATTAATTTTGTTATTGAATTTGAGATAAATATTGTATATTTTCAAATAGTGCAAATCAAATTTAGCACTATAAAAATTTAGTCCATTACAAATAAAATAATTATAAATCCATCTTAACTATGTTATGTTACGTAAAAATAAGAAAAACTGAACTTTTTTAGTGTGGTTTTAGAGTGGTTTGCATCAAGAGTATATATTCTTTTGAACTATGGTTTGATTTACCAACACTAGTTTTAACATTAAACTGTGAATCAAAGAATGCTTTGTTTACATATATACACATAAAACTAATTATAATAATCATGTATGGGTTCAGAAATGAAAGTATAAAACATTAATTAAAAGAACTATATGTAGTTGGCTTTTAACCCTCCGTCACATACATTTTTATTTTTGAGGGACTAGTTTCAGAAGCTGTTGCTTCCATTTTCAACCTCGAAGGTCCAACTATCTACTGTTGTCTGCAGTCTTCTCTCTGGAGGATTTGTTTTAATTTTTTTAAGAGAATATTCAATAATTTTATTTATAAGTATATTCAAATGTGTTATTTTTCTTGGTTCTGATTTAAATTCATTTACTTTTTATTTGAAGTTAATTTTTATTGCTTTTTTATATGTGATACTTATTTTATATATATATATATATATATATATATATATATTCCATATGATGGAACTATGAACTACTTTATCAAATTATTGATGGTGGGATTTCAAAGTTTATTACTCTGTCCATATTTTTCTATATTAAGATGTTCTCCCACATTTTTAGTTTGTTTTGGTTTATCACTCCATTTAATAATTTTAAAATCATTAATTAAAAATGATAAACATTACTTTGTAAACTTAAGCATTTCTAGCCACTCTCCTCACTGTCACTTAGAGCATTTGCATCGACAACACACTCATCATAATATGCCATCATTTTGTCATCTCTCCCTGGCATCACGAGAATAACTTGCCATGTTCATTTTTATGGGGTATAAACAGGACTGAACAGGATATGGTTAAACTATATTGGTGTTAACTGCATTATACACAACTTCCGGGCTTGTAGACCGTGGTCCAGTTTGCTTTACTTCCATCATTTTGCCGAAAACTGCATCCGGCATCTTCAGGGTAAACAAGTTTAAACAGCTTGTTTAACCTGAAGATGCCGGATGCAGTTTTCAGCGAAACGTCGAAAGTAAAGCAAACTGGTCCATGGCCTACAAGCCCGGAAGTTGAGTTTAATGCAGTAGTCGACGCTGGCCGTGAAAGCCTCAGCACTTATATATTGGTGTTGGTTGGAAATACCGTCCTTCAAATGACAAAATATCCCTCATAATGACCAAAAAACATCGTTAGACAGAAGAAGGTTCACTCTTTTAAGTGAAATAAAAGGTATCTCTATAGAATGTTTCATAAAAAAGTTTAGTCTCACAAACATTGTGAAATTAGATCAACTCTGCCAGTCTTTGCTCCATATGGCCCAGTCAATAATATGGACGGGCAGTGTTTTATTGCAGAAATACCCTTGAGGCATGGCAGTGAGAGGGTTAAGAAGTAGATGAAACATGAATACATCACTAAATAGTAGAGAGGGAGAAGCATCCAAGTAGTGGGTGGCAAAAAAATGAAAATGTATGAAATAAAGCAATACACTTCACTACTGAATCAATTGAAGGATTAGGCTTAACATCCAAACCTTGCAGAAATGAAAGTTGCTTCATTGCAATAATGCATCTTCACACAAGTCTATGATAGTTGCTGAAAAATTGCATGACCTTTGGTTTCAGGGCTTCCATATTTGTCATACTTGCCCTCCAGTGATTACTTTCTGTTCCCAAACATGAAAAAATAACTGGGTGCAGAAGATTAACATGAAATGATAAGGTTGAAGCTGAGATATACATATTTTGCATAGCTCAGCAAATCTTGTTTTACTAGATATTAATAAGCCAGAGAGTCATTGGACTAAATGTGTTAATTCACAAAGTGACCACTAAAAACTAAAATAAAGTAAAAGTAACAGATTTCCCTATCATCTTCTCTCTCCCCCCCTCTCTTTCTCTCTTCTTTTAAGGGAAGGTCACATTGAGAATCCATAGAAATGGCCCCCCCCCATGTATTTATCTTATAATAGAAGATTAATTATTGTAATTTAAATCCTTTAGGTTGATAGTGATTCTGAACCTACTATTACTGAAGTGCATTCACCTCCAAAGAAGGAACCAGTTTTGTCTCAAACAATCGAGGACTTTGATTCCAATGATGGGTTCTTTGATATGACATCAATTAATGAAGTGAGTAATATAATTTTTGATTTAGCATTATTCCCCCTGAGTAAACCAAGAATCTTTTTTTACTTTTAGAACATATTAATGAGTATTTTATCAGGATTTTTATTTCTGCTAGTGTATGTAATTCCAGTACTTTTTCATTTAAATATGAAACAAGGCACAAGTGCTTTAAAATAGAGAACATTGCAATAACTGAATGAAACATTAAAAGAGTCTCAGAAACTATTTGTAGTTGGTTTATTAATACTGGCCAGCTGAAAAGAGATTGAAAATGGAGGCGAATGCCTTTGAAACTAGTCTCTCATTAATATAAACATGTAAGTGACGAGTATTAATAAACCAACTACAAATAGTTTCTGAGATTAATTTTGACGTCACTGTCACTAAATTCCTCCAAACACATATAATTAAAAGAGTGTTTCCAATTTCCAAGCCAAATGGCTTTCCTTCCTTTGCATATGTTTGCTGTGAATGTACCTTGAGATCTGCATACCATCTGTGTTATATAAAGGATGGCTCTTTAACAGGTGTTAAGCATTTTTAGCAGAGAAAATTTGACGTCTGCTATTTATGTCAATCTGAAAACACATTTTGTCTTCCTATCCAAGGATAACACATGTGATTTAGATTTATTCATAAATTTCAGTGTATTTTTTAACCTACAGTTCAATAAATGTTTTCTTAAAATAATTTGCATTAAGTTTATCATTTAAATGAACACATATTGTACTACTGATACTGAGAAATAATACATTTCAACTTTATGAAAGTTTTTTTTTATTTTGAACAGTACAAAATATTTTTTTCCATTGATTTTCATCTTTTATTTGCTTCATTATGCAAGAGGATAAGGATTTTCTATATCTCACCATCTAGCCAACTTGTAAGCCAATACTTTTAGAATTAAAAGTTCATGTTAGAAAAACCTTGTTGGTACATTTATATTTTGTTTATATTTCTACAAAATTAAGTATATTCTGAAGGATAGCCTCAGCAAAATTTATTATCAATTTCACATAGTTGCTTTTTTCTGAATCATTTTTTTACAAAGGAGGGCAATTAGCTTTTGTTGCACACTGACAGCGGTAACATCCCTCAGAAATCTGGAACAGTTATTTTAGGTTCAGTTTTATTTAAAATTAATTTGTAATTGTATTGTATAAAAAACGAAGCTCAAGATAACAAGTAAAAATGTGAAAGTAATCTGATAATCAGAAGAAAAGAATACCGAATACTAATAAACTTAGAAGAAATATTATTTTGAGGGTTAAAAGGTGTGAAAAAGTGATTTGAAAGAAAAATTATAAAAAAATATTATTAACTATTACAACGAACATAATTATAATTGGATGTGACATGAACCAATAGAAATATCTTGACTTGCCATAGCAATGACAGGATCATTAGCATGAAATATGCTGAAGCTAGCATCTTTCTTCTGTGCATAACTGTCGTAAAGAACAGACGTGCGTGCGTGTGAAGGTCGATAAGTCTGCAGAAACTGACGTAGTGCCTAAAACATAGTGAAAGCTACATAATTGATATAATCAATTTTTAATTAACATAAACTGGTGACTCCGTCAGAAAAAAATAGGGACAGTGTAGAAACGGTGGATATGGATATCACAAACAGTGTAAATGTGATTAATGTGAGCAATTCAAGTGACTTTAATAGTAAATCATGTTTTGAAAAGGCATTATCAAATGCGGAAAAAAACAAAAGCCAATAACAAAGAAATTTCAAAAAAGAAAAGATAAGATGCAGAAAACTCATCAGATGCAGAAAACTCAGTTGCAGATTGGAAACCAAGTCACAAGAGGAAGAGTGAACAACGGAAGCATGCAAGAAAGAACCTAAAACAAATATTGGCAACAAATCAGTTTCTCGCAGAAATGTATCAATGAAAGTAAAGGTAGTTAGAGGATCAGGGAGTTCAAGCCATAGAAGCTCATCAGCTGATAAAAGTTTATCCAGGAAAAAGAGTGGTGATGTCAACAAGTTTCATACAGATTTGAAATTAGCTTGGACATTTGTACACTTGGAAATCCTAACACCAGAACAAAATACCTCTGATGCATCAGTTCAAGAGACCGGTGATGCAAAACGAAGAGCTACTCCTAAGTGTTTTAGGGAAATAACCTTGGCAAGGAAACTGAGAAGAGGAGATTCTTTCTTCCAGTGACTAAAGTCAAACCAAATCTAATGAATTGCTTATGAAGTATTATTGAAAATATCATTAAGTGTTTCAGGATTGGTTTTTATAATGGATTTTTAATATTATGTAATATTGATATTCATTAAAGTTATTGTTAATTATTAAATTATAGATGAGTCATATTTATTACGCATCAGCATAAATATGAGTCATCTATAATTTAATAATTGTTTCGCTTCACTGTGGTGTTCCAATACAGTTAAATTTTGATTTATTGTTAATTTTTTGAAAGAGTTGTTTCAAATGGTTTAACTAAATTAAAAATTCAATTTGGAAAAGAAAGTATTAAAAATTATTTCATCTTCACACAAATCCACCATCACTTCTCATCTGCGACCACACCCTGAAATTGGATCTCATGTTAACACAATAGCAGCTGAGGTATGTTCCAGAATCCAGCTTCGAGATAAATCAACGTGGTGCATCATTGCACCACATCACCATCTCAGCACCTGTGCGACAGAACTTCTGCTGCAAATCTTCTGGCCAACCAGATTTAATTACACGAGCTGTTGAGGTGGTTGTCTTCATCTTGTGTTTTTTAAATTATTTATTTTGTTGTTGCAGTTAAGATCCCCCTAATATGTTTTATACGTAAAACAAATAGGGATGCAATGAGATTCTGTAGGTAATTATAAGCACAGTATTAATGGCACAGTAATTATAAACAACGTTTATTGTTTGAAACAGAACATCTAATTTGCATGGGCATGATGAATGTTAAGAAGAGAAAGAGGGATATAAGCTCTTTTCTTCCTATATCGAGATTTAACTGTATTGGAACACCACAGTGAAGCGAAATAATTATTAATTTATAGATGAGTCGTATTTATTACACATTGGTTTCATTTATGTACCTATTTTGAGGACATGTTTCGCAAACCATCGCTTGCATCATCGGCTCTTATGCGACTAAAGCTTGATCCAGTGGTGTGGATAATTCTGGAGTTGCTGCTGCCATCTGTTGATTTAGTGATGAATTTAAATGTGGGATTCTCTTCTGGCGGGATTTCAAAGTTCATTAGTTGGTTTTTATGTTTTTCTTTTCTTCCTGTGCATCCATCAGTCTTCCTAAAATAAAATCAGTCAGTTTAATTCCCTTTCACATATAGTGTGGACAAGAAATCCCTGTACCACCTAGTATCAAATCTAATTGACTTATTTTAGCATAAATACTTATTTATCAGGTGTGCAATATATCTATATGTTCTCTGTCGTGTTCTTCTTGACATAATTTTTAGCACTTCTGCTGTTATAGTGTGAAATGCATCCTCAGTCGTACTACACAGTTATTTGTTTGCAGCATAATGATGTGAAGATGTGTCTTAATGATGCCCCATAATAAGCTGTCTAGTGTGGTGAGATCAGCATTTATTTATTTATTTATTTATTTATTTATTTATTTATTTATTTATTTATTTATTTATTTATTTATTTATTTATTTATTTATTTATTTATTTATTTATTTATTTATTTATTTATTTATTTATTTATTTATTTATTTATTTTTTGACCATTTCCAGGGAGCTAGTGTTGCTGATGAACCACAGTTTATTCACCATTCTGGAAAGTGCTCATTTAGGAATTTGAGCACTGTAAGAGCACAGTGATGCACAACTATGTGTAGTCTGTGAGGCCCCTTTCCTCAAACTGAGATATTAACTATGTTTGTAACATGTGTAAATTATTTGCACCATTCACAGTCCCATCGAAAAGCACGATTCTAGCAGATGTGATGTCATTATGTCATTGCTGCCCATATCACTACATGAGGTGGGTTCCTTTCTAACATGACTGCTTAGTGAGGATTCTCTTTGGCACAAAGGACAATATTTCTAGAATGTGAGCTGCATTAAGTCACACATTCATCTGGAACCATAACTTTGGCATAGTTCCAAGCATTCGGAAATTGAGTTAAAACATGGCTTGCTAAAACATGATCTGCTCTCTATCCAATAACTCATTTATTAATTATGTAGAAAATGAAGCTAGTTACAGTGAAGCAATAAATATTACACAAATATAAATATATCCCTTATCTTAAGAAATTGATGTTAATACTTCTTTCTTCTTTCTAATGTAAATCGATTTCAAGAGCAAATCGCTTTCATCCTCAGTCCATCAAAAACAAATTCCGTTGTCAAGGAAATCTTGGTTACCATGTTTTTTCTTGTTTTTTCAGCATTACCAACATCTGAAGACGAAACAAACATAAAAACAGAATCAATTGCTGGTATGTCAAAATTCATTACGCTATGTTTATTTTTTAAAATAAATATCTTTTCCCAAACTATTAAATCTATGGGACCATTTAATTGTTTTAATAATTTAACTTTGGGATTTATTTCATGGTTAAATGACCAAAAATGGTCTGCTACGGCTGATTTATCAGTTTGCTTATATATAATGTTATTTGTATAAAATCTTTATTAAAACCATTAATTAAAGCAGTATTATTAATATGTTTATATTCTTTATTAAATTCCTCTTTATTCAGGGGTGTATTTATTAATCTATAAATCAAACTATTAAAAACATCAAATTTATGTGGAAAAGGGTTAAAACTTTTATTTTTATGTAATTATCAATATGAGTGGATTTCCTATAAATACCAAAATCTAATTTGTTATTATTTCTTATTATCTTCAAATCTAGAAAAGTAAGAAATCCATTAATTTCTTTTAATTTTTTAATTAATTAATTGGGTAAATAAACATTTTCAAATTTTTTAAAAGAAGTTGGTATAACTTTAGTGCCTTAAAATAAATATAGTATCAAAAATTTACTACAATTTTCTAAAAAAGATAAAATTCCTAATAATAAAAAAATCTGGTATTTATCAATTTAATTGTTTAGATTGTGATCAGGTTTATATTGGAAAGATGAAATGTAGTTTGGAAACCAGAACGAAAGAACATTTTCGTAACATTAAATATAAACAAACTGATAAATCGGCCGTAGCAGATCATTTTTGGTCATTTAACCATGAAATAAATCCCAAAGTTAAATTATTAAAACATTTAAATGGTCCCATAGATTTAATAGTATGGGAAAAGATATTTATTTTAAAAAATAAACATCGCATAATGAATTTTGACATACCAGCAGTTGATTCTGTTTTTATGTTTGTTTCGTCTTCAGATGTTGGTAATGCCGAAAAAACATAAGAAAAAACATGGTAACCGAGATTTCCTTGACAATGGAGTTTGTTTTTGATCAACTGAGGACGAAAGCGATTTGCTTTTGAAATCAATTTCCATTAGAAAGAAGAAAGAAGTATAACATCAATATCTTAAGATAAGTGGAGGGTTAGTAGCAAATACTTATATTTGTGTAATCATTTATTAATGTTGATAAAAAAGGTATGGCCATAACATCTTTTTACATATCTTGCATTGCTGTCCTCAGTATACTGAGTTATGAAGCATGTTAACCTGTTGACTTCATAGAAGACTTTAATTGAATCACAGACCCTGGAATACGTTTCTTCTTGTGTGTTTTTCCTTCCACTTTAAAGCCTGTCTTTTAACAGTTAAAAGCAAAATCATGTCTTTCCCAATCCTGAAATGCTTTTCATGATGGAATCTTATTAAATATTTCCTGGAATGCTCCCGTAGTTTCTTGATGTTTGCCATGTGTGTTGTTCATGCACCCACACATTTGTCATTAAGTGCTCCTCAATAGTGTAACTATGACTGCTCACAAATTAGAACTCAACTGCAAAAACATGTAAACATGAATTTTAACTATTGATAAGTAGCATATTGTGACTTTGTGGGTTCTTAGAATTAAAAGTCCAATTTGCAGAAATTCAAAACGTTCTTTATTTCCGTAGAAATACATTCTTTTCAATCCTTACGTAGCAGCATTACGTCACATACACAATCACAGTCTACCAAACTCGATGACCACAACAAAGAGTTACTCAACTTCCACTGTTTACAACACTCTTGTTACATGTCTTTACAACTGTTTACTACTGATTCTTGGCGAGTCGTCGCTTCGTTAAATACCTCACTGATAATTCCAGACTGTTCCAAAACAATCAAGAAACCGAACGCTCTCCTTCAATCAAGATGTTACCAGAATGTTGTAACTTTATCTGTTTTGGCATGCCTTTTATCTCAGCGTTAAGTTTATCTGCTTATGCAAGCTCTTTATCTCCGTGATATACTATCCGTCTGTTGTGTACACAAGCTGTGTTATCGCAATCGGGTTCGCCACAATATTTACTAACATGAATAAAGTTTGATACTATCAACCTACAGAATAACATTTGGTACTAAAATTCATAGTGTTATGGGGACTCTGCCCACATTGTACTCTACACATTGTACATTAATCATAACTGTAGGCCTAGTAGCAAATAGCATTTGTGTAATTGACCAGTTACAGAAGAGCTTACTATATAAACTTTGAAGTAGAAACTGTAAGTTTTTGTTTAAAGCACTGCAACATACCAAGTTGAAACTTTATACAGAAATCTTTAAAGAAATTGATCAAATCAAATTTGTGAAATAGGTCCAAAATCTATATTGTTACCCAATCGTCGAACTTACAATCAACTAGCAGGAAGGGCTGGCCAATAGCGGGGGACGTACGGCATCTAGGCCATGCCTACGCTAATGCGTTGAGCTGACATACTGAATAGAGGCGGGGTGTGGGGAGAAATGACCAGAGCCCAAGTGATTGCCCCTCCTCCTGCCTTCCCCGTGGAAAGAACGTGAAATCTCTCGTCTCCATTATAGAGAATCTTCTAGAACCGGTTAGCCATGTATAAATAGAAGCAGTGGTGCGCCAAGTGAGTCAGTTTTAGAAAGTCAGTTTTTAGAGTTGGTTGTAGAGTTCTGAGTCAGAATTTATGGCAAGGTACCAAGTAGTGTGGACCTGCGAACTGGTGGATCGTAATTGTGTCTGTTACTTAATTGTGTGTGGTACGTAATTCTGCTGTGAATTGCAAGTATACCAAGACTAACTCGGAGGAAATAAAGAACATTGTGAGTTTGTGCAACTGGGCTTTTAATTTCACGAACCCACAAAAGTCACAATATGTGGTCTTGCAAAGAGGATGTAAAATGTAAAATTGATTAAAATAATTATTGTTCATAATGTCATACTTTTTCTTTGTAGAAACACTTTTTTCGCATACCAAACAAAATAAGACCACTAAAAATATCAAATCTAAATTTGTTTCCATATGTGTGCAACAAAGTTGATTGAGATGTTTTTGTGGGTGACATTTTTTAACCTACATGACCAATTATATACACCTCGTAACATGAACATGCATTGCTCTACTAAAAGAAGAATACTGATTGCATCAGCAAGCTGTGCCCTAAGAGCTTGGAAAGCGGGGGACTCACCACCACGAGTAGATAACGTTAGCGGCGTATCCTAAGTTTCTCTCGTAATTTCAACTAAGCAGTGTTATTTCAAAACTTCCTGAGGCTTCCTTTTTTATACTAATAAGCACGAATTGCCTGAATGGTAAAATAAATGCTAGTACTGAAAATTTACTTTTAAATTTACATGATTTGGATAAAATAAGCTATTTTGGTTAAAAATCATAAAATAAGTAAGCAAACCCCATATTTTAGCAAAAAACATTTATAAACATTTACATATAAACATTTCGCTTAGAAATCCAGGCTGTAGTCATCATACAGAAGTTTCTTCCATGTATTAGTCAATGTAGAGTTCAAAATGCTGTGTACTGCACTTGCAAAATTGAAAAATCATGGATCTGAAATCATGTGATTTTATATTCTAAAGTATTTTGTTCCTGCCTGTTCACCTTCACCGTTCAGAAGCTCCTCAACTTTGAACATTTCAGAAAGGAATTTCTTTCTGTACATCTGCTTTGCAATGCAGATAACATCTTGGTCCATTGATTGTACCAGGAAAGTTGTATTAGGTGGCAAGAACACACATTTGATCTTATCATCACTACTGCACAGTTTCTGTGCACCTGGATGCACAGGTGCATAGGATTATGGCTTTCACATCACTTTGTTATTTATTTTCTTGGTGCCTTCTTAATGCAGGTACAGCATGTTTGTGAAACCAATCATGGGTGATGTCTGCCTAAACCATGCTTTTTTTGTATTGTAGTAATGCACAGGCAATGTGGACATTACATTCTTAATATCCCTTGGTTGTTTACTTTTACCTATGACAAATGGCTTTAAAATATGGCTTCCATCTCCATTAGCACATAATAGTGCTGAAATGCATTCTTTAAATATGTTTCATCCAGGCATATTTTTTTAAGGATTTGGGGGCATGTGTATTCTCGGGCAAGGTATGTCAAAATACACCTGTCTTGTTGGCATTATACACTTGAGGCAAGCTTTAACTTTTCTTTTTGAATGATAGATTTTAGCTTCTTTCTAAATGGATCAACAACTGATGTATCAACACTTAAGCTCTCCCCACACATTTTCTTTTTCTTTTTGTTCACTATGCTACAACACTTGCAGATTCTATAACCAGCCCGAACAAGCTGAAAATCCAAATTGTTTCACAAGATGTTTCGCAGCAGCTTTAATTTTGAGTTTCAACACCTCTCACTGTAATTCCACTTGCATGAAATTGTTTGTACCACTTGTACGTTATGTCCTCTGACTTTTGTTCAATCAGCAGCTGCATTCATTTGACATGACAATTTTCATTTACATCACATTTAATAAAAAACATAAGAGTTCACCCTTTTTCCTTTTTATGTCCAAAACTGTTTTGCAATTCTGTATTTTGCACATACACACACAATGGTGCTACCATTTTCAAGCCTTTTGGTAATTTTCAGTTTTTCATGTATTGTAAGTGATTTATGCTTACGTTTTCCCAATCATATTGTAAGTTTACTAAACAACATTATGCACTCGATTTGTTTCTTTAGCTTAATGACTGAGAAAGACAAGTGTTAAAGTAAGCCTTCTGACAAGAGTTGCAAGCCCTATCACAGGTTCTTCAAAGGAGGGCAGCCTAATGTACCATTGTCACAAATGTATTTCTGGTATTCCTAAGAAATTCCTATTGTACAGTCTATGCAAAAAGAAAACATACAATTTCCTTAAGTTTGTCTTAGTGCAATACTATAATTAATGTTAGCAATTTGCAATTTTTTTTAAAGGATGCTTGTCTGGTTTAAGCAAAACCTAGTTTAAAGGGGACCAGATTAATGAGGGTTTACTGTATTGTATTATTTTGTCTTTATCAATGTACATAATGCAACCTTTTGGTTTTTAAGCAAATTGTCACCAATTTATGAGCATTAGTTCAATGATGTAAGTGCTCTGTGACAAAGTATTAGTGCCACTGCTGCCGCTGCAATTTGCTGTTCAAAATACAAACACACATGACTTAAAGTTTATATATTATATTTCTTGAATGTTTTATTGGCTATAAAATGCTGTTTCAGTTGAATTGAGCTTAATAGATCCTGGAATTGTGTTAGGATTGCTCTCTCTATTGACATTAATAATGGGTAATTGGAAGTTTTAAAATCACTGTGTTTGTAGAAGAGGAATTTCACTTGTCAAATCAGAATATTAATACTAATTGTGTCTATTTAGAGTTGAATGAATAAATTGCATAGTTTGCGCAACTCATGTATGATCCATTATTCTTTGCATTGCGTTTTTTTTTTTTTTTTTTTTTTTTTTTTTTTTTTTTTTTTCCTCTTCATTCATGTGCTAGGACTTTTCAGGCTTTATTATTTGTGGTTATGTGCCTATGTAAATAAAACTAAATTTGTTATTTACAGATGGAAGTGAAAAGTGAGCAACCTGCAGTAGAGAAGAAAAATAATTGTAAGGAAAAATCTGAGCCTTCAGTACCATCTGATAAAATGTCAGTAAGCAATGGGTGAGTGTTATATGCTACATTGTTAGTAATAATTTATAGCAATGTAAAAGATTTTGAATATATAGGAATAAAAGGAGAAACAATAGCACAGAAGGAATTAGTATTTTAGTAAGAAATATGTTAAGTAAAGGAATTAAAGAAAGTTGGTCTAGGAGAAAAAAAATACTGGGCTGTACTAGATGACATACAAATAGATAAAAGGTTATATGTATAGGAATAATATATAACCACCCTCA
Source organism: Mantis religiosa (assembly GCA_030765055.1). NCBI lineage: Eukaryota > Metazoa > Arthropoda > Insecta > Mantodea > Mantidae > Mantis > Mantis religiosa. The sequence continues at coordinate 111,392,079 of CM060947.1, forward strand.
TACTGTATGCTTTCATAATCCTGATCTGCTTAGACAGAGAAAGATATAGTAAGATTAAGGGAGAGTTGCGACAACTTGGAAGTTATATTAATGGGAAACTTTAAATCATTCATTCATTCATTCATTCATTCATTCATTCATTCATTCATTCATTCATTCATTTAATATCTACAATAAAAATTACAGTTTAATTCATAGCATCGTCAGGTACATGAGATTATACATAGATTCATACATTATACAAAACAATTCATAGATTTAGATACCTCTAATAATTACATGGAATTCATAGCATCGTCAAAGTGCAAGGCAATAAATATAATGTGATTAAATATAGTGTATACAATGACATCATTAATGTACAAACAATAAATAATCTTAAGAATATATATCAAGCATGTTGCACTTTCTCTGACTTTCACCTTTTAGTATACAAAACACAGTAACTTCAGAAGAAAAATCACAAGAATTTCAACAATATTAAGCTGAGATAAATCACAACTCAGTTTGTACAGTAATAGAGGAACTTTTTTCTTCAGCTATGATACATACAGTAAATATTTGAAATGATGAAAAGTTTGGTAATGCAGTAAATAGATGAGTTGTGAATTAGTAGACAAAATAGAGAAGTGAGGCATAGTAAAGACAAAATAGTTGACAGAGGGTACACATAATTTATAGATTTTTGTGATATGAATGCCTTGGATATTCTGAATAGAAAATAGTATAGATGAGAATGGGGAATACACATATCTTAGTAATAATGGACAAAATGTGATCAACGTGTTGTGGCCAGTAAACATTGGGTGCATTATAAGCAATTTTGAAGTATTACAGTAATATACAATTATTTGTCACAAACTTTACTTATCTTTTCACGAAATTATAAATTCCTTGCAGTACTCAGGACTAGTTTCGAAAAAATTTTATTGTATCATCAGCAAATCTGATTGCTTTCGTTGTCATCGTTACTGCTACTAAGTGACAGATTATTTTTATATTTATTACCTACCTTTGAAAGTTAAACACATTTATTGACAAATCAATTGGCAGTATTTCAAAATTCATTACACGTTTTTTATTTTTTAAGATAAATGTTTTCTCCCAAACCAGCAAATCTATCGGTTCGTTTAAGTGATTTATGCTTTAATAATGTAATTTCTGAATTTATTTCATGGTTAAATGACCAAAAATGATCTGCTACAGCTGATTTATCAGTCTGTTTGTCTAATATTTCTAAAAATGTTCATTCATTCTGGTTTCCAAATTATATTTGGACTTTCCATTGCAAACTATGTCACAATCTAAACAGTTAAATTGATAAATGCCATATTTTTTTATTATCGGAAATGCTATCTTTTTCAGAAAATTTTCATAAATTTTTTATATTATATTTATTTTGAGAAACCAAATTATACCAAATTCTTTAAAAAGTTTTTAAACCTTTTTTATTATCCAAGGATGGCAAGTACGTTTTTTAAAATTATGATTATCTTTTATTCTTTTTAAGCGTAGAAACATTTACATTTTTGCTATACTTAAATATTTCAATCTTTTTATATATAAACACTATATTAAAATCACCAATTAAAGCAGTATTAATTATGTGTTTATATTCTCTACTAAATTCCTCTTTTTGTAGGGGTATATTTATTAACCTGTAAATCATACTATTAAAACAGCAAATTTTAAATTATAAGAGTGTTATACTTTATAGCAGTTTACCAGGAAAATTGTGAGTCATTTGGAGAATTTAATGTGGTATCTCAGTGGTTAGAGTAACCGAAAGGAGACTGGAACATCTGTAGTTCAAATACCAGCTGTGGCATTGAATTTTTCGGCCTGATTGTACCTTTCCAAACCTTGCCCTACACATGGCTCAAGTGTGGAAGAGCAATTAATTTCCATAAATTATCTTGTACACATTGTTCATGTATTTGCACGTACTCACTTATCAAAAGCTCTTAATTTGTTGGGCCTGTGAAGCCCTACCTGCCGGATCCACTACACAGAAATATTGGAGAGCAAGAGAGCTAATGGCTTCATTGCCAAAGCCTAGCATTTGAAAACAACAACAATATTTTGTTGTGCATTACAATGTGCTACCTGAGGGTGTAAAAGAAATGCTTCAGTGTTGACAGTTCTTCACTTCCATAGCTAGATAAATGGTAATATGTTATGATAGAACCTTCCCAAACAAGGGAAATATTGAATCTGAAGTGCCAAAATATTTCTCTTGCTGGAGGGTTGTGGCCTTTCCTTTGGGAAAGAGGCCCAGTGTTTGCCTTCTAAATCATTTACCAAAGAACAAATGGATAACTTCTACATTACCTGCAACATATCACAATGTGGAAAAGTTTCAATGCTGTATTAAATGCTCCTTTAAAGCAAATTTTAAGAAATGGGCAATCAGGAAATATTACACGAGAAGCTCTTCACCTATTTACATTGGCAGCCACCTGTGCATCCTAGTTAGACACTTGATCCTGTTGTTTTTCATTATCGTAATAGGTTTCCTGTTTTGCAAATATTACCTCTACCATTTGGATATAAAATGTCATGTTCCAAGAAATAGATCTTTTTAGTACAGCAAAAACTTCTTCTTATAGTGTACCAGAACCACCAAAGAAAACTCTTGAACAGCACATACCAGCTACTTGGGAATCCATCCAGGGGGCAGGAATTTCAAATGGTGCTGCTGCAGTAAAGGAAGTAACTGTCGATCCCACACAGTTGCCCTTGACAACCACAGAATCTGGTGATAAGGTAAAGATTTTCTTAAATTTAAAAATTCATTGTAAACTTTTGATTATTAAAATAGTATTTTCTCTAATAGTAAAAGAACTGCAAGTATATAAAATAATCCTTAGTTTTGCTTTCTCATAAGCTGTAGAAGAGTAGTAGAAGTAGGACATTTATTACCTTTACTTTGTATTTGCCATAACTAATTTTGGGAGATTTGCTCTCGCCTTCAGCAGAAGACCAACTGTTGCATAATGACAGCTTTTGTTTGTGTATTTATCCTTGAGATGAATCTATAAATTTGGTTTAGGTGATCTTGGTTCTTAAAAACATAAATATTCTCCACATTAATCTGCCTTTTTTTTTTTTTTTTTTTTTTTTTTTTTTTTTTTTTTTTTTTTTTTTTTTTTTTTTTTTGTAATTTACTTCCTCCAACATTAAGTTATATCCGACGATGAATGAAATGGGTGAAGTAATGCTCAAATGAGTCCGTAGTCCATAGAGCTTAGAGTTACCCAACATTTGTCTATCAGGATAAGGTAAAACCCTGGAAAGAACCTTATCCAGGTAATTCACCCTAACCGAGATTCGAACTCGGGACCTCTTGAACTTGAGACAGACATGCTACCAATTTATGTTACCAAGGCGGGCACATTAATATGTGAAAAACAGAAGCCAACAACAGTGAAGTAACACATATTACAATAAAAAATAAATATTTGTCACAAACTTCACTTATCTTTTAAAGAAAATTGATGAACTTTCTATAGACCTTTCTAGATAGTTCATTTTCTTAGTGGTTTGTGACAAATATTATATTTTATTGTAATTTCTCCACATCGTTTTTCCTTTTTCAGGTATTGAACTTCCTAATTCTATTTTATGATTCTATGTTGTCATGTTAGCAGCAATGTTGTTTTGGAAAATTATTAAGTTGGATTGAATTAGGATCTTCTTGACCTCCTTCAGGAATTATTCCCTTTAATGCGTGCCTCAGAGAATGTTTCTCTTTGGAAGTAATTTGGATCAGATTTAACTATTGCTCTATTATTGAAAATATCAGATTTACACTATTCTTGAACATAATAGCTAATATAAGTGATCATACTACATTTTATTTGATTTTGAAAAATTTCAATAAGATATTGGTTGCAAAAATCATCTGTGTGCTGAAAGTTGTATTAAGATAGAGCATATAAGGTCTGTTCAAAAAATTCAGGAACTTATGTTTATAAAATTTTTCTTCTTTTAGCTGTTATAATTCTGCATGGTCTTCTTCAAAATATGCTCCTCCTTAATTGGTATATTGCTCCCACCCCACTTCTGGAAGCAGTCTTGGTACCCCTCTATTTGGATCGTGTGAAGCGTGGTCTGCAAATTCTTCTTTCATCTCATCTGTTGTACCAAATCTTTGTCTTTTCAACAGGGTTTTCAACTTTAGAAATATAAAAGGTCAGCAGGGGCCAGATCAGGAGAGTATGGAGGATGGAGCAGCACAATGATTTTGTTTTTTGTGCAATAGTCACGTACCAACAGGGATGAATGTGCTGGTGTTATGATGTAAGAACATGAATTGTTTTACCAATATCAGGCTGCCTGCCTCGGTAGCATAGATGGTAGCATGTCTGCCTCATGTTCAAGAGGTCCCGAGTTCAAATCTCGGTTAGGGTGAGTTACCTGGATAAGGTTTTTCCTGGGGTTTTTCCTTATCCTGAAAGACGGATGTCGGGTAGCTCTAAGCTCCATGGACCCCGAACTCATTTGAGCAGCATTTCACCCATTTCATTCATCGTTCAATATGACTTAACATTGGAGGATGTAAATAAAAAAAAAAATTAAAAAAGAAAGAAAATCAGGCTGTTTCCTTCTCACATTTTCTTGCAGGCGTCACAACAAGTCCCAATAATAACATCGATTAACAGTTTGTCTCTATGGCACAGATTCATGATGAACGATTCCTCTTAGTCAATGAAAACCATCAGCATGAGTTGACATTTGACCTGACCTGACAGGTCTTTTTTGGTCTTGGAGAATCTTTCTTGACCCATTGTGAAGATTGAACCTTTGTCTCAACATCATAACCATAGATCACGTGTCATTACCAGTTATGATTCTCTTAAGATACATCTCGTTCTCATTTGTGTGAATCAAAAGCTCTTCACAAATTTTGAGGTGATAATCCTTCTAGTCTTGACTGTGAGCCTTGGAATGAACTTGGCAGCAACACTATGTGTTCCAAGTTGCTGTGTCAGGATATCGTGATATGCTCCAACTGAAATGTTGTTACCTTCTTCTGCAATCTCTCATACAGTCAGTCTTCAATTGGTAAGCACAGTTTCATTGATGTTCCTGACATGAGTGTCATTGGTAGATGTCGAAGAGGATCCTGAACGAGGGTCATCTTTAAGTTCCATCTGACCATTTTTAAACCTCGTAAACTGTTCATAACACAGGTTTCGGTTTAAGTACTCATCTCCGTAGGCTTTCTGCATCATTTGGTGTGTCTCTAAAGGTTTTATTGAGTTTCATGGAAAATTTAATGCAGACACATTGCTCCTCTAACTCTGCCATCTTAAAATTCATGAACTGTGCGATACAACGTTCCACTCAATATAGCATTGAACAATATCTAATGGACATATAATAAGGACATTTCTGGTAGTTAAATATTAAACAGAGGCATGTGCAGGGATGCCAATTGCATTTTACTGCAACACTCCATTGGCATAAAATTACGAATGTTCTGGAAGTTTTTGAACAGATTCCTTATTAACATGTCATTGAATTTGTTGAACTTGTTATTATCTTTATCATTATTTTTATCATTATTTATCTATCATTATTTGTCATTATTATATCATTACCAGTATCATTAGTATTAGTATCATTAGTATTAGCATTATTAGTATTGTGTAAATCTGCTTAGATTTTTAACAGGCTATGAATACATCCTTGTACACTACTTGGTGTGGATGCCCTTAAGCATTTTTACAAATTTAGCAAGTTACCATGATATGTAAACAAACATTTAATATATTTAATCATAAAACTATTTGTAGTCAGTTTTTCACACTACATCACTTACATTTTAATTATTTGTGGGACTAGTTTAGGGAGCTGTTGCTTCCATTTTCAACCTTGAAGGTCCGACTGTCGTTTTGTTGCGTGCTTTCTTCTTTCTGGTGGTGGAACTTTGAACTTATTTAACAAATTATTGAGTGCTAGGATTTCAAATTTTATTACTGTCTTTATATTTCCATATTAAGATGTTTTCCCATATTGTCAGTTTGTTATGGTTTACCACACCTTTAAATAATTTTGAATTTGGATCAAGGTTATAGGTTTTGCCCCAAAAATGAAATGCTGCTGCTGACTTGTCTTCCTGTTTCAACCTTGAAACGGGATAGTTGGACGAAAGTTGGATCTTCAAGGTAGAAAATGTAAGCAGCAGCTCCCGACACTGTTCCCTCAAATAATTAAAATGTATGTGACGTAGTGTGAAAAACCAACTACAGATAGTTTAATGAATTAATTTGGATGTCACTGTTACTAAATTCCTCCACATATCACATACTTTAATACATTTGTTTGTCTATTCACAAATATTCAGTGCATTTGTTTGAAAATACGAGGCATGTTTTTTAAGTCAGTACCGTTTTGCGATTCCGCCGCAGCAGCGCTACGGTTGGCGTTCCGCGCATGTGCGCTGGTTACCTACATCTCTTGTCTATGCACTGACGCCATTACAGTCTGATTCGTCATTGTATACGTTGGTTACTGAGTGTTTAAGATGCCTCCGACAATCGTGAGTCCCCCCAATTATGAAGTACAGGCTGTTATACAATTTCTTAGTGCTAAAGGCGTAAAACTGATTGATATTCATCATGAGATCTGTGAAGTTTACGGACAAAACATTATGAGTGATGGAATGGTAAGGAAATGGGTGAGAGCATTTAAAGATGGCCGCACAAATGTGCATGATGAATGGATTGGGCATCCTTTGGTGCAGAAAGTGGATGAAAAGGTGAGAGAAAACAGACACTTTACAATTTCATCATTGTGCGACTATTTTCCTCAATATTCTCGTAGTGTTTTGTATCTCATTGTGACCGAGAACTTGAAGTACCGGAAATTGTGTTCACATTAAGTTCCGAAAATGTTGACGGATTTGCACAAAACCCAACGTTTAGGCAGTGCATTGACTTTCCTTGAGCGGTACCACAATGAAGGTGAAGATTTTTTAGACCAAATTGTTACTGGTGATGAAACATGGGTGTCCTACGTCACACCAGAATCGAAACAATCCATGGAATGGCGACATTCATCATCACCCACAAAAGTGAAGTTAAGCAAACAATTTCTGCCCGGAAAATCATGTGTACAGTTTTTTGGGACAGAAAAGGAGTATTGCTAGTGGAGTTTCTGCCTCGTAATGAGACAATCAATGCAGCGTCTTATTGTGAGACATTGAACAATCTGCATCGTGCAATCCAGAACAAAAGACGTGGCAATTTGAGTAAGGGTATCGTTTTGCTGCATGACAATGCCCGTCCACATGTGGCTAATCGGACCAAAGATCTCATCAAATCTTTTCAATGGCAAACTATATCATCCTCCATACAGCCCTGATCTGGCCCCCAGCGACTACCATTTGTTCCTGCACTTGAAAAAACATCTGGGCGTTCAGCGTCTTCAAGACGATAACGAAATCAAAATAGTTGTGATACAATGGTTAACATGTCAGGTGGCAGAATTTTATGAGGAGGGTATTCAAAAACTGGTGCCACGTTATGACAAGTGGCTCAATATTCACGGAAATTATGTAGAAAAGTAGATTAAGGTTCAGGCTTTCATGTAAAAATAAAATTATTGCGATATCTATGCACGTCTATTTTTAATTCCGAAACGGTACTGAATTAAAAAACATGCCTCGTATTTGTTTATATGTTTGTGGGTAACTGCTTTCATGTGTGACAAGGTCAATAGTTACTCCCCTCTGTAAGAAGACCTACGGGCCATGAAAATCTTTTCCTGCCTAATTTAGCAGTTCTTGCAATCTATATTTTTAAGCCTCCATATCAGAGCTTTGGAGTATCTAAAACCCAATGTGCAGTTGCTGTAATTCTCACATTCTCTAAGCTACAATTCCCTGATAGCTTAGCATAACTGATCTAAAGTGTTCCAGTTCTGGTTCAAGTTTCCTTTTTGGTATTCTCATCTATTGTTAGTCTAGATTCCGTGCATGTTGAACTGAGTTGAGATCTATAATTTTGTCATCAACAAAGAAATTTCAAGCACTTGTTAGATATTAGTAATACTACCATATGAAATAAGAAGTTGGTTGTTAAAGATTATTTTCTGATTTAGGTGCTAAGGTTCTATTGGTGGGATGCACATGAGGAAATATTCAAGCAGCCAGGAACTGTGTTTATGTTTGGCAAAGTATGGATTGATTCAGCAAAAAGCTATGTTAGCACTTGTGTTGTCGTTAGAAATATACAAAGAAGAATATATATCCTACCAAGAGAGAAGGTATGAATACAATAACATAAATTAATCTTAATTAATTTATACGTAAGCTTATATTTTAGTTAATTGATGGAAATTAATCATTTCTTCATACTAGCCATATATAGGCTAGGTTTTTGATAGATAGTCAATATGAAAAACTCAATGCCACGGCTGGGATCTGAACCATGGATCTCCTGGTTTCCGTCCAGTTGCTCTGACCCATTGAGCTACCATGGCCAACTTGCTGTCATGGCATTAAATTCTCCATTTGACTTGTATATTTCCCTGGTAGAACCACTAGAGGCTCTCGCATTTGAGATACACTGCTTGTGGCGACTTACTATCGTAAGTACTTGAGGTTCAGATCCCGGCCGTGGAATTGAGTTTTTCATGTTGACTCTATAGTAAGCTTATATATTTACTTGAAAATTATGGCTGATCAAATTTAAATCAATGAATGTTAAACAACTTTTGCATGTACTCAGAAATCAAATTTCGTAAAGAATGATGTTGGCTGTAAATCATCAAACAACAAGCAATGTTAATGAACAGCACCTGGTTAACACTTACAAGCTTCGAGATTTAACTGTATTGGAACACCACAGTGAAGCGAAAAATTATTAATTTTTAGATGAGTCGTATTTATTACACATCTGCTTCACTTTCGTACCTATTTTGAGGACATGTTTCGCAAATCATCGTTTGCATCTACGGCTCTTATGCGACTCGCATAATAGATGAATAGATAGTCAATATGAAAAATTAAATGCCATGGCCGGGATTTGAACCAAGAATATCCTGGTTTCCATCCAGTCTAGAAACTAGACTAGAAACTTCTCTAAACCTAGAAAGTGATATAAAAATTATTTGTGGTTGGTTTATTGACACTCGTCACTTACTTTTTCATATATTTATGAGAGACTAGTTTCAAAGGCCCTGGCCTCCATTTTCAATCTCTTCCCAACTGGCAACTGTTGTTATCTGCTCTCTCTGGTGGTGGAACTATGAACTTTTTTGTCAAATTATCTGCTGGCGGGATTTCAAAGTTCATTACGCGATCCTTATTTTTCCAGATGAATATGTTCTCCCATGTTGTCAATCTATTTTGGTTTATCACTCCTTTTAATAATTTTGGATTTGGATCAATGTCATGGTTTTCATTCCAAAAATGAAATGCTACTGCTGACTTGTCTTCTTGTTTCAATCTGATGTTTCTAAAGTGTTCTTTGACTCTGGTTTTTAACTTTCTTTTTGTTTCACCTATGTAGCATTTTTCACAATTCTTGCAATTTATTTGGTATATTCCAGATTTGTTGCCTGAAGGAATTTCATCTTTTGTTTTTGAATTTAGTAATTTTAAAATTGAGTATCTATTAGTAGGTGCCAAGATGATATTTTGTTCCTTGAATATCTTTTTAAATTTATTAAATGTTTTTGGATGATATGTGAATGAACTGAATATGCTGTTGCTTTCTTTTTCTTTAATAAATGTGGTTGCTTCCTTAATGGTTTTCTTTAGTTTAGATTTTCTAATTTTCTTCAACACCAAACTTTTGTTGTATCCGTTTTCTTCTGCTATGTGTATTATTGCTTTTTGTTCCTTGAAATATTCTTCTTTTTCCATGGGTATGTTGACAAGTCTGTGTGTAAGGCTGTTTATTATTGCATGTTTATGTGTAATTGGGTTGTGGCTATTATTTTTTATATAATTTTCTGAATGTGTTGGCTTCCTGTAAATTCCAAATTTTATTTTTGTATCATTCCTGATGATATTTAGATCCAAGAAAGGTAGTTGTCCATTGATTTCCTTTTCTATTGTGAATTTGATAGTCCTTTCTTGCAGATTGAGTAATTTTAATGCATCATCTAAATGTTTACTTGGTACAATTGCAAAGATGTCGTCAACATATCTATACCAAACCTTGAAGATCAATGGGAAGGACTTTTTAATTTGTGTTTCAAATGCACTCATAAATAAGTTAGCCAAAAAAGGTGAAAGTGGATTGCCCATTGATAATCCTGATTTCTGCTTGTAGTGTTTTCCATTAAAGCTAAAGAAGTTTTGTTCAATGCATATTTTTGTTAGAGAAATATATTCTTCTGCTTCTATTGCTTCCATATCAATTGTAGCTAGCCATTTTTTTAACACAGTCTGCAATTTTTCTGTTGGTATGCTTGGAAATAAAGATGTGACATCAAATGAAACCAGTCTGTCATTTTTGTCCAAATTTATATCTTTGATTTTTTCTACTAAATCTAAAGAGTTTCTTAAATTTGCACTTTCAAATTTTGGAAAACTATTAAATTTACTTAGTAACCATTTGGCCAAATTATATGTGGGGGCATTTATGCTACTAGTAATAGGTCTCATGCCTTTCCCTGTTTTATGAATTTTTGGCAGCCCATATACTCTTGGTAATGTTGGATTATCTACTTTAATTTTGTGCAATTCTTTTTTGTTGATTATTTTGCTCTCTTTTAGCGTTTTATTTGTGGTTTCAATGCAGTACTTTAATGGATTAGTTTCTACTTTTTGGTAATTACTGTCTTCTAACAAATCTTCCATCCTCTTTGTGTATTCTTCTTTTTCCAGAATTACTAGTTTATTTCCCTTGTCTGCTTTAGTATAAATAACCGGTTTCTTTTTAAGAGCTTTTATGATTCGGTTACTAAAATTCTTTTTCTTTTCATTTTTAATCTCTTCTACTATTTTGGAGCATTTGTTTTTTACTGTGTTTTTACTTTCTTCATTAAGTGTTTGTGTAGCAATTTGGATGTCAGCAATGTAATCTTCAATTTGGTTGGAATAATCTACACATGTCTTTAAACCTAGATTCAGCATATTCAGTTCTGTTTTTGTAAAATTTTGGTTTGATAGGTTTACCACATTGTTTAGATGATCTTTTAGGTTATGTTTGTCTTTTTGATTTATCTTTTTAAAAGTGCCTGCTTTCTGGCATAAATTTTTTAATTTATTCTTTAACTTTGCTGTTTTTGTCTTCATTTTTCTATTAAGATATGCTAATAAATTGTTCTCAAAATTTTCCCAAAATATACTTCCTAATTGTTTGGTAAGTTTTTGATGCAAATTGTACAAATTAGCTATCTAAATGAAAGTACAAACTCGATGGGGTTAAAATATCCGAAAAATTAACAAACGAATATGGCATACCACAGGGATCCATCCTTGTGCCTATTTTGTTTCTTATATATGTAAACGATCTCCCTGCTCAAGTTGATACAGTAGAGGTCGTGTAATTTGCTGACGACACTAGTATATTCATAAAAGGTGATCAATTAAATAATGACTGTACAGTTAACTAAGAGTGTGATACAAAAACTGTCCAACTGGTTTGAAGCTAACAGGCTTGTAATCAATAAGGAAAAAACAAATGTAGTGTGTTTCCACCACCTACAGAATAAAAATATTGAGATTCCTGATATTGAATTTGATGGTACAAAACTGCAATATGCCCGCAGCGTTAAATTTCTAGGAATTACCATTACTCAACACATGAAGTGAAACACTCATATAGATGAGCTGATAAAAAAATTAAATAAAGTACTGTTTATGATAAGAGTAACTAGAAACACCTTAAAATTTGAATCCTTACGAATTATATATTTTTCGTATTTCCACTCAGTTTTGAACTACGGAATCATATTCTGGGGTAGCTCACCAAATATCTTGGTATTTAAATTACAGAAACAAGCGATACGATTGCTCTTTAGAGTACCTGGACAAGCAAGTTGTAGAACACTATTTAAACAGGCCCGTATTCTGCCATTACCTTGCCTATACATAAGAAATGTTCTAGTATATACCTATCAAAATATTAACTCATTCAAAACAAACTCGGATGTACATTCCTACAAAACCAGAAATAGACTCAACCTAAGCATGATATCTCACAATACTTCACTATTTGCTGACAGTTTTATTGTAACAGGGTTGAAATTATTCAATGCCTTACCAGACTCACTTAAGAGCATTACTTAGTGTACATTGTTTTAAATGTGAATTGACAAATCTTTTATTGGATCACTGTTATTACAATATTGAAGAGTTTTACTCAAGCAACTGTAATAAGCACACTAATATATAATACTACTTGTAAAAGACAATTATTTTATCAGGTTTACTGCTGCTATGTAAATGTAAATATGCATTTGTAAATATGTTAATATTGTTAAATTATGACAAAATATATATCATGTATTCATGGTCTACAGATGCAAATATAATAAATAAATAAATATTTGATATGACAGAAAAATGTTAGCATGTTTGAGAGAAAGAAGCTGTACTAATAGATCTTGAAGGATTTGTATGAAATGAAATACTCATATAGTTTACTTGTAGTTTTTGTACATTTATTTCACATTTACTGTTTATGTATCAAACATGCTACATTCCAAATTTCGTGATATTGCAGAATTTTAAGCTTTGTTGAACAGAAAGATTTACAGGTTTAAATTTATGAATTTGGCAAGATGCAAACTTGTTTAGATGTGTGTAAAAATCAATATGCTCTCTTTAATTTCTCTTTTTGTTAACTACGGCAATATTCAGTAATTTTAGAGCTGGTTATATCCCATGCATGATACTACTATCCATTATGAAGTTAAAAAAAAAAAAAAAAAAAAAAATTAGTATGTAATAAAGTTTAATCATGCTTTTGTTACAGCGCTACAATATGGAGACCAAGAGCTTCTTGGATGATGAAGTAACAATGATGGATGTATATAAAGAATTTAGTGAAAAAATTGCAACCAAGTATAAAATACTAGAATTTAAATCAAGAAAGGTTGAAAAAAATTATGCATTTAATATCCCAGGTGTACCAATTACATCTGAGTATCTTGAAGTACTTTATCCGGTAAGTATCTTTTATTGTATTGATTATATGATTTCAGCAAAAAAATATCCTTGATCTTTCATCCTTTGCTCTTATTTTGTTCCTGAATTGTTTTCTGACAACTCCTGCTGGCTTGGTTGCAGCAGAAAGATTAGAAATAGCAGCAGCAGCAGTAAGAGGAGGAACAATTTAAAGTATACCATAATGAAGTAGTATTGATAATTTGATTTTTGAAGTGTTTGTGACAATTCATGAAATTTTTGATACGAAGTAAAAACTTTGTCTGACAGTCAGAAGTTTTTAAATCCTATTTCTCCTGCTATGCTTAAAAGTTAATGTATCAATTTGATCAGCATGGCTGAAATGTTAAAATTTCATACTTTTAAAAAATTAACAAGTATCGAGATTTAACTGTATTGGAACACCACAGTGAAGCGAAATAATTATTAATTTTTAGATGAGTCGTATTTATTACACATCTGCTTCACTTTCGTACCTATTTTGAGGACATGTTTCGCAAATCATCGTTTGCATCTTCGGCTCTTATGCGACTAAAGCTTGATCCAGTGGTGTGGGTAATTCTGGAGTTGTTGCTGCCATCTGTTGATTTAGTGATGAACTTAAATGTGGGATTCTCTTCTGGCGGGATTTCAAAGTTCATTAGTTGGTTTTTATGTTTTTCTATGTATATTCTCTCCCATATGACGAGTTCACTATGTTTTTGTACGTATTTTAGTAATTCGGTGCTATCTTCAATTTCATGATTTTCAGACCAGAAATGAGCTGCTATTGCGGACTTATCAATATTAAATGTTAGAGTTACTACAACAAAAAGAATTCCAAGAAATAGATTCTAATCCACTCAACCGATGCATAAAAGATGTACAAAAAACCATCATTAATAGTAAAATTTTAACAACTGCAGAACAAAAAACTATCAAACCGGACAACCCTACCCTTGCAAGACTATATACCCATGAGACCCATTGTAAATAATATAAACACTCCTACTTACCTTCTGGCAAAATGGCTGTCCAAAAAATTTCAGTCCTTTCCACAATTCCATATTCTGAGCATAAAAAACTCTTTAGACCTGGTAGAAAAAATTCAAAATCTTAAACTAAAATATCATGACACTTTAGTATCCTTCGATGTCCGCTCCCTCTTCCCTAGCATTCTATTAGACAAACTTTTGATTCAGCTGAAAAAATGGCTAAATTCTATAAACCTAGATGCCAATGCAATAGAAGAATATTTGGCAATGACTGAAATATGTATACATCAAAATTTTGTTTTCGATGGAAAATATTATAAACAAATTTCAGGACTAGCTATGGGAAGCCCGATATCACCATTTTTGGCCAATCTATACATGAGCTTTTTCGAAACACATATAACTAAAGCCTTCCCTCATATTTTTAAAACATGGTACAGATATTTAGATGACATCTTTGCAATAGTGCCCTACAAACAAATAGATGATGCTTTGAAACTACTCAACCTGCAAGAACCCAGCATACAATTCACAGTGGAAACTGAAGAGGACTGTACTCTACCTTTTTTGGACCTTAAAATCACAAAAAGCAATGAAAAACTAAAATTTGGTATCCATAGAAGAGCAACATACACAGATAATTACATCAAAGCAAATAGTTTCAACCCAATTCCACACAAACATGCCACCATCAACAGTCTCACACACAGATTAGTAAATCTACCCCTCAGCCAGCAAGAATATCAAAACGAATACCATCAAATCTTAAAAACTGCAATTAAAAATGGATATGGAAAAAACCTTGTAGATAAAAAACTAAAATCATTCAAACTTCAAAAGGGATTAAAACAGATCACAGCTCTCACACCAATAAAACAAGAAATTAGATTTGCTAAATTTACTTACCACCCCTGGGCCACAAAAAAGTTCCAAAAAATATTCAAGAAATACAATATAACATTGGTACCAAAAAACAATTACAACATTAAAAACCTACTTCACAGTAATAATACTGATAAGATAAAACCAGAGGAAGCGTCAGGCATTTACAAGATTAAGTGTAAAGACTGTGAAAAAATTTACATAGGGACGACTAAAAGAAACATAGGCACTAGAAAGAAAGAACACTTCAGGCACTTAAGATACAAAAATATTGATAAGTCCGCAATAGCAGCTCATTTCTGGTCTGAAAATCATGAAATTGAAGATAGCACCTGTAACAGTATTTTTTAGTAATGTTCGAAGGAATAATAAATATATAAAAATGTATGTAGTTGTGTGATTGGCCGAAGTAGTAGTGGTATCACGTGGTGTGATGACGTGTCAGTGAATCGGCCAATCACAAAATAAAGTGGGAATCACTATGGGGACAAGAAAATCAATAATCTAGAAAAGTGTGAGAATCTTGTGTCTTGCTGGAGAACGAGGAAGTTGACGTAAGACGTTACGATGATTATAAAATCTCCAAGAAAATTATATATCATTTTGTCTTAATCTGTGAATCTATCATTTGGCGCTAGCCAGTATTACTTTTGATAGAAAAAAAAAAAAATTGATTAAATTAACTATATTCGAGTAACTGCGCCGTTAGTGCTGTCTTATGGGAGAAACATGGCGACTAGCATAGAAAGAGCGATGGAAAATCATGATTCTGGAGTGAAAGAAAGTATTATACCGACCGCCATAATGGAGAACGAAAATAATCCCGTTACAAATGGCGCAGCAACGTGTGGGGCTCGAATAGGATAAAGAAGAGGAGATTAAAGCATCGTACAGTTCCATGAGAATTTAAAAGGAAAGAAGAAAGAAGAGAGAAGAAAGAAGAAAACGAGAACTGGTTTAAGTGAGTGAAAAAAAAAAAAAAAATAGTAGTAGTAGTAGTAGATTTATGTTGTTAAGAAATCAGAAAATAGTTAAAAAGATGGCGAGTAGAAAAGAAATAATAGTGGAAGGAGAAGTTACTGATAGTGTAGGAATGAATAGGGAGGATGCAAGATTAAGCATAGATAATGAGTCAATGTTGGAAAGAATAACAAGAATGTTAAGTAATTTAGATTCTAAAATAGAACAAAATGCAAATGATTTAAAATCAGAAATGAGTAATTTAGATTCTAAAATAGAACAAAATGCAAATGATTTAAAATCAGAAATGAGTAATTTAGATTCTAAAATAGAACAAAATGCAAATGATTTAAAATCAGAAATGAGTAATTTAGATTCTAAAATAGAACAAAATGCAAATGATTTAAAATCAGAAATAGGAGATGTTAAATCTGAAATGAGTAATTTAGATTCTAGAATGAAAGATGTAAAATCAGAAATGAGTAATTTAGATTCTAAAATAGAACAAAATGTAAATGATTTAACTAAGAAAATGAATGATTTAGATGTAGGAGTAAGACAGGAACTAGCACAAAATGTGAGTAACTTAGAAATTAATTTATTACAGAAGTTAAAACAGGAATTAAAATCTGAAATTTCACAGGAGATTAGAGAAGGGAGAAAAGAGTGTAGGGATAATATGGAAAGGCTCATGCAGATCATAGAGATTAATAAGGATGAGAATAGAAAGGAAGTCAATGAGTTGAGAGAGATAATTCAGGAAACTAGGTTAGGTCAGGACATTGTGAAACAAGAAATAAGAATGGAATTAAACAAAGAGTTAGAGACATTTAGGATACAACAGGCAGAAATAACACAAAAACAAAGAGAAGAATTAGGAGATAAAGTAGAACAAAGAATCAATGTAATTTGTTCTGAAATGCAATTACAACATGATGAAAGTAAGATACACCAAGAGGAAATAAAGTTACAAATTGATGAGATAAGTAAAGCAAAAGAAGAAGTAATTTTGCAAATTAAAGAGGTAAAAGAACATTTTGAAAAAGAAAAGGATAACTTAGGAAAATTGACACAAGTTGTAATTGCATTACAGGCTAGAAAAGTAAATAAAGGGAAAGAAATGTCTAGAATTACAAATATAAACGATTGTGACTTACCAGGTGAATTAAGCAATCATCAGAAGTCTAGTGATGTAGTAAGTGAATGTAGTGATTTTGTGAGTCCAGATAATGATATTAATTATCACAGAAACACACAGAACATGTCCTCACACACACAACTCCACAGTCTAGGTCAAAATGAATGTGTACATTATTCACTAAATGATATTAGTCCACCAAGTTTTGATGAGGAATCAGGTGATAATCCAAAAGTATTTCTTAGGGAATTGGAAGAATATTTCCGTATTAAGAGAATTCCCAATGAATTTCGGATGGTAATAGTAAAACGCTGTTTGAAGAAAAATGCTCTTGAGTGGTTAAGGTTAACTTTGGCTTCACATGAAACATACAGTACTTTCAGAAATCTGTTTATAAATAGATTTTGGGGACCTGAGAGACAAAGAAGAATAAAAGTGGAGTTAGCAACGGGTAGGTTTGAGTTTAAAAAAGGAATTTCTATGACTGAATATTTCTTAAAATTAGCAAACAAAAGTAAGTTGATTAATCCCGAAATTTCTGAGACAGAAATTGTCGACATGCTAATACGTCATTATCCACCACATATCAGAAATCATTTAATTGTGGCTAAGCCTATCGATTTCTCTGATATGATTGAATTATTATCCGAATTTGAAGCACATAACCTCATTAATGATACTACATCCTGTGATGGTAACTATAATAACGTCCATATTGAGCGAGGAAGAAATCGACAGGAATCACAACCTACAAATAATAGGAATAATAGGACGAGTTTAAATTGGGGCGGGGCACCCGTGAGAAATCAAAGATTTGAAGGAAGAGGTTATGATCCTAGACGAACTTATGAATCTGTAATTCCCGGAACAGGAAGTGGAGTTCAAAATAATGTGCAAAGGAATAATCATAACAATCAGTCGACGAGAATTGGAAGAAATGATCAAATAAACCATGTAAGATTTTATCGAGGAAATAATCAGCGAATAAGTAATTTTAATAGGGGTAGAGGTACTAGTTTATTTAGTGCAAATCAAAGAGATTTTAGGGGTGTGAGAGTTGAAAGAAGTAATCAAAATGAAAGAGTTGAAAATACACAAAGCACAGAGAATGATGCGAATATAAACGATAGCACCAACCTAACCAACAATGAAAGTATTAATTAAGGGCCGAATAGGTGAATGGAATTTCAATTTCATTACGTTGGTAATTCCACATTTGGCAAGAGATGTAATTGTGGGTAATGATTTATTATATGAATGGCAAAGTGTATTGAATTTCGAAATGCATGAAATGAAGGTTAAGACAGAAAATGATTTGTTAGTAATAAAATTATTGGAAGAAGATGGAAGAAAAGAAGAGAATGTGGATAATATAAATAATGAAAGGTTTTTTTGTGGAAGATATACTTTTGCAAGAAAATGGTAATATTGAATACGAGGAAAATGAAAATTGTGGGAAGAGTTTAATTATTGATGGATTGCAAAATAATGTAACTGACCTTGAAAAGCATTGTTGCCAATTATATACAATACAAGATAAGAATGGCGGAAGCCAAGTGGAGGAAGAAATAGAATTCCAGAGAATATTACAAGTAAAGTTAGAAAACACATACAATCTAGATCAAGCGAGAAAAGAACAGCTGAAATTATGTATATTAAAGAACAGAAAAGCCTTTAGTTCAAAACCTGGACTGTGTAACAAATATACTCACACATTTAAAGTGAATGATACTGCTCCCTATACACATAAAAGCCGACCTTTACCCATAGCTATAAGACAAGCATTTCTAGAAGCAAGTGTGGATACAAGAGATTTGTAATCAACGGAGTACTTATTGTTAAAATAGTTAAATAATAAAACATGTATATTATTGTTAAATGTCAATATATTGTTGTATTTTAATTAATGTTAATTTATTGTTGTGTTTTATATTTGTGTAATAATGTGAAATTGTTGTTAAATGTTCATTTATTATATTTTATCCAATGTAGGTATATTATTATATTTTATGTATGTTGTATTGATGTTGTGTAATATTAGTGTAAACAAAATTGTTAATTGGGGCTGTTCTTCGAAATATATGGAAACAGATTGTTAATTGTTAATTCCTTTATTTGGTTATTTTCCATATATTTCGAAGAAGGGCATTTGTAACAGTATTTTTTAGTAATGTTCGAAGGAATAATAAATATATAAAAATGTATGTAGTTGTGTGATTGGCCGAAGTAGTAGTGGTATCACGTGGTGTGATGACGTGTCAGTGAATCGGCCAATCACAAAATAAAGTGGGAATCACTATGGGGACAAGAAAATCAATAATCTAGAAAAGTGTGAGAATCTTGTGTCTTGCTGGAGAACGAGGAAAGATGTTACGAGGATTGTAATTGTAAAGGAAAATTAATAAGATTCAAAAAGTGTTATTCAATATTTATAATAGATAAGAGTGAATCATAGTTCATATTATATAATTAAATAATATATTACAAAATTGGACTCATCTAAATTTTATTACCACCAAAAATCCGCATCCACACCTGAGAAAAGATCTCACGACTCTCAATAGATTAAAACTCGATTTGGATCTTACAAAGAAGTTGGCGTGATTCTTATTGGAAGAAGAAGATCATAAATTAAAATCCCGTTACACACCGAATTACTAAAATACGTACAAAAACATAGTGAACTCGTCATATGGGAGAGAATATACATTAGAAACCAAATAATGAACTTTGAAATCCCACCAGAAGAGAATCCCACATTTAAGTTCATCACTACACCACTGGATCAAGCTTTAGTCGCATAAGAGCCGAAGATGCAAACGACGATTTGCGAAACATGTCCTCAAAATAGGTACGAAAGTGAAGCAGATGTGTAATAAATACGACTCATCTAAAAATTAATAATGAATAAGTAATTTATACAATATATATATATATATAAAAAAAAAAGGTTTTAAAAAATGTAACTTGGTTTTCATTATGTTCATATAGCTAGCATTATTGAATGCTTTAATTCAAATCATATACAAGATGGTCCAAATTTATTAGCAGAAGAAAATTCCGTAAATTTAATTAGGAAAAAATAAACCTTGCACCTTACAGTTAATCTTCTCTTCCTCCTCTTCCTTTCCTACTTGGAATGTTAAAGAATCTATAGTAAAAGTCATGGGCTTCCTTTAATTTCTGTGACCATAGCAATTTACAAAGAGTTTTTAGGCACATATGGTGTCTAAAAGAGTGTCTAAAAGGCCTTCATAGGTGTACTTGTTATATAAATAATATTCTGGGAATTTAAATTTAGCCAGTGAAACAGTTTTCATGTTAATATATTTTCAGAAAGGATAAACTGATTACTGAACATGAACTCTCTTAAAAGGGTTATTGATCAAAACCTTGGAAAGCAGGATTAAACGTTATTAGTGGCACTGATTTTGTTGTAACTGTTATAAAAGTATAGGAAAAGGTTTTAGAATTAGCATGTTCCTCTGTACTTTCAAAATATTTTATCTTTATATGTTTTCTAACCAAAACATTTTGTTTACTTAATAGTTAACAATGTCAGTGATAATGACATTATTACATGTAGTACTTTTAAATCTATAATCTTTTTCCTGTTAATAAGTATTATGGTAAGAATTAAAATAAAACTATAAATAGAAGTATTTATAAACAGTGTAGCTTCATCAATAAAACTTTTTTTAAACCACTTCTCGAACTGTAAAAACACTTAAGCTCCACTTACAGTTAAAAATTAGGACATGTTTCAAGGACTCCGTGTCCCCATCGTCAGCTGATGTTCAACTGGTTCTTAAGGTGACCGCCTCCCTCTCCTGGCACTGTTCACTGAGTTGAATGATGTCATTTACTGTCGGTATTTCAAAGTTCATGGCTCTCTTTTTATTCTTCAAAATGTGTATATTTTCCCAAACTGTTACTTTTTTGCCAGTACCAAAAGTTTTATGTCTTTGGAAATATTATGATTTTTTGACCAGAAATGATGGGCTATGGCTGATTTATGAATGAATGATGACAGTGTGAGACCGATTATCAGCAATATAGATGCACCTACATATTATTTAGCGAAGTGGTTAGTATACGAAATGGATCCCATGCAAAGATATGCTTCTCTTGGTATAAAAAACAGCTTGGAATTGGTTGACAAATTAAATAAAGTAAATATCAATACTAATGATATTTTAGTCTCCTTTGATGCTAGCTCATTATTTATGAGTGTACCTACAGAAAAGCTACCAAATTTGATTAAGCTATGGCTTTCAGATCAAGGTTTTACTGAAACACAAATTTATGCATTTATGCATCAACCAAAACAACTTCATGTTGAACCAAAAGTATTACAAACAAACTTCAGGGTTAGCTATGGGCAATCCCATCTCACTGTTATTAGCTGATTTGTACATGAGTTATTTGGAAACATGGGTGACAGAAGCATTTCTGCATATTTTTAAAGTATGGTTTCGTTATGTGGATGACATATTTGCCATAATATCAGAAAAGTTAGCACAGGATGCGTTAAAATTATTGAATTTACAAGACCAATCTATAAAGTTCACCATTGAAACAGAACAAGATGGATGGTTACCGTTTTTGGATTTAAAAATTATGAGAAAAGGAGACAAATTAGAATTTGGCATATATAGAAAATCAACACAGTGGATAACTACATTAAAAACAATAACTCCAACCCAAAAGAACACCAATATGCAGTATTTCACAGTTTAATCCATAGGTTAGTGAACATTCCATTGACTATGGAAGAATATAACAATTGTGAATGTCTTTGATCCAAAATGTATTAAAAAATGATAAACAAACATAAAAGACGGAAAACCATCAAGGACATTAACACTTTAAAAGCTGATGACCCAAAGAAAGTATATTGCAAATTCACATATCATCCTAAGGCTTTTAATAAATTTAAAAACATTTTCCATCAATTTCATATACAACTAGTACCACATAACAAATACAACATGAGAAACATACTAAATCACCCGCTCAAAAACACAAGTCCAACCAACAAACTATCTGGAATTTATAGTGTAAGATGTGAGGATTGCCATGAAATATTTATTGGAAAAACAAAAAGAAACCTAGAAACAAGGATGAAAGAACACATGAGATGCATAAAATACAAACAGACAGATAAATCAGCCATAGCCCATCATTTCTGGTAATTTTTTATATAATTTACATTAAGTCATATCGGACAATGTATGAAATGGGTGAAATGATGCTCAAATAAGCCCGGGGTCCATAGAGCTTAGAGTTACCTGACATTTGTCTTTCAGGATAAGGGAAAACCTTGGAAAAAACCTTATCCAGGTAACTCACCCTGACCGAGATTCGAACTTGGGACCTCTCGAACATGAGGCAGACAAGTATTGGGAATTAACAGTTTGGGAAAATATACACATTTTGAAGAATAAAAAAAGAGCCATGAACTTTGAAATACTGACAGTAGATGACGTCATTCAACTCATTGAACAGTGCCAGGAGAGGGAGGTGGTCACCTGAAGAACCAGTTGAACATCAGCTGACGATGGGGATGCGGAGTCCTTGAAACATGTCCTAATTTTTAAATGTAAGTGGAGCTTAAGTGTTTTTACAGTTCAAGAAGTGGTTTAAAAAAAGTTTTATTATGATAAGCATTAATGCTTTGTGTTAACCTGTTACCCTTCAAAAGAAATCTTTCCTCTGAAGTGTTGCATATCTTGAGTGACCTTATTATGGTAAGCATTAATGCTTTGTGTTAGAAAGAAATCTTTCTTCTGAAGTGTTGCATATCTTGAGTGACCTTGCATAACATTGAGAATGGCATCTTTAATGCACAGGAATAGTAAATAATGAACTGAAGAAAAAATAGAAATTATCTTATTGTTTATTTATGTCAAGGAATCTATGGAAATATTTTTAAGGTTTCAGATTTTTTGGAGGAAGCTTTCAATCCTATTTGTGTAATAGTATTGAACATTAACATTGGCTTCTCAAGCATTTATTGGTCATTGATATGACAATCAACCAGAGCAGCATTCCACATCACTTACAAGAGAACTATCACTATGCTCATATCTGTACTTGCTTAAGACTTTAACAGCATCTCTCTACTCTATGTGGGTCCTGTATGCCAAAAATCGGGTGCAGAGTATAGCTGGAAGTACCCAAAAAAAGAGTCCAGAATACATAGGAACATGTAGGCATAACAACAGCATTGGAAAGGAGGGTTTCTTTACCCCTGACCAATAGTGACTACATCTGATACATGTAAGGGGTACTGGCACAGAGCTGAAGAGGGATGTCTAACAGCTACATGCAGGTGGTCGCATGCGGTACTTTGCAGGCTTCAGTTTTGGGGTTACAGTTCTACTCCATAACAGAGTTTTGGTGCACATGGTTTATATACAGCAGGCATTATGTCATCAAATTTTTGGGTGCATAGCAGTGTGAGTACGTGGATAGTTCCCTTGTTAGGGCCAGTGTCACAACCCGTGTTATATTTTAACTCATTGTTAAACTGATTTAAGAATGAAGTTAATGCTATTCTGCTTCATCAAACAATGTCAGCTGTAACACAAAGTTAAACTTGATGTTAACATTAGCACATCCCTAAGTTAAAGCATTTAACAAATACTAGAAATTGGAAAATGGCTGCATTAAACCAAGTTGTTTAGATGAGCTTTTTGTATTTGCCATTTAAAAATTCCATTTCTAATGGAAGTGCATCATAATAAATTTGAAAACCTGTAAAAGGAGTAACTTTTAAAGTAATAGAGATTTTTGAAACCAGTTGTGAGAGTGAGAGTAATTTTACAACAAATACAGAGTATGAGAATACTGTACACTAATTCTTATTTCTATAACGTTAGAATTTAAATTAAAAATCAACATTAATTTAAACTCGTAAATTTGTATGTTCTAGTAAAGTGAAATTATAAAAAAGTCTTATTTTATTCAGATTATTGCAGTAAGTAAGCAGTAGTATGCACAGGTTTTCAAAAGTTGTCAGGAAGCACATTTTTGTACTTTGAGAAACTCCTTTCTGCATCCATTGTGACACCTGAAGCATCCTTGAAATATGCTTAATCACTTCTTATTGAAAGGAGTATCAAATGCTTTACCAGTCAGCACTTCAGATATGCAACACTAAGTGTTGTTTCCAGAGTTTTCATCAAGAACACTTTCCACTTCCCTAGATACACTTCTTCCAACTTCTCCTCCTACATTTTTCAAATCAGATGCAATTTTGTTAACTGGAGTTAGAGAACTTACTCACTTGGAACTTTCTCCTGTACATGTTTGGTGTTAAATAATTGAAATTTGCCTTTTGAGGGCTAGCTGTCCTTAAGTTTCACTGCTAAAAATAGTACTTTAGCTCTATGAATTGTATAAGGTGCATTAAAAAAGAAACGAGCCAGAGATATAATTACAGAAACCAGTACCTGTATGGTAGAAGTATTGGCCCTGGCTTTTGAGACACTTGTCCCACTGTGACACAAGGCGGTGAATGACTGTCCCATAAAAGTCCCGGGGCTGTGATGTGAGCCAGTTCCGCATGTACAGCTGGACACCGTCCAAGGTGAATCTTTTGCCCCTCAGAGCATTTCCTAAGTCCTAAGAGGACCAAAAATGGCGTAATCACAGGGAGAGAGGTCTGGACTGTGTAGAAGGTGGACAAGAACTTCCCAAGTGAATTTCTGGAGAAGTGCTGCAACTGTGTTGGCCGTATGAGGCTTTGCATTGTTGTGGAGCGGGATGACACCACAGGTGAGACTGCCTGGTCATTTTGATTTGATCGCTTGGCGAAGGTTGGTCAAGGATTGCGAGTAACGCTGGGCATTCACTGTTGTCCCATGCTGCAGGAAGTGTATCAGAAGGGGGCCATCTTGGTCAAAGAAGGTCAACATAACCTTTCCTGCATTTGTGTGGATGGCCTTGGCTCTTTTTGGTGGTGGTGACCCTGGATACTTCCACTGGAGACTGTCGTTTTGATTCTGGTTCGAAGTGATGACACCATGACTTACCTCCAGCCACCTCTCATGCCAGGAATGCATTCCCTTCCCTAGCATAGTGCTGCAGATGACCAAGACAGTAGACATGCTTCCTGGTATGGTTGAAGACTGGGGCAGCCATTGGGCACACACTTTGCTCAGGAGCAGTCATTCCTTCATGATGGGTGAACACTTCCGATGCTCAATCTGTCCTTGGCAGTTATGGCTTTCATTGTCACTCGGCAGTCCTGGGTAATGAGTGCATCAACCAGCTGGACGATGTCATCGGTAATGCAGTGTGGTGCTCCAGACCGTGCATCATCGGCTAACAACACTTCTCTCCTGAAGCACTTGTGCCATGCCTAGACTCTTGCAAGGGACGTGCACTATTCGCCGTACACTTGTGACATATGTCAATGAATGTCCATTCCCCCTACTTCTTCCACTGTCTGAAAATGAACAACACCTCTTTGCTATTCTTTTGACACCTCCATTTCACTGTTTGCAATGCGACTGGCAGTGTTGGACGATTGATTCATGCTGCTGCTAGTTTTGTATAGTCACACCCTCTCGCGGCGGGCAGTGAACTTCCACACTCTGGTTAGAACAACACTTCGTTACACACACCACGATATTACCATCCTGTCACCGATTTGTGCATACCAGACTCCGGCTCATTTATTTTTGAATGCCCCCTATATTAGCATCATCAGGTTTCAGTGTTTGTTGGACCATCTGAAAATGATTTCCAGTAATAAATTGTTGAATCTATGCAGATGCCCCATCGGACGAAACGAGGTTCTCATGTGGGTGGAATACCATGAGCCACGGAATTGAGCAGTTTAAGAGAAGGGGCCTTAAAAAATTTTCTTCATGTTTGGCACTTGAGAAAGTGCTCTATCTTCCTCTGTCACTATGCATAGTGTGTGCTAAGTAAGTAATGTGCACCATTTTTGGGTAAAAAAACTTGTATTAACTTTCCTGCTTTCACAGTATATGGTGAAGTGTCAAACACAAAAAGCAAGATGTAATTTCTGGTACCCCCTGGCCATAGTATTAGTAGTAGTAATAGTAGTAAATAGTGGGGCTTTTGGGGAACTCTAGGCTCTCTCTTTTTTTCAGCCATCTGGCTTTTTATACAGCTCTAGAACCTCTTATAAGTCTTCTAGCTCTGTGTCTATAATCTTCAGAGCTTTTGTGATCTACGAGGATTTTTTTATGCCTAGTGGCAACCCCTCAAAGAGTTAGAGCATCCTCTCTAGAGCATCACAGTGCAGTAGATAGATAGATAATTTATTCATCTTGTAAATCATACATTGTACATGAGTACTATGATATAAGACACGTCAAATTGTGAATTTACAGTGCAATTAACTATACTTGTAAATTAACAAGTCACATCCAATAAGGACGAGTCAGTGTTTGTACAGAATAATGTTTTATAAAGATATCTGAAGAAATTTTATTATATACACAATTAATTCAGAAATGTAACAATATTATAAGCTTTCCATAAATTCACTAACAGAATAAAAACAGTGGTCTAGCAAGTATGCCAAAACTGACTTTTTAAATGCTGAAAAATTGCAAGTGGTTTTATTGGCTATAGGCAGTTTATTAAAAAAAGTGATTCCTAGGTTTATTACACTGTTTTGATGAGCTCTTGTGTTACTTCTATTCACATGAATATCCATTCTCTGTCTAGTATTATGATTATGAACTGTGTCATTAAAGGTACAGTGGCCATTTCCTTTCATTAAATTTGTCTTTGTAAATTTTAAAATTTCAAAAATGAAAATACATGGAAGAGGTAAGATTTTAAATTTTTTAAATAATGGTCTGCACGTAATGGATCTTTCGCAGTTTCGTGTTCCTGCACACAAAGTCTGCAAATAGGTTCCTCATGAAATAGTCTCATTCTCTCTAGATCTTCCTGAATTGTCCATGTCCAGTAAATAAACCAACCAGGTCCAGTTGATAACACATTTTGGTACCATTTGATTTCAATGTAGTATCCACCACTAGGTTTAAACCCTGTAAATGCTCTTCACATTGAATACAATGGTATGTTCAGTTCCTTTCTTGGAAGTGCTGAAAACAGTGTTGTTATAGTAAATTAAATTTAAAGGAAGTCGATTAATGACACTAAACAACACTTTTAAATTTTTCCGGAACATGTTTCAGAGACTTTGCCTCCATCCTCAACCGGCCATCGACTGGTTCTCATTGGTGTAGTTGATATTTTGTCATAGGTCTCCTCTGGTGGCAGTTCAAGGAACTTGCTGAACAAATCTTTCTGGGGGATGTCGAAATTTAATACTTTGTTCCTATTTTTTGAAATGAAGATTTGTTCCCATGTGGATAGTTCTTGTTTTCCTGATGTATGTTTTAGTAGTTTTGGTTCTGAATTTATGTTGTGGTTTTTTTCCCCAAAATGCGTGGCAACTGCTGATTTTTCTAATTGTTTATATTTTATGTTTCTAAAGTGTTCCTTTGCTTTTGTTTCTTAATTTCTTTGGTTTTTCCAATATAAATTTGACTACAGTCACTGCATTCAATTTGATATATACCAGATTTTTTGTTAGATGGAATGGCATCTTTGATGTTTCAACAAATTAGGTTTTTTAAGGAGAAATGGTTGACTGGTGCTAATTGAATGTTTTGTTTTTTGAAGACCTTTTTGAATTTATCATAGGCCCATGGATGGTAAGTGAATTTTTGAAAATCATTAGTTTCTGTAGCTGAGAGGGTTGTGGTTTCCTTTAATAGCTTCTTCTTTTTTACTAAGTTCACTTTTTTGTCTACTAGTGATTTGGAAATGTCATTTTTTTGTGCTATTTCAATAATTGTGTTGTATTCTGTTTTGTATTCTTCTGCTGTGAGAGGGATGTTGACCAGTCTGTGTGCTAAACTATTGAATATTGCCTGTTTGTGGGATCTTGGGTTGTAGCCATTAGCTTTTATGTAGTTGTCTGTCTGTGTTGGTTTTCTGTAAATGCCAAAGTTTATGTTGTTTTTATTTCTGATTATTTTTGGATCCAAAAATGGTAAATACTTGTCTTTTCTTATTTTACAGTGAACTTGATGCTTTTTTCTTGGATATTTAAACGTTTTAGTGCATCACTGATGTGTTTTTTGGTACTATTGCAAAGATGTCATCTACATATCGTTGCCAAAGTTTGAACATCCAAGGGAAACCTTTGGTGATCCTTATTTCTAATGCATTCATGTACAGATCGGACAGGAAGGGTGATAGGGGGTTGCCCATTGCTAAACATGAAGTTTGGTGGAAATATTTTGTTTGAAACTGGAAGAAATTTTGTTCTATGCATAATTTGGTTAGTTCGATGTAAACTGAAATTTCAGGTGATGACATTCCAAGTGATTTGAGCCATTTTTCTATCAACGGTGGGAGTTAATTAACTGGTATGCTGGGAAACAATGATTTAACATCAAACGAGACTAGTGTGTCCTCTTCTTCCACAAACAGACACCCTCGCAGAACCTTCAATCCCATTCAGCGATATCTCAACCTCCTCCAGGATTGGTGCACACTTTGGCGATTGTCTATTGATACGGAGAAAAGCCAAGCGATTCTGTTCACCAAGCACCGCTTTCCCGCCAGCTTTCCCAAATTAACCTACTTTGGGCAAAGGATTAGGTGGGAGAATTCCATCAAATACTTGGGAGTCAAGCTGGACAAGGGCCTAACTTTTCGGGAACACATCTGGGAGCGAGCGCATCGGTCATGCAGTGCCGCGGCATCACTTTACACTGTGCTTAGGTCTGCAATGTCTGTTTCCCTAAAGTTGCGCCTCTTTTATGGCTTTGGTCCTCCCTGTCATGCTCTATGCGTGTGAAGTCTGGGGTATGGCCGCAGGCTCAAACCTGGTACTGCTCCAACGTGCACAGAATAAATGTGTTTGGATTATTTATTCAGTATGCACAAGGTTCCCCGTGAGATTACTTCACGAGGCTTCATCCCTCCATTATGTGGAGGATGAAATTAGGTGTCGGGCTACCAAATTTTTCGAGAGTTTGCCTCATCATCAGAGCGCCCTAATCAGATCCCTTGGGGACTTTGTACCTCGTGAATGTTGCATAAAGCGACACTGGTTACCCCGCATGTCTTGCGGACATTACCGGTAACCATATGATCCTCATTCCTGCCTAAACTAAATTACAGCCACCCAATATTTAGTCTGGATAATTCAAAATTCTACCTATCTTCTTCCAAGTTCATTAACTTATTCACCAGCGATGCACGCTGACTGTAGCACCCGGTTCATCATCCTTCGAGGAGCAACAAGCTACCTCCCTTCTCAACACCCACTTAATTTTCACCCGTCATCCTGCAAAATCCACATCCCGTCACTACGTGGTTAAGCTCTTTCCAGAGTAGGTACACGATTTGACCCCCCTTCGGCGTGTGTGTGTGTGTGTGTGTGTGTGTGTGTGTGTGTGTGTGTGTGTGTTGTGTGTGTTGTGCGTGTGTGTGTGTGGGGGGGGGGTGGGTGTGTGGGGGTGGGTGGGTGGGTGTCCCCTCTTCTTTTAGTTCAGTATCCTTAATGTGGTCTATAAGTTGATAGGTGTTTTTGATGCTTAGGCTGTCGAATTTTGGAAATGAGTTAAATTTGTTTATTAGCCACTTTGCAAGTTTGTATGTTGGTGAATTTATACTGCTAACAATAGGTCTCATTGTTATGGATGGTTTGTGTATTTTGGGTAAGCCATAAAGTCTAGGTAAGGTTGGGTTATCCGGTTTAACTGTATATTTGTTTGGTATTGTGCTTGATTTTGCTATTGTTTTTTCAAATGACTGTATGCAAGTTTTTAGAGGATTTTTGCTAATGATTTCATATTCATTGTCAGTTAGCATTTCTTCCATTTTTTCAATATAATCTGATTTATCCATTATGACCATCATGTTACCTTTGTCTGCCTTTGTGTAAATAACGTTTTTCTGTTTCAAAGAATGGATAGTATTATGTTTTCTCTTCTGAAAGGATCTGTTTTTTATTTCCTCTAAAATATTTTCACATTGGCTTTTTACTGAATTTTGTTTGGATACTGGTAGATAACAGTCTGCAAACGTCTCTGATGGCGTGCTCACATCCTGGGCGCTACCCCGGCTTAGATGAGAGTCTTGGCCTGGATCTTGTTCACCTCAGGGTCATACCTCCCTGTGCTAACACAGGGACCCAATCGCCTTCAGAAGTGTAATAGCTCATGCAATGGCCCCTCCCTGGGACTGACACCTTCATCAGCGGATACGAACACAGTCCTAAATGATAACCAGGGGCTGGAAATTACGCATTACCCAGTCACCCCCTACGCTTCTCACTAAGCCAACCTGCGCTAGGTTATCCATCAGACTTGTGTTCAGGGAGGAAAAAGAAAATAAATAAAGTAATAAATAAATGGGGTCAAACACAGAAGTGGACCAAGGTTTGGATGTTCGAAAGAACTCTCTCACCTTGCGGAGGAACCCAGTCAGGAGATTTGGCTTGTGACCTTGGGATCACCAATCCTGTACCTACTGTAGTAGGTCCCTGGGTGGTAATTTTGCTAAAGCAGAGCACTTGAGTTTTAATACATTTAGAAGATGGTTGACCTGCACACCATTGAAAGTTGTGCAGATAGAGCTATATTGTTGAGCTATGGTTTCCAGATAGTAAAATTATTGTAAACAGAATCCTAAATACAATGAATTCATATGTGATACTCTTGTTGCAGGCAAATCAGGCAGTATTGCCATCTGATCTTCAAGGAGAGACATTCAGCCATGTATTTGGCACAAATACTAGCTCTTTAGAGCAGCTTCTTTTGGACAGAAAGATTAAAGGCCCTTGCTGGTTGGATGTGAGAAGTCCTGAGCCTGCTAGTAATCCTATTAGTTGGTGTAAACTAGAGGTAGGTATAAGCAATCATAAAAAATTACATACAGAGATATTAAACTAAAGTGAATTGCTAGTTTACAAGAGTAAATAAATGCATATGAATTTCATCCTTGCTAGCACCAGCTATGAATATAGCAACACAGATTTAAACATAACTTACCAAAGAAAAGTAAAATACTCCATCATAAGAGTAACAGTGAAAACAAGTTTAAAATTTCAACAGTCTCACTGAGAAGTTCATGTTAGACATGATTTCATAACCTCTGTGTTGCTAAGAAACTATATCATGTAACTGATGAATTGTGAACATACAATACAAGGAAAAACAAAATCTGACATTGCATTCCACACATCTCTACTGACTCTTCTGCCAGCTGTTCTTAGAAAAGCATATTACTCTAGCTATTTCTGGTTAATGAAGATAAACTTTAACATTTAAATTGACACATTTTGTTGTATGATACAGTAGCAAAAGCAATAGTCTTACATTTTAAACGGAATGTCTGTATGTTGATAACTGTGAAATTCCATATTTTTTGTATGACCATGAGAGAGAGAGAGAGAGAGAGAGAGAGAGAGAGAGAGAGAGAGAGAGAGAGAGAGAGAGAGAGAGAGAGAGAGAGAGAGAAGGATGATGACATCTCATTTGTGAAAAGTATGAGTTGAAAATTCAAACCAATAACAAGGAATATCTCGGAAATGATTAATTGCCAACCCGACCTCCTGGCTCATGCCCATACATAAAGCTGAGGTGAATGATCATCCAACTGATTTGGGGAAGACATGTGGGAGCATCTTGGTACTTCTGTCTGGAAAGTTACAATTTCATTTTTCATGGAAAATTTAATCAAAATCTGTAATACTACTTTTGAGAAAATCAAGATTTTCCTTGTAAAAGTGTGAGATTGGAAATCTTCGTCAGTCTTGGAAGATGGCAAATTTAAAATATGACAGAGTCAACATGAAAAACTCAATGCCACAGCTGGGATTTGAACCACGGATCTCCTGGTTTCCATCCAGTTGCTCCAACCCATTGAGATACCACGGCCAACTTGCCATCACAACATTAAATTTAAAAACCTTAGCCTATATACAGCTAGTGTGAAGAAATGGTTAACTTCCATCAATTAATTAAAATATGATGTTTGTTATTTAATCAACTTTTTAATTTTGAGTTTGCTATTCTCTCTCTCTCTCCACACACATACATACGGTCGCGACCCCATTATTTACGACAGCGCTGCGCGGAGCGATAAGGTGCAGATAGTGCTGGGTGGAGGTAAAGAGCTTGCCTAAGCAGATAAACATAGCACGGAGATAAGGGTCTGTGGAAACAAATAAAGAGATAAATGGAACATTCTAGTGACATCTTGATTGATAGAGGACATTCTGTTTTTGTTTGAGAACAGTCTATATATATATATATATATATATATATATATATATACCAATACAGGTATATGTATGAGATCGTGACACGCCAGCAGACAGTAGTAAACAGTCGTAAATGGAGTTGTAATGAGAGTTGTAAACAGGCAGAACGAGAGTTGTAATTGAAGCTGGTGTGTTTGGAAAGTGAGCTCTTTGTTGTGGTCAACGACCTTGGTAGATTGTTGTTGTGTATGTGACGTAATGCTGCTACTGTAAGTGGAT
This sequence comes from Mantis religiosa, assembly GCA_030765055.1. NCBI lineage: Eukaryota > Metazoa > Arthropoda > Insecta > Mantodea > Mantidae > Mantis > Mantis religiosa. Next base: position 111,424,724 of record CM060947.1, read on the forward strand.
TTCTACGGATATAAAGAACATTTTGAATTTTCACAATTGGTGTCACGAGTGCGACATACGAAGATGGACGCTACATTGGCAAAACTTCTAGAAGAGCTGAAAGAAATGGGAACAGTGAATGACAACCTGGATGCGAAAACAGAAGTGGCAAATAACAACTTGACCATGGAACTGAAACAAATGAAGATGGCTAACGACAACCTGACAGAGAAAATGGAAGAAATGAAGGCCGAAATAACAACGAAGACGGAGGTGGCAAATAGCAACCTGGCCGCAAAGTTGGAGACGACAAATTACAATCTGACCGCGAAGATGGCCGAACTGACCACGGAAATGAGAGCAGCGAACGACAGCCTGGTCACAGAAATGAAGGCCGAACTATCTGTAATGAAGGGTGTGAATGAGGGCCTCGCCGAAAAATTTGAAGAACAGTTGACCGGCGTGAGGGATGACGTCGCGGAGCTGGGCAAGTGGATGGGTCAAGTGCACGAGCGCATTAACGACCTAGAGGGAAAGGCCGACAATAATACCAAATCCCTCAAAGACCTGGCGAGCCACGTTAACAACCTAGAGGAAAAGGCCGATACCAACACTAAGTCCCTGAACACCATAGTGCAGGACATTGTCGGCAGAAGGATGAAGGATTTAAAGGTCGACGCGCCGGGACGCGACACATCTGCATGCGTCAAACCGCCGAAGTACGACGGCATGTCAACGTTCAAAGTCTTCCGCCGTCAATTCGACAGTGTCCAAGCACAAGTGGTCACCAGAGGCAGAGGCCTTCCAGCTAATAGCCAGCCTCCAGGGACGGGCCACAGAAGTCCTGAACGTAGTCCAGACAGCGGCGGTGGCCAAGGACATCTGGGAGGCCCTGGAGAACCGCTTTGGAAACCACCGCTTAGCCGCAGCGTACCGCAGCCAGCTGAAGTCATGGTCGCAGCAGCCAGGGGAGACGCTGCAGGAGTTCGCCCTGGCAACTGAGCAGCTGGCTAGCAAAGCCTTAGTCGACCTCACGTCAGAGTTTGTATCCCGAGAGGCTGTGTGTTCCGGCTCTTTGTAGCTCTACTGAAAAGCCAACTGATATAGCCTGCATCCCATATACCGGCAGTCTGTCTGGAAAAATTGGCAGAATACTGGCAAGACACAACATAAAAACTATTCACAAACCGCCTGCAAAAATCAGACACTTTATGAGACTGGTCAAAGACCAATTACAACTAAACGATCCGGGGGTGTACCGCATTCCATGTGAATGTGGAGTGCCGTACATTGGAGAAACCGGCAGGACCATAGCTACCAGGATCAAAGAACACGATAGAAGCATCAGACTGTTGCAACCTGAAAAGTCTGGGCTGGCGGAACATTGCTTCCAGCAAGACCATAGGGCTAACTTCGGTCTCACCACTATTTTGGCAAAATGCAGTGGCTACTGGGAGCGCAGAGTTAAGGAGGCGTTGGCTATTTCGGCAGAGAGAGTCACTCTTAACTGAGATGCTGGGCTACAATTTAGTGCAGCATGAAATCCTGCATTAAAACTCGAAAAAGAGAGACTCAGGAAACACAGATCTGGCTTACTGAGCAGCGACCAGAGCAGCAGTGTTTTCTGAGAGGTCATATTCACCAACGCGAGCCCGCTCGCTGATTGGTCCGCATCATTTTCTTGGCGACCAGTATATCTATGGGTCACCCCAGCCCTAAGTCATTCAACATCCTGAAGATGGGAGAGATATACGCTCCCGAAACGTCGATGTCTCAACATCTGCTTACCTGGCTCGAAGCCCGAGAACGTCTAGAACATATACGCCGCCAGGAAAGATTCAGCTCATATTTCATTTCTAGTGTAGTTTTCAACTTTTTCTCCATTAGTCAACATAAGGAGCAGAATTATGTTTTTCAATCAAGATACCAACAAGCAAAAGTGGTGCGAGGTACTTTACAATTGCATTCTTTTGTGCCAATATCTGTATCTCAGGCAGTAATAAAAGCTATTCATTGCAAAGTGAAGGGAGAGTGGTGGATATTTAAACTCCTTAACCGATCAATGATTAATTTTAAATCAATGCAACAAAATACATGGTGACTGCAAGTGTAAATTTGTGACCGGAATTTCGAACTACTGTCGTGTGATGAATGTGATCAGAAAGAGCTATTAATAGTATCATTGAGCATCTGGAAACAGAAATAATAATTGACCTTGTAAGCAGCGCTGCACGACTTGGTAGGTTACTGAATTTCTCTCTTATTATTTGGAATCCCAATCTGAATTTTTTCCTGAGGTTATATGACATCATGAGGATAGTTTTTAATTTTTTCAGAATTTTTTTACTAAAATGCTAACATTGATAATGATATTTGTAACCTTAATGCCTTTGTGAAAATATAAATATTACAAGAATATTTTTTGTTTAATGTGTAAATGAAGTATGCATTTCAATTTAGTAAATGAGCCAAAAATTATATTTTTCTGCCAGAAATAACCAGATATATTTACATTAATGTAGAAGGATGCGCGCAAAATACCCAAATGTTTAATGCTTTTTATTGGCCAAAATAATTAAACCAGAGACTACCAAAAAAATATGTGTATCATTTTTTCCTTCATAGAACATATAAACTCAATATCAATGAAATCGGAGACATGAAGCTCAGTTTCCCCCGAAATTTGTGCGATTTGACATGGAATGACTCGAGTGGGTGATAGCCTACTACAGCAAGACCCTGTCCAAGGCAGAGAAAAGCTACTGTGTCACCCGGGTAGAGTTACTGGCGGTAGTAAAGACCTTGGAGCAATTCCACAAGTAACTGTACTGTCAGCCACTCCGCCCTCACCTGACTATGAGCTTTAGGAACCTGGAAGGCCAGACAGTACGTTGGGTCCAGAGGCTGCGGGAGTACGACTTCATTTCTGAACAACGTAGAGCGAAGAGCCACAGCAACGCAGATGCCATGTCTCAAAGTTTCTGCCCAGAAGAGTTCGGCCAATGCACAAGAGTGGAAGAGAAGAAGCGTGCCGCAGCTGTCAGAGTGGACATGCCTGCGGATGGCTGGGATAGCGCAGGCCTGAGGAGGGAGCAGCCGGGGAATGCCGACTTGGCGTCACCCTTGGAGGCAGGGAGAAGACCAACCTGGGAGGACATCGCACCAAGGAGCGGCACATACAAGTCGTATTGGACCCAGTGGGACTCACTGAAGATCAGAGAGGGCATGCTGTTCCGGGTATGGGAATCCTGCGATGGGAAGACACAGAGGGAGCAGTTGGTAGTTCCCCAAAGTAAGGTTCCGGAAGTCTTGGAGGAAGTGCACACCGGTACTTCAGGACACCTGGGAGCAAACCGGACGATCGACAAACTCCGACAGCACTACTACTAGCTGAGGCTCCGAGCATATGGCGAGAGATGGTGCCGTCAATGTCTCATGTACGTGGCAAGTCATGGTCCCCAAACTAGGAGCCAGGGTCACATGCAGCAGTACAACATCGGAGCACCATTTGAACGGATCGCTGTTGACATAGCTGGACCATTCCCAGTGTCCGACCGAGGCAACAAGTACCTGATGGTGGTCGTGGACTACTTCACCAAGTGGCCGGAGGTGTATGCCAGGAGGCAAAGACAGTCACAGACTGCCTCGTGGAGCAAGTAGTCTACGGATTTGGGGTGCCGTTAGAGCTCACAGCGACCAGGGTACTAATTTTGAGTCCAACCTAATGAAGGAGGCACTAGAAAGACTTGGGGTTAACAAGACCCACACAACAGCTCTACATCCCTAGTCGGATGGCATGGTCGTAAGGTACATCAAGACCTTAGAGGAACACCTGAGGAAGGTCGTTACCAGCCATCAGCGAGATTGGGACGTCAAGGTACCACTGTTCCTGCTGGCCTACTGCTCGTCAACACACGACACCACTGGGATGACGCCAGCCAGCTTAATGTACGGTCGAGAGTTACTCCTCCCTTGTGACCTGGTTTTTGGAAGCCCCCGGATGCAAAACAGACAGCAACCGAGTATGTGGAGAACCTGATGGACCATCTCCATGACATGCATGAGATGGCTCGTCAGAACATCCAGAAGATGAGCGATTGCATTAAGATCCGATACGACAGCCAAGCCAACAGCCAAGGGTTCCAGCAGGGTGACCTGGTCTGGTTGCACCACCTTACGAGGACCAAGGGATGCTGCGTGAAACTTCAACATCCGTGGCAAGGACTGTACCGAGTGGTGAAGAGGATTAACGACGTGGTCTACCGCATCCATAAGGTGCCCCAATGGAAGATGGTGGTACACTTGGATCGTCTAGCCCACTACGATGGTGCTGTTCGGGACGACCAGCCTTGAGGAGGGAGCAGTGTCATGAACCCATTATTTACGATAGCGTGGAACAATAAGGGACAGATAGTGCTGGGTGGATATAAAGAGCTTGCCTAAGCAGATAAACATAGCTTGGAGATAAAGGTCTACGGAAACAAATAAAGAAATAAATGGAACATTCTAGTGACATCTTGATTGATAGAGGACATTCTGCTTCTTGTTTGTTTGAGAACAGTTTAAGATTATCAATGCAGGTATATATATATATATATATATATATATATATATATATATATATATATATATATACATGAGATAGCCATTATTGTTTTTACTACATTCATATGGGAAACTAGACTTGTATACAGACATTTAATTCACTATATGACAAGCTTAAGAAATGTTACAGCTATAAAAACTATATAATTTAAATAAAAGTTGTGTACAATAATGTGCCATGTTTCTTTGCTACCTTTGATTTCAAAGGAAGTGCTTAAACACTTAATATGAATGGATGAGAATGGAAATGTAAGGATGTTGTGCCTTTGATTCACCTCACTGAATTTGATTACTGTTATTTATTCAACAATAAATGTTCAAATGAACAGTAGAATTGAATGATTTAACAAGTTTTCTTCTATGTTGATTTTAGCAACAAGTATTCCAAATTTGGTTCGATAAGTTTAATATTGAATTATTGAAACTTTAAAATACATTGGGCATTTATTTAATAGAATAAATTGTTGAAATGCTTGAGTTTATCTCTCACACTGAATTACGGTAATTAAAACATTAAATACTAATAGTTAATGGTCGAAACTTTAAACCATACTGCCAAATTACAAAATGATATTATCTTCTTGCAGTGTATATACTTCTATTCAGTTTTTTCATCATGTGTGCTGACTACATTGCTTCTAATTGTTTTTGTCTTCTTTGATGATGACTTGCTACCTGATAGTTAATGATGTCTCATGAAGAATGTGCTGACCCCAGTTAGCATATCATGCTTAATTATTGTGGAATATAGTACGTGGCATAAGGACAACTTAGTACTGATGAAGAAGTACGCTGAAGTTTACAAGCATATTATTTTGAAATATTAGTGTAAAGTAGTTAAAAATGTACTTCTCAGACCTGTGAATAATAATACACATAATAATCATTAGTTCTGCAATTATATTTCATTGTTTGGTATATTGCCTGTTTGAGAACATTACAAATGCAAGTTGTTAATATTGAATATTGAAACATTTATATATCAAAAAAGCACAGTATTTCAATTGTTATTCAGAGTATCAGTTTTAAGTTATCAGAAATTGTATATTTTTTAACACATTAATATCTGCAACATTCAAAACTTAGCAATTTTTAAGGAAAATTTGGTGTGTAGTTATTTTTGCATGCCAGCATTTATTAACAATTTCTTTGAGAATTTGTATTATACACAAGTAATTAACAAGAAATGTTTGTACTTTATTCTCATCGATAAAACATCCATGATACTATCATACAACCAAACAACATTTTTCTTGGAATGAAATTGAGCAATAAACTACATGCACAGGATGAGTGATGGTTGATAATGTTCAAGTATGAGGTGCATTCAAGTTATAACACCCATTTTTTTTCTCACAAAGTAATCACAAGAAAAATGTGAAACTAGTGTCACTTGTCAACATAATCTCCCTCTAGCCATACATATTTTTCACATCGTTGATGCCATGATTCCATGGCTGCTGCAAACGCTTTGGTGTTTTGAGCACTGGATAATCGCTAAGGCAATAGCAGCACAACTAGTGAATCTGCGACCACAGAGAGTGTTTTTCATCATGGGAAGCAGCCAAAAGTCACTAGGAGCCAGGTCAGGTGAGTAAGGAGCATGAGCAATCACTTCAAAGTTGTTGTCTTGAAGAAATCCGTGCGTCGCATTCGCCCTATGTGCTGGTGAGTTGTCTTTATGAAAGAGCACACGTCCAACCTTTTCCGCCCGTTTTTCATGGAATGCTGGGAGGAGTTTATTTTTCAAAACATTTTGGTAGGATGCAGCTGTCACCTTAGTGCCCTTTGGAATGCAATGAGTAAGGATTACACCACTGCTGTCCCAGAAGATGGCCACCATCATTTTGTCAGCACTGGCACTCACCTGAAATCTTTTTGGTGATTGTGAGTCTGTGTGCTTATTTTGAGCTGACTAGTGCTTCATTTCAGGGTTTAAAAAGGGCATCCACGTCTCATTCATTGTCAGAATTGATTGAAAGAAAGTTCCATTCATGCCGTCATCATGTGTCAACATTGCCTGACAATTTGCCATGAGTGCAGCCTTGTGATTATCCGTCAGCATTTGTGGCACCCACCTGGAAGACACTTTACACATTTTCAGATCTTTATGTAGGATTGTGTGCACAGATCTCAGGGAAATGCCAATTTTAGAGGCAATATCTGCAACGCTTAATTGGTGCTCCTCCAAAACAACGTTCTCCACTTGCTGGATCCTGTCATCAGACTGGCTGGTGCGAGGCCGTGACTGTCTTGGTTTGTTGTCACATGATGTTCTGCCTTCATTGAACTATTGCACCCAGGAACTCACATTAGACACATTGACACCATCACCACATGCCTCACTCAACTGGTGATGAATTTTAATAGATGTCACACCACGAAAGTGGAGAAAACGAATGATTACATGCTGTTCTTGCAATTAAAAACGTTGCCATTTTAAATATAAAAAACAGTCCCAACTTTTGTCACTGCCACTAGAGTTCTATGCACTGTACGGTGCTGTCACGCATTCACAAAGAGTCCATGTGTAATTTAGAAAAAACCGGAAGTTCCTATCTGGTCCCAGTCCTGAAAAAAAATGGTTGTTATAATTTGAATGCACCTCGTACATGAATTCATTAGTTCTACATGAAGCGGTTTTATTTCTTTGGACTGGTGTAGCGAATGAGATTCCACCCTTCTTTTGTAATGCTTTTCAAGCTTGCGAGCTATCTAATGGTTGAGTAGCTTTTACATACTCTTATTGTGTTATCTTTTTTTAAATTTACGTCCTCCAACATTGTCATATTAGACAATGAATGAAATGTGTGAAACGATGATCAAATGATCCCATGCTCCATAGAGCTTAGAGTTACCCAACATTTGTCATTGTGCTATCTGCTCCATTACTTTCGTACTTTGGTTACCCTCAATGTGCATTTTGCCAGATAGGAATTATTTGTACCTAAGACTTTGAAGTATCTGCATATTTGTTCAGTGCTGAAATCTGTTATAAAAATTTGGAAAATGATGGTTTCTCAAGTAGGTTATACATTACAGTCCGTTAAAACAGATTATGTGACACACTGGTGACAGTTATCAGTTTTATCATGATAGGCTACATTGCCACTAGTTTCACTTTGAACCTAAGCATAATTGCTTCTGAAAATCCTAGACAATCAAGATTTATAAAGATTCCTACTAGGGCATTGAATTCTAGGACATATCAACATTCTGGACATCTGGTAACCTTCTTTAGTCATCTCTCCTTTTCTCAAAAAAAAAGGGAGGGGGGGGTTCAAGCTTTTACTGTGTTTTTATGAAAGGTGCTAAGTTATTAAAATATTAAAGGTGTATGTGAATCATTAATTTTCCCATTGTAAATTATTCTTTCTTCTTCAGGCATCAGCTACTAAACCAGAGAATGTGACAGTTTGCAGTTTAATTCCTGCGCCACCTCCTCCTCCATTGGTTGTGCTGACATTGAACATGCGTACAGTACTAAGTTCCACGAGCCAACAAAATGAAATTGTGATGATATCCTGCCTTGTACACAATGCATTTCTTGTTGACAAACCTGCACCTGAACCTCCATTTCAGCAACATTTCTGTGGTATGTATTATGCAAATAACAGCATATAAATAGCAAGTAGTATATAATAGTGTTTGTTATTATAAAAGGTAGGAGAAAGTGCACACGTGCACACCTACTACCTCTCTATTTACTGCCCTTCTTTAGATATAAAATTAGAAATTTATTTTACTTCAAAAATTCTGATTTATTATTTTATGTCTTTTGTTCATGTTTGTTTATAATTTTGAATTTAAATTTGAATTCTGACATTATTGTATAAGTATTGTTGAGAAAAATGTGAGGATCACTTATCTAGGGTAATCTAAAAAGTTTAAGTGAGAAGAAACCGTTTGTTAGGAGAAAAAATACTTGCTAGAAAAAGTTTCTTGAAATAGAAAGCTTCTAAGAGTCCACTGTACAATATGAGAATGAAGAATAAATAATCTACCTACAAGATCAGCGTAATTATTTCACAGTACGACTTGGCATCAGAATAGATCAGAACTATGGTCTGTTATGGTCTAACCAAACTTTCACCAGATGAGAACTTGAAATGGATAATTCTCACTAAATTCATTTGCAAAGCAACCAGAACAAATTAACAATGTTTTAAATATTTGCATCATTTTGGGCACCCAACTTCGGAGCACAATCCGGTGAAAGGGAAGATTACAGAATTCCAAGGTTATTGCATAGATTGCAGTATAATGGCTAAACATCAAATCATTGTGGCACTTCAAACCACGCTATCGGATACAAGTAACAAAAATTTCCTTATGAATAAAATGCATTGTTAAAGGAAAAATATATAAAAACTATATAAATAACATAACACAGATAAAAACTCAAAATGGCTGCAAATTGCCTAAAACCCTAAAATAATTCCAAAACTATCAAGAAAATCAGCTATAGCCATCTTTTGTCTTATAACTGGACATGATTGAATAACCATCTTTAGAGCACTGGACTTTCAAGCTCACCATAGTGCCTACAGTATACCAGAGAAGAAATTATGAATAGGGAACATTTAGAATCATGCCAAGCTTTGAAGACATATCCTGATATTGTCACCAAATAATGGGAGGTTAGAAAGAAAATGACTTGATTGTCAATTCCTCACACACACACACACACGCACGCACGCACGCACGCACGCACGCACGCACGCACCCACGCACGCACGCACGCACGCACACACACACACACACACACACTCTCTCTCTCTCTCTCTCTCTCTCTCTCTCTCTCTCTCTCTCTCTCTCTCTCTCTCTCTTTTAAGTATGGCAGGAAAACTGCCTTGTATTTGAGTTTTTCTGCTTTTTGTGAGGCTGTTTTTGTTCTGGCAGGGTGGCAGGCTCTTCTGATTTGAATTCTATAGCCATTGGATAATAATGCTTGTTGTGGAGTTCTTTTCGTAACAACTACTCTTTAATAAACCTACTATGCTCAAACATCAAAGATGCCATTCCACCTAATAAAAAAGTCTCGTATATACCAAATTGAATGCTGTGACTGTATTCAAGTTTATATAGGAAAAACCAAAAGTAATTTGCAAAGAAGATCTAAGGAACACTTCAGAAACATAAAATACAAACAATTAGAAAAATTTGCAGTTGCCACCCATTTTTGGGGAAAAAATCACAACATAAATCCAGAACCAAAACTTCTTAAAACATACAACAGGATAATAAGAACTGTCCACATGGGAACAAATTTACATTTTGAAAAATAGAAACAGAGTATTTAATTTTGACATCCCCCAGAAAGATATGTTCCGCAAGTTCCTTGAACTTCCACCAGAGGAGACTTCAGATAAAAAATCACCAGCTACAGCACAGAGAACCAGTCAATGTCCAGTTGATAATGGAGGAAAATAGCCTCTGAAACATGCTCTGGATAATTTAAAATGTAAGTGTTTTAGTGTCATTAAATGATTCACCTTTAAATTTAATTCATGTTAACATGTAAAATACTGAAGCTGCTGACAGTGAAGTAAACTAAGTATAAAGAATAACTAAACACTGTTGCAACACAACTTCACTATACTTATCTTATTCACAATCCTTTGGAACCAGTTTCGAAGCAACTTTGCTTCATTTTCAACCTGTCAGCTTGACACTGACGACACTGACACGCTTATTGGTTGACCTTGACCACTTCCGGAATTTGAAGAATAGCTCCCTATCTTACTGCCATCTACCAGGGACAACACAAACTTATTGATGACATCTACTTGTGGGATATTAAAATTCATCACGCAATCTTTATTTTTCTAAATAAATGTTTTCTCTATCGGTTCGTTCAGTTTCAGTAATTTAACTTCTGGGTTTATTTCATGTTTAGATGACCAAAAATGATCAGCCAGTGCTGATTTATCTGTCTGTTTATATTTAATATTTCTGAAATGTTCCTTTGCTCTAAATTACTTTTGATCCTACCAATGTATATGTTATCACATTCTTAACAGTTAACTTATAAATACCAGATTTTTTATTACCAGAAATTTTGTCTTTCTCAGAAAATTATAGTACATTTTTTATGCTGTTGTTATTTTGAGGTGCCAGTACTATACCAACTTCTTTGGTAACATGTTAACATGTTTAAAACATCCCGGAATATGAATTTTCCAATGTAGTTTAAATTTGTGATTTCCTGATTTGTTTACAGCTAAAAAGAAGTGTCACTCTTTGTTCATTTTATCTGATTTATTAGCGCTGTTCTTCACATCCAGAGTTTTTTAAGAAAGCAAAAGATGATAATTGAATGCAGTTTCATCACAGTTGTACACTTGATGGCCATTTAAATTGTTTTCAGTCATAAAGTGTTTTAATTCCTGAGGAAATTGTTTTGCAGATTCACTCACACAGGACTGGGCTTCTTCCTCAATGCTGGTTTGGGCTATACCATTTCATGTATTATCATTATCCACTGCCTATGATATCACATGTGGTAAGAACAGGTTAGACATCACTTAAAAAAGAAAACCTCAAATGTGTTGTGGAAGTCTTTTTCTATTATGTACAGTCTTCTTTACTTTTCTCCAGATCTTTTTGCCCTATATGGTTTCAGTGAATGTAAAATAAAAGCTTTAATGCTAATCTGTTTCACTGCGGGAAGACTGAAGTACTTTTTATATCAAAGCAGAAGAAAGACAACATTCTAACTTAATAACACTGGATGTTGACAACCAAGCATTTAGCAAAACTCATAACATTATGGAAATGTTTAACAAATTTTTTTTGGGTGTAACAAAAAAACTAAATTTTAATTATGGAAGTAAGGAGACACCATTAGAATTTTTGCTATAAAGTTTCACACATATAGGGCCTGAATATAAAGTCAGCCTAACAACACATTCTGAAAAAATTAAATTATTGGCCCATTTCTATTCATCTTGTATATAAATGACTTTGTAAATAACATCAAGGCTCATAACACTGTACTGTTTGCAGATGACACTAACTTACTAATAACAGGAAACAGTAATGAAACATTAAATAATACATTAAGTCACACTAGTAAAGACTTGGTATCATGGATAGCTGATAACAACCTGGTTTTAAACACGGATAAGACAGTTTGTCTTAAATTTGGTATTACTGACAGAGGAAACAATGAAAGTATTCCTGAAGTAAAATTAAATAATAAATTAGTTTCATACAAAAGTGAAACAAACATTTTAGGCTTGTGGATACAGGATAACTTAAAATGGAAAACTCATACAAATCATCTACTAACCAAATTAAGCAGGAATATATATGCTCTAAGAGTATTGAGTCAAAATGTCAGCCTTCATGTACTATTAATGTCCTGTTATGCACATATACATTCTTTAATTAAATATGGAATAATATTTTGGGGAAATTCACCAAAGATGTATTTATTAAACAAAAACAAGCCATTCGAATTATAGACAATGAAAGAATGCTATGTTCATGTAAGCCACTGTTCAAAAAGCTTTGCATAGATCTTATTAATTACACTTGATGCAACTTATTTTTTATACTTATATTATTTGTATTGTTCTAAATATTTGTATTGACGTATCCAATGTCATTGTATTGACTTAACGGATGAATAAAACTACTACTACTACTACTACTACTACTACCACTACTACTACATACTTCCTTTGGCATGTGTTTATATACTGGAGACAGCTTTATTTGTAAAAAGAAATAGATTTAACTTTCAAAATAACGGAAGTGTTCATATGCATTACACGAGGCATATTAAGGATATACACGTAACCTCAATCAGAACTACAATGTTTAAGAATGGAGTACTGCATTTCTGTACAATAGTTTATAATTCCGTTCCTAATGACATCAAAAGCATAGGTAACTACAACGTGTTTAAAACTAGAACAAGGGCTTTCTTGCAGGAGCACTGCGTTTACACAGTAAAGGAATATCTGCAATTTAAAAAATCCAGATAATCATAAAACATGAATTTACTTAGCTTGTTCATTTCTCTCATTTATAATTATATTCAATTTGTGTTACATTATAATTGAATGTAGGTTAGGTATATTTGATCTTTAACTTTGTAATATTAAGTGTAAATTTACTGACGTATCCTATATCAAGGTACTATGTACAGATTTGATTTTAAAGGATGAATAAATTTGAATTTGAATATTTTGAAGAAATTCCATACTTGTAAATAAAAAGAAGTACTATCTGACCATAGAGATGTAAAAGCTGTTCACAATAACCCAAGAATGGAAAGCAAAGTAGCATGCAACCTTGTGGTTTACAATAGCCCAATGATGAGAATGGAGATGCATATTCATCATATTGATTACTATATGTTTTTAACCAATCAGTGATGTTTTTTCATCTGTTTCCAATACAGTCATATAATGGGGATTAGCCACAGTCAAAATTTGAGAGAGTAAAGATTCTCTAAATCCAGAACTATTACTATTTTTAGTTCCTCTAGTCGTACAAAGTTTCATTCTGATATTAACAGCAAACATCACAGATGTTTCTTGATCTTTGTTCATTTCTGTCAGATTTTGTAGTTTTTGCTGCTGTTTTTAAGGCAATAGCCAAGTATGACTTGCACATAAACAACCTAGAAATTATGCCTTCATTAGAAAAACTAATGCTAAATGGATCTGCAGTGTCACAATCTTAAATATGAATGCGCATAGTCTAAAATATTTTACAGTTTCATTTTCCCGTAGAGAGAGCTCAGTTGTTATGGTGCAATGAATGATTTCCTATATTGATTATTCTAATATGCACAATATGGGTCTAATGTGATGTATCAGGGAATGAGATTGAAATAGTTAAACTTGACTAAGTCTTCTTTTGTATTCTTGGTACCCAGGAAACCTCCCCATTAATTTTTGAACACTCATAATACATGTATTTTCTCATTTTGGTTACTATCCTTTATTAATGTATCAGTTATTTTAACTTGACACATCTTCACATATTGAAGTAATTTACTTAAGTTAGTTATTTAATCAATCTTTTTTCATGGTTATTTTAATGAACATTGTCTTACTTTTCAGCTTTTACAAGACCATCAGACATGTCCTGGCCTTATGATTGGGTTCAGACATCCTCCCGTTATAAATCAACAAAATTGGATAAAATGGATACAGAAAGAGCCCTTCTTGGGTTTTTTCTTGCTAAACTGTATAAACTGGACCCAGATATAATTGTTGGACATGATTTATATGGTTATGGACTAGAATTATTGCTGCACCGCATGGCAATTAACAAAATACCTCAGTGGTCCAAAATGGGAAGACTGCGCAGAGCCAATATGAATATTACTAAGGTAAAATCTTATATGGCTGTCACACTGTTGCCTCACATTTAGTTAATTAAAGTAATGCATTACATTATATGCAGCAAAATAATATTCAGGTTAGGAATATTTATAAAGTAAATAGTGGAAATTTGCTTTCTGTATAAGATTAAAATACAGAGTAAAAGAAGTCTTCACCAATCTTTCAAATGATGCATTTAATTTACATATTTACAATGTTTTAAGTAATTGGTGTCAGATGGAATATTGACGTCAAAAAATAATAAAATTTATATCACTTTTTATTTTTCCAGAGTGAGCCCCAGCTTCCTTAGTGTTTTTTAAAAAAAATATGGAGTCTCTCATCTTTGTAGACAACTTTGTTGGTTTTTTTTTATATTCCATTTCTCTTTAGACTAGAATTCATTATGCTCAAAACATGTTTGCATCAGACCAGATTTTTCATACACATTTGCAGCCAAGACCCCACACAGTTCAGTTTACCACACCACAAGGTGATTATCATATGCGTACAAGCACTAAAAGTGTGTAAAAGATATAGAAACTTATATTTCAATAGTATTGAAATGGTGCAGGGTATTTAGTTAACACTATATAATGTCATAAATATTAAAAGCAGAAGCATTATTAACAGTGAAGTATTCTTCATATTTAAGTTTGAATTTATGAGTCACTATGTTTACACTCAGTCTTCACTTACTTGTTGTTGTATAATTGAAACGTTTTCAAGATCATTCGATCTCATCATCAGCTGTTTGGTGACTAAATGAACCTTCCTCTTCTTCCACTACTACGGAGCTCCGATCACTCTGCCATCTGGTGTTAGGGGCACTAAGTTTTAATACTTCATTTAATGCCGGGATTTCAAAATTTATAACTTTATCACGGTTTTTGTTTATGAATATTTTTTCCCAAATATCCAATTCTATGGGTGTACTTAAAGATTTTAACAGTTTAATGTTGTGGCCAATGTTGTGGTTTTCTGTCCAAAAATGGTGTGAAACTGCAGATTTTTCTGTTTGTTTCAACTTAATGTTCCTCTGGTGTTCTTTTTGCCTGGTTAACATGTTTCTCTTAGTTTTTCCTATGTAGCTTTTTTCACAGGTTTCACAATTAATCTGATAAATTCCTGATTTCAAATTGTTGGGGATTGTATTTTTCAGTGGTTTATTTAGCAGGTTCCTCAGACTGAATTTGTTTTGGGGTGCTAGTTTTAAGTTTAGTCTTTTGAAGATTCGTTCAAATTTTCTATAAGCCCATGGATGGTAGGTGAATTTTCTATATTGCCAATTTGTGTTATTAAGTGGTGTGAGAGTGGTATTTTTTGATCTTATCTTCAGTTTTTCTTTCCTCTTCATCATATTCCTTATGATGGCTGGGTTGAATCCATTTAATACCGCTATGTCTTTTATGTGTTGTTCTTTCAAAAATTCATCCTTACTCAGTGGGACGTTGTATAGCCGGTGAATTAGACTTCTAAAGGCAGCTAGTTGATGTGAAACTGGGTTGTATTCATTTTTCTTTATGTAATTATCTATGTGTGTGGGCTTCCTGTATATTCCAAAATCTACACCATGACGATTTCTAGTTATCTTGAGGTCCAAAAAGGGTAGGGTGTTGTCTCTTTCTACTTCCATAGTAAATTGGATGCGATTATCTTGCAGGTTTAGTAATTTTAGAGAATCTTCTCTAAGTTTTTCCGGAATGATAGCAAAAATATCATCAACATATCTCTGCCAAAATTTATAAATCTGTGGGAAGGCCTTTACTATGTGTGTTTCAAAATGGCTCATGTATAGGTCTGCTAAAATAGGCGAAAGTGGGTTCCCCATTGCTAAACCTTTTGATTGTCTGTAGAATTTTTGGTTAAACATGAAGTAATTATTCCTTATGCATAAATCTGTAAGATTGATAATGTCATCTATTTCTCTGGGGTCCGTTGTAGTCTGGGTAGTCTGGGTTAGCCATTTTTTGAGGAATGTAGGTATTTTTTCTACTGGAATGCTTGTAAAAAGTGCCTTAACGTCAAAAGAAACAAGTATGTGATTTTCCGGGATGTTGTATTTCTGTAATAATATAACTATATAATGTTATAACTTTAGTGATTTACTTGAGCTTCATTGTTTCATTCCACATTGAAAAAATGACTGTTATTAACCAACAGGTATGGAAATAGATTTATTATTGAAATGCTAATTCACACTGGCCATATGTTGTACTAGCTGAACATTATAAGGAAGATCTGTTCATTTGCATGAAACTTTATTCACCCTGAAAGTGTTAAAGGTGATTGAGATTACACACTACTAAACAAACCTACACGTACTGTCATATCCACAATGAGTGCTTCTGCAACAGTGCTTGTTCTGTATGTATGCAGAAAACAAGAAAAGCATAAATTCATTAATTTCATTTATGATTTTGAAGGAAGACTTGGCTAAAAGCTGTTTTCAGAGAAGTTCAGTCAACAGTTTGTATAATAGTTTTAAATATGTACAAGTAAGGGGCACAAAGTGCATGCAAGCAAGGCTGTCCTTAACTTTTATGGTTAAAATGTGGGCATAACTGCAAAAATCCAGAGGTATGGTGAACTTAGTTACCAAATGAGCATCTGCGGCTATCTAATGCTTTGCACAATAATGTCATATATCAGCAGTATGCAAGGACAGCATTCATAGAGAGTAAAACACTTTTAAGGAGGAATTCCAGCCCCTGATTTACAATGTTTTCCAGTCCCCTTTTTCAGTTATTTGATGATGGTTTCAAAACAGTTGCTTGACAGTCAAATGTCATTGTTCAAAGACTTAAGTATTCATCTTCAAATTATTGAGCTCAAAAGAAAAAACAGAAGTTACTTCTCTGCTAGCTGGGTAAGACAATGTCTCGTTACTCAGATGACAATGATCATTGTTCAGATTAGCAGGTATTACATGGTGCTACCAACACAGGCACTTCAATTCATAAGTTCACTTCCACTCAGATAAAATTTTCAAACCTTATTACTCAAAGAAAACCTGTCTGCCTTACAAAGAGAATCTGTAAATATGTAATACTAATAGATAGTCAACATAAAAAATTCAATGCCATGGCCGGGATTTGAACCTCAGATCTCCTGGTTTTCGTCCAGTCGCTCTTACCTGTTGAACTACCATGGCCAACTTGCCGTCATGACATTAAATTCTCCATTTGACTCGTATATTTCCCCGGTAAACCACTAGGGGCTCTCGCATTCGAGATACACAGTTTGTGGTGACTTACTATCGTAAGTACTTGATTCCAGGCTTCATCATTTAACTCTTATTAGGGTTTCTAACATCACATCCCTCTTCTGTTTATCATTCACCTTTTTCATTGCTCTATAAGCTATATCTCTTATAGGAGAAACTTTCTTTTGTGCGATGCAAGAATATTTTCTAAGTCCAAAGGTGCACGTATACACATGCGCAAGCAGACCAGCTGGTCCTAGCATTGCAGCCAACATGAGAAAGATGTGTAAAACTTGTAGCCAACCTCTGCAAAATTGCCCCAGACATGGTGACGCAGTCCATGTGCAAAGGAAAATGGTTTGAGCAGGCTAAGTTATTGCCCAGTCAAATTTTGTTACTCATGCACTGCTTTGCACATAAACATTCCTACGACACGACAATAATAAAGTGCTCAGTAAGAAATACATGTATGAGCTCATGGACTGTATCAGACTGGTTCGGCTACTGCCGCGAAGTGTGCATGATGTCAAATGACATCAAGTGCACGTCGTTCAAATCGACGAATGCAAAATAGAACAATGCAAGTTTCATCGTGGGTGCATCATAGAGGGCAACTGGATCTTGGGAATGATCGATGGGGAAACGAATGAGGTGCAGTTGACGATATGCCCCAACAACACGAGGGATGCAAATACGCTCTACAGTCTAATTGCAGCACCCACAATGAACCGCCAATTTTCCCCCTTGCAGTATACTTTGTGTCATTTGACACCATGCACACTTTGCGGCAGTAGCCGAATCAGTCCGATACAGTCCGCGAACTCATACATTTAGTCTGCTAGATAGTGTAATTTCGGGACAAGTAAGATTGTTGGCAGCATTGCTTTCAGTGGAGAAACAAGCATAGTTTGGCTGCATTGAATTCTTCAGCATGG
The DNA here is from genome assembly GCA_030765055.1 of Mantis religiosa. Classification (NCBI taxonomy): domain Eukaryota; kingdom Metazoa; phylum Arthropoda; class Insecta; order Mantodea; family Mantidae; genus Mantis; species Mantis religiosa. The sequence goes on from CM060947.1 coordinate 111,442,792, forward strand.
CTACATTACGCAGTAAGTAAATAAACAAATAATTAATAACGCTAAAAGAATGCCCTCCAACACGAAATTGCACTAAAAGTAAAGAAATTATATTAAAAATCATGGTTGTATATAAAAGCATAAAAAAGTGTGAAGGAATTAGAAAAAAAGCGCCACGTCGCATATTAGAAAGAAGAGCCTTTTTCTCATTTCTTTTCTTCTCCTCCTAACTAGTTATTGGTTCTCTGTTATCTTATCTATCCATTCAAACTCTTAAGTAATCATGTCTTCTCTTCCACCTTTCTCACCAGCATTTTTGCTTCTACCTACATAACCTTCAAACTGTGTGGAATTGCTGCTGGTCCCATCCCTTCTTTTTTCCTCAGTCATCTCTCAGCATTCTCGTCCTCTTCTTCTGTTCTGACTCCTTCTATTTCACTATCTTTTGACATCACTTTGTCGGTACTGTTTCTCTTTGTTTTTCTTCCTTTCACCTGTTTTTGTTATTTATGCTGATTCCACATTCGCTTCTCCATTTTTGTGTGAGTGCAATGTCCTGGGCTTCTGCATTCATTGCTAAGTTTACACTTTCTTGGTTCACTGCGCAATTAAATTTTATTTAATTTTTATTTTAAATAAGACCTGAATTCTCTATTTTTCTTTTTATGGACAGGACTTTTCTCATAATTTCCTATAATTTAGCACTCAGCTTTAACAGTCCTGCACCAGATCAACCTTGGTCTGCCTCTCCTCCTTGCGGGTTCTATTCCAAAGCCTGCTTTGGAATATGTTGTGAACCTCTTCTCAGAGTGTGTGCAATCCATTTCCTTTCCTTTATGGTTATATCGGCTTTCCATTGTTGGGTGCACTGCCATAGTTCTTGGCTTGAGGTAACATTTGGCCAGCGTACTCCCAGTATAGTCCTCAAACATTTATTGATGTAGGTTTGTACTCATGTTGTAATTTATTTTATTTTTGTTTTATTTACGTCCTCCAATGTTAAGTCATATTGGACGAGGAATAAAATAGGTGAAATGATGCTCAAATAAGTAGGGGGTCCATGGAGCTTAGAGTTACCCGACATTCATATTTCAGGATAAGGGAAAGCCCTGGAAAAAACCTTATCCAGGTAACTCATCCTGACCGAGATTCGACCTCGGGACCTCTTGAACGTAAGACAGACATGCTACCATCTATGCTACGGAGGCGGGCTCTGTAATTTGTGCTGTCACCTTCCACAGTTATATGACAATATTGTATTACATAGAGTTGTCAAGATAGGTGCTATATTGGAATTTGGAATTTGTATGTAAGGGGTTGAAAAAAGGAGTTCATTTTTATAAGCTGCAAGGAACTAATAATTTTCATTAGGTTCAATTGAAAATTGTACAAAATTTTGACCAGATAAGGTCAAATATTGTAGAATTGTACATGAAGTTTTGAAAATAAGGCCAAGTTAAAAGTTGTAGGATAACCTGTGATCTTTGCCAGATGCTAAACCACAATGTTAAATCGTGTCGTGTTCTTAAATGTATATTCAAGGAGATAATGTTATGATAGGAACAGGATAAAACGTAGCATTCTAATTTTAAACCTTTAAGCTCCACCTTTACCTCTTTAAACTGATATGCCATAAAATATCTGTGATATTTTCAGTATGAAATTTAAACAATCATATAATGTTAATATACAAGGTCTGTGTAAAAAATTCCGGGAACATTCATAATTTTGTACCACTGGAGTGTTGGAGAGAAATGCAGTTGGCATCCTTGCATACGCCTGTGTTTAAGGTAACTGCCGGAAGTTTCATTACTGTATGTCTGTTAGTTATTGTTCAGTGCTATAATGAGTGGAACATTGTGTTGCGCAGTTTGTGAATTTTGAGATGGCATAGTTAGAGGAGCAATGAGTTTGCAATAAATTTTGCATGAAGCTCAAGATAAACTTTACAGAGATGCAACAAATGATGCAGAAAGCCTACAGTTATGAGTACTTAAGCCGTACTCAGTGTTATGAATGGTTCATGTAGCATAAAAATGGCCGGATGTTGGCCCTCATTCAGGATGTCCTTTGACGTCTACTGATAATGGTCATGTCAGAAACGTCAACAAAATTGTGCATGCCAATTGAACGTCGACTGTGTGGGAATTGCAGAAGAATGTAACATTTCAGTTGGATCACATCATGATATTCCGACACAGTATAATAATGTGTCAAAGTCATGCTGATAGTATTCTTTGACTTCGAAGGATTTGTTCATATGAATTATTGTCAAAGGGACAAACTGTTAATTGATGGTACTACTGGGACGTGTTGCAATGCCTGTGAGAAAATGTGAGAAGGAAACGGCCTCAAATGTGGTGTGGAAATTCATGGCTCTTGCATCATGGTAATGCACCTGCACATTCATCCTTGTTGGTATGTGTGTATTGCACAAAAAATGAAATCACTGTGCTGTCTCAATCTCGATACTCTCCAAGCCTGACCCCTGCAGAACTTTTTATTTCCAAAGTTGAAAACTCTGTTGAAAACACAAGGATTTGCAACAGTACACAAGATAAAAGAAAATTTGTAGATGGTGCTCCATGTGATCCAGAAAGATGACTGTTTCTGGAAGTGGAAACAACATTGGGAGCAGTGTATCAATTGTGGAGGAGAATATTGCGAAGGAGACCATGTACAATAAGTAAAAGGTAAGGGTTGAAACATTTGGTGAACAAAGTTCAGAATTTTTTGAACAGACCTTGTATAGTGAAACAAATGTCAAATTGAGTAATATTAAATTGAGAGATCCCAATATACCTATTTGCAAATGTCTTATAGCCTACATTCAGTGACAGAACAGTGCTTCAGCAGCAAAGGAATTAACAATGTTAGTGAGGTATTTAAAGGTTTTCAAGGCAAGGCTACATGAATGTATATGGAAGGGAAGTTCATCATATATCAGAAATATCTAAACAGTGAGAGAAATGTTGTAAATTAAAACTGCTTGTGTAATTATTTTGAGAATTAAAGCACTGCATTACAGGCACACACTTCATTATTGTCAGGTTATTCCAATGTTAGCTGAGTAAGAATCTGTTATAGATATATGTCAGGTTTACAAGTTTACTCTGTTCATAACGCACAACTGCATCAAATAAGCTTAGAATATTCGTGTATGAGCCACAGAAAAAAAAAAATGTTTTCCATAAATGGTAGTTACCGTCTTACTGACATGTAATGTCTGAAAAAACAGCAATAGATAAAAGCAAGAAATTGGTTATGCAGTAATTTGGTACTCACATTTTGAATTTTCTGTTAGCATAATAGCAGCTTATACTATTTGCTTTATGTTGGTATACAGGGGAGAACATCGCAGCTAGAAAGAAATGCCATGTGTGGACGATTGGTATGTGATGTTAAAATTTCTGCAAAGGAGCTCATTAGATCCCGAAGCTATGATCTGGGAACACTGTGTCAAACTGTAAGTGATTAATTGATTTTCTTTATGTAGAATTTTAAGGTCCTTATTAATAATAATCTATAATCACTATATATCTTATTTCATGGTTGTGTTAGGAGGATCACAAAAATATATTACTGAAAACGTGGAGGAAGCACTTCTAAGTCAAGGTTTATTTTATCACAACATAAATGATCTCTGATGAACAGATTAAGATCATTTTTCAGTTCCTCCATTTCATTCAAGATAAACCAAAGCCATATAATTGTAAATGCTCTGGATAACATTCTTTTTTAGAGAACAATTCAGTCGCCAGGAAAGATTCAGGTCTTATTTTAATTCAAATTCATTATACCAAATGATATTGAACTTTCTTTTGAAAGCTGATCTCTTCTTAAAACGCTTGTAATAGAACTTTGTGAGGTGAGGGATAGGGCATTTAAGTAACATAAATAAAATTTAATGTGCAGGGGTGATGTGTGATTTTTTTCTTGTTTTTGAGAATTTGGTGAGTTGAAATGATGAATAAGTTAGCCATCATTAAATATTATGTATCTCTTTGTGTAATTAGGTATTCATAAAATAATGTAAAGTTAGTTAAGAGCAAGTAGTGGACCATGCAGAGACTATAATAATAAAAAAAAAGAAAAAAAGTTATGTTTTCTGTTTTTGTCCATAGATGAATCCAGGGCTTTTTTTCAGCTGGAATTCACCGGCACGCGTTCTAGTAAACTTTTACAAACTCCAGTTAAAGTTAAAATTGAAACTATTGAGTACAAGAGTTTGCTGTCAGTCATCATCGTTGATGCAGAAGAACTTCTTCACTGCATTTAGCGCTGCCATCTTCCATTTGTTAACCTAAAAGAGTTCCAGGTTTCAGAGTGTTTCTGCTGTGTGGAAAAATTATAAAGCCTTATGGCTCATTTCAAAGCTGCTAAAGAAGATAAAAAATGGCAAGTCTGAAAGAGCAATGCATGAAGGTTTGATAAATAAAATAACAAGCGTATAATTTGAAAGTAATGAGTTGGTAATTTACCGACTCATTACTTTCAAATGTTAAATACATCACTGTTTCTAACTTTTTGCTTCAAATAATAACAAGCATATATTTTGTTTTGGATCTGGGACTGATATGTGATGCCTCCCTGTGTCAGAACTCGGTTTGAAACTTCAGGCATTTGATATTACACTCCTTATTGCCCACAGTAATATATTAAGGCAGATTAACTTTAAAGTGAGTCGATTAATAACACTAAACAACACTTACTTTTAAATTTTTCCGGTACATGTTTCAGAGGCTTTGCCTCTATCCTCAGCCGGCCATCGATAGAGGCAAAGCCTCTAAAACATGTACCGGAAAAATATAAAAGTGTTGTTTAGTGTTATTAATCGACTCACTTTAAAGTTAATTTATCATAACAACACTGTTTTCAACACTTCCAAGAAAGGAATTGCAATATTAAGGCAGATTAAATTATTTGAAAGCAGAAAAGTGAATGGTGGACCATACTATCGTGAAGCTTTTCTGGATAGCTGCACCCACCTTGTCGCTCTAGATATAGGGACTTCAAGTGCTCTTGCAGCCTGAGACACAGAGTAACTAGCAACATTCACTAACGTAAGAGGGAGTTCCTTGTAGCTCCGTCTTTATGTATGCATTCAGCCTAAAGTCAATATGATTGCCAGCATATCATGCAGAACTCCAAAGCTATGAGGAGCACGTGCATTATAGACCAGCACCATTCATAACAGATGAATGAGCCCGAGTGTTCTACACAACTAACATTAAGGCAATTTTCTAATAACATTGCATTTATTTTGAAAATGACAAGAATATGTTATTTCCAGTTTTATAAGTGAATGTGTTAAAAATATTATTATTATTGTTATTATTATTATTATTATTATTATTATTATTATTATTATTATTATTATTATTATTATTATTATTATTATTATTATTATTATTATTATTATTATTATTATTATTATTATTTATCTCCTGCAAGAAAAACACAAGGCATTGCTATTAAAGTAACAATGATAAAAAGATACATGCACATCAAGGATTCCAACTTATGTTCGTTCACTTATGAGACACATGCATTTTACCGTTCAGCCATCATGCATACAGCCAAGCTGCAAAGCATTTCCCTATTTATTGCATAGCTTTGAAATGAAGCCAGAATGGTATTAAGGCGTATATTGTGAATGCATTGTCATCGAATGGTTCCAATGTTTCCTGAATCAAATTTTATTTCTAGTAGCTGCTCATTTGTTTTGTCTAAGGGTGTACATAGTTTGCGTACTTGTTACTCTTGATTTTTTCTGTACCTTTTGGTCATTGCTTATTTTTTATATTTTTTCTGTAATTTCCATCATATCTGAGTAGTTGAAGTAGGTTCAGATGTTCCTGGTTCATTTTGCTGCTTCTACACTAGCCTCATTGTGCTTTCTGCAAAAGTATTCATATTTTCTTCTGCTCATCCAGTTAGTCCATATTTTCTATGATTTTACTACTTCTAAGATACACATGCTATTTCAATATTCTACTCTAGTTCTTCCTAATTTTCATGCAAATTATAATTACTTCAAAGTGAAGTAATATCTGAGTGCTATGGCCTTAATATTTGTCTGTTAATAATATTGACAATCTGTGTGATCTTGGAAGACAAATAGAAGATATGTAAAATGGAAGATCCAAATAGAAATTGATTTTGGATTATTTAATGAAGAGTAATTGTTTTCATTTTAGTATACAAGTACATTTATATTGCTATTTCTATACTAGATAATTATTGAAGTTTAAATCAGAGAAATAATATGACATGTACAGGGTGGGCAAGATGAAAGTGGCCCGGAAAATATTTTCAAGCAGAGCAGAGCTTCAATGCATGTCTCACTGTTTAGTAAATCGAGCACAGAGCTGCCTCGACGTCAGCGGAGGATTAGCATTTACTGTGATGGGCGGTTCACCTTTTCATTATCAGGGGTCGATATTATTGTGCTGTTGCCACAGTCTGATTTCATTTTATTTACAGTATTTTGTTTTGTGCAAATAAATTGTTCAATATATAGAATAAAAAGAAGTATTTCAGAAAGTGGAGTGCCATTGTTACTAAAATTAGGCAAATGAGTCATCCTTGTATATACTTTTCTCCACTTACAAGTTTTTTGATGAAGACTAGTTTCTAGGAACCTCTTCCCTATCGTCAGTTCTGTGGTTGACAAAGGAAACACGGTAGTCATTATGGACCGAAATGATTACAACCAGCGAGTCGAACATCTACTACAAAATCCAGAATATACAACCCTAACCAAAAACCCTTTAAGGAAATACATAGAAACCACCAAAAAAGCAATTAAAGAAAATACAGTAGTGCCACATAAGATGAAAAACAGCATAATTGTAAACAACCCTAATTTGCCAGAATTATACTGCCTACCTAAGATCCACAAGACAACAGCATGCGACCCATTAGTTAGTTAGTTAGTTAGTTTTTATTCATCCTTTTGATCATATTACATGATATAGGACACGTCAAGTACTTATAACTAAAAATTATACAATATACATATATATAACACAAGTTTGGAATGAAAATTCAACTGTATGTACAGTATAATGATAATGATGATAGTAATAATAATAATAATAGTAATAATAGTAATAATAACAATAATAATAATAATAATAATAATAGTAATAATAGTAATAATAATAATAATAGTAATAGTAATAATAATAATAATAATAATAATAATAATAATAATAATAATAATAATAATAATAATAATAATAATAATAATAATAATAATAATAATAATAATAACAGTTCAGTTGTAGTTAACATATTCAAACAATTCACCTATACTATAACACATTAACATCATTAACATTAACAAAATCATTGTCAAAGTAATCATAATATTCTTTTATGCTATAAAAACAATGGAGTGAAAGAAGTTTTTTGAGACAAATTCTAAATCGATGTAGTGCAGGTATTTGCTTCAGATAATTGGGTAATTTATTATAAAGCTGGAGGCCAGTATATACAAAACTTTTTTCAAAAGAACTAGTGCTATGTGTGATTACATGAAGGTTATCTTTTCTTCTGGTATCATGAGAATGTATCTGTGAGTTTGTTGTGTACATACTAAGATTATTTTTTATGTAGCATAATGTTTCATATATGTAAATACAGGGGAGGGGCAATATATTTAATTCCTTAAATAATGGCCTACAACTGGTTCTTTTATTAATAATATAGATGCCCTGACTTACAAACTGGCAAAATGGTTGGTGGAAGAATTTAAAAAGTTTGAGAAATTTGAATCTCTAAGCATAAAGAATTCATTTGATTTGGTAAAGAAAATTGAAAACACAGTTATAAAAACTGAAGAGGTGATGGTGTCCTTTGAATCAGATCTCTATTCACGAGCATACCAGTAGGAAAAATTCCAAAATTGATGAAAGCTTGGTTATCCAAAAGCAACGTTGCGGATGATAAAATAGAGGAATACATCAAATTAACCATCTTATGTATTGAACAAAACAGCTTCACGTTCTCCAGCAAAATCTTCCAACAAGCAGCAGGCTTGGCCATGGGTAACCCTCTTTCACCATTACTAGCTGATCTGTTCATGAGCAATTTTGAAACACGCATTACTAAAGCCTTTCCACATATTTTCAGATGTTGGCATAGATATGTCGACGATGTGTTTGCTATAGTTCCTAGAAGACTAACTGAGGATGCTATAAAGTTGCTAAACCTGCAAGAAAAATCCATAGTTTTCACCATTGAAGTAGAGCAGGATGAATGGCTACCTTTTCTAGATTTGAAAATCATTAGAACACCAACAGGATTACAATTTAGAATATACAGAAAAGCAACATATGTTGACAGTTACATTAAATGTAACCCATTCAACCCAGTACAACATCAATATGCAGTATTCCATAGTTTGGTTCACAGACTAATCAACATTCCACTAACAAAAACAGAATATGAAAAGGATTACACTCACATACACCAGGTTGCCGAATTGAACAACAACACAAATTTCATCAAAAAATTGATCTATAGACACAAAAGAAACAAAAACTTAAAGGACATTACTACATTAAAAAAACTAGAAAACCCAAACACCAGATATGGCAAATTTTCATTTCATCCAAAATACTTCAAAAAATTTGAAAAGATATTTAAGAGCTTCAACATAAAATTAGCCCCTCAGAACAAACACAACATCCGCAACTTACTAAAACAACCCTTTAAAAAATAACACACCGAAAACTCAATTATCAGGCATTTACCAAATGAGCTGCCAGGATTGTGACAAGATATACATTGGTAAGACCAAAAGGAATTTAGGAACAAGAATGAAAGAACACTTCAGAAATATTAAATTCAAACACATGGACAAGTCGGCCGTAGCACATCACTTTTGGTCTGAGAATCACAACATAAAACAAGAAATAGAACTGATCAAACAGGCAAAGAAACCTCTGGAACTACAAATTTGGGAAAACATATTTATTACAAAGAAACAGCACCTCTTGATGAATTTTGAGATTCCCGCCGTAGATGACGTCATCAAACTTACCCAGATGTTAGATGGCAGCACGACACCAAGCCAGATGCAGACACCGGATGCATCATCAGTCAACCACAGAACTGACGATAGGGAAGAGGTTCCCAGAAACTAGTCTTCATCAAAAAACTTGTAAGTGGAGAAAAGTATATACAAGGTTGACTCATTTGCCTAATTTTAGTAATAAATTGTTCAAGTATGCTCATATGTCCTGTATGTTGACTTCTTCATTTTCTCCATCTCATTTCTTAATTCTGTACACGCATCATGTATATTAATGTTTGTAAACCTATTCCAGACCACTTTCTTGAGAATATTTTCTGGGCGACTTTTATTTTGCACACCCTTATTACATCTTAGGTAATTTCATTCTGCATCATAAAAAATAACAAAATTAAAATAATGTTGGTGTCTACACAATATTTAATGTCCCTAATTCTAGCCAATGAAAAGTTGAATTACGAAAGCAGTGTAGTATCAGTAATTAGTTTACATTCTGGATATTTGAAATAAGTACTAGGAATATAAACAGATCAATATATATTAACAATGTGTATTTGGGAAATGTTGACCTCCTCCAAGCATTTTTACCTGTATCATTGGTTTACCATGTTTTACACTTTCCCCTGTTTACACCACTATACCCTTGATTGCAAAAGCTTAAAAGTGGGGCAATACTGTATAGATTATTTTTTAATTAGCTCTTTGCCATGTCTGCTGAACAATACTTTGTTCCTAATGAGCAAGGATAATCTGATTATTATATTTTCATTTCAGGTTTTACGCATAAAAGAAGATGACAGAATTGACTTAACCTTTGATGAGGTGAAACAGCTTTATGGTTCATCTGAAACATTATTGAAGCTTATTTCTTGCACTATGCAGGACGCCAGCTATGTTCTACGTCTAATGTATGAGCTTAATGTAATGCCTCTTGCTTTGCAGATAACCAACATTGCAGGTATATTTGGTTTACTTTATCCTTGGAAGAGAATAAATTCTTGTTAAATGGAAATTTCTTTGATTTTTCTTCCTTCTTTCCTCCTATGTTATATAATTCTATTTGAATATTTAATGCTGCTTATGGTGTAAATTTTCTATTGGTCATATTTTTTATTATTCTGCTGCTCTGCTGCTAATTTTTTTAAAAGGGTTATACCAAAGCTCTCAGCTGTGTTCTTGTCTCATTCTAACCTTGTACATTCTCTTAACGCTTTCACCGATATGGACGTCATATGTCGTCCAAGTTAAAATGCCCCAAACCGATATGGACGTGTATAGACGTCCTGCGCATACATGCATTTAATGCTCATTTAACACCAATTATTTTAATCTTGCTATTTTACAATAAATTTAAATTAGTTATATAAGGAATTTAAACGTACCCTTAAAGGTTTCTTTTTGAATTGTACACCTCCAAACCGGGATAAACCCTCAAGGGCACATTTGCAGATTCACACCAAATAATATTGGTTTCCTTGCGAACTTCTTTTTTGCAACACACTACACATTTTCGAAATGGTTGCGACCGTTTTGATTGTGGGTGGTATCCTTTTAGGAAAGTATTTTCTCTCAAGTATGAGGGGTGATGTCGTGGTGAATTTCTTACCCCCTAGTATAAAGAGGCCTCTGAGTATAATAGTATTCAATTGGGTTACGAGCTCTTTATATGCGCGAGTACAGGTGGATGAATGTCTTGCATGAATTTACAGCTCTGAAAATTACAAAACAACTGTGCATAGTTACATCCAGTGGTTTAAAAATAATTTTTTTTTACCATTTAACTGTTTTCCGTAAAGAGGGATAGCTAGTAATAGCTGATCCGCATCACCCATATTTGACCCGCCATTTCCCCAAACAATGGAGTAGCTAACATGCCATCTGCAGACCAGCTCACGTCACTGCTACGTATGTCCTAAAGATCTCCTTCATAATCGTACAACAAATCTTCCAGATTTTCTACAGTAATATCAGAAGCCTGTACACATCATACCCAAGCTAATTTATTTGCTACATTACGGGGATAAGCCATGGTTAACATTGAAATTTAACAATTTCAAATGTGCCATTCATTTAGCTCTTTATAGATATAAGAAATCACTCTAAACACAGAGTATAAATAACTAAAATACAGAGCGAAAACAGCTGTATAAGGCTACCAGAAACCTTGGTTGAGAAACGCTGTAATAACAGATGCTGACAGAGAGTTTTCTTTCCAGTGTGTGAGTAACGCAATATATTCTCGTATGATTATCGCATGGTATAGCATAAATAAACTAAACGAACCGGAGAAGTCGCTTGCGTAGCTATACATATATACATTCGTTTGTATACACACAAAACAAATGATTCAAATGTTAGGCGTGTTCAGCGCAAAGAATGGCTTTTGCTACAGTGAAACAAAGTAGTGAAATTTCAACGATTTATTAATGTAGTCTCTACTTTATTGTTACTGTAGATTTATACTGCCTTTAATGAGTTTTAAACCAGTTTATGTTTCGTTTAAATAACTTAATGAATACGGAAGATACGAAATTGTATTGATGATGCATTTTTACAGCATTGGGTATCTGTTTCCGGCCCCTGAAGGGTTTAAATGGCCATCAGCGAAGCAGTTAATTAAAGATCATATTATTTTACTCTCATCACCTTTTGTTGCCTCATATAATTTTATAATCACATTTTCACAACAGTGTTTTCCTTTTTGCTTCCAGGAATTTTATATCCTGAACTTTCATACATAAAATTCTATCTTTTCGGTTCCTCATTTGCTTCGGTTTTCTTCGCTCCCTTAAAACTCTTTACTTTACATTCCTACATTCTTCATCATAGTATCTCCTCTGTTTATTAATTAGATGATCATTTTTGCTCCTGCCTGCTTCACTATTATCTCTGATCTTATAACAGCTTCCTCAGTTCTATTTACCTTTTGCAGCTCCTCTATATATATTTCTCATAGCCTTCCTGTTTTACATTCTAGATCCTTAAGAAATTCTTCTAATTTCTCATCTCTCTATTCAAATTTTTGAATTTTAGTTCCTTCTTAGTCATAAACTTTTAATTTGCCCTTATGTGTACCTTGAAATTAGCCCTTAATGGCAAATTATTTTTTGAACTAGATAAATCCAACACTTCATAATCGATGAGATATGGTGATAGTTTCTCGGGTTAACAGCCAGATCAAATTTGGGTAACTGCCTAAGCTTTCAGCAAATAATTCTGCCACCATCCTCAGGAGAACTGAAGCTGGACTTCTCCCCCCCCCCCTCCCTGAATGGAGGAAAAATGCATTTATGCACTAACCACCCTGGGATTGGAGTGTGGGACTCCTCTGACAGGATGAACCATCAACCCTACCCACTAAAAAGCCTTCACCAGTGAGTATTCATGTGAAGAAAGGCAAGCAGTACCATTGTTGCACCTGCGGATTCTGAATAAGGATATGATGGCCAGGCAGATGCCTGGGCCAGGTGAGTAGGTGTAGTAGGTGAGACTGTTTAAGGTGGTGATAGGTAAAATTGATTAAGGTAGTGGTATGTGAGAATATTTAGAGAAGTTGTTGGTGAGGATATGAGCATTGAATCATGTGTTGAGTCTCTTCACCAGTTGGTGACAGCCTCTTTTGCTGGATTCGGGTGGATATGTAGTTAGCACCCATGTTTGCTGTCCATCAAGCAACATCTAGAAGGCTGTCAGTCCACCTTGATGTTTCTTTGGAGTGTTAGTGTTTGTTCCTTGGTCAGCTTGTAGGCACTACTCATCCCCTTGTAAACCAATATGAGTAGTTCGTGCTTGTGTTGGGTGTCATCTAGTATTGTTTCAAGCTGTGTTGTTATGTCTGTGAGTGAAGTTGAGGTAAGTAGCTCCTACAACTGAGATATATTTTCTGTGAGGAGAATATCAGCCTGAAATTCCTCCAGTTTTGATAGAATTTCTGCCAAAGTTGGTGAGGTGGTGTGGTGACTGTCGGCGAGTGCTGACTGAAATTTCATGGTGCATGCAGGTGGTTGAGAGGCTGGAGGCGGGTTTGGTTCTGCAGGGATTTGCAGGCAAGCTTGCCACATCCATGGTGAGTTCCTGTCCCTCAGGTAGGAGACTGGTGTTTCTGTTGGGGTCCTGAGGATGTTAGTCTGCCTGGTGTAGTGATCTTGACCACAGAATGGCACAGAAGTGGTGGCATTGTGTCAGGTTGTGTTGCTGACACAGTTGTAAAGCTAGGTGCACCACAATAATGGTAGCGATGTGGAGCATTGCTCTCTTCAGCGTTGTGACCAAAGAGGCTGCATTATTCGTAGGGGTGGCATCCAACATGTCCCTTGTGGGACTGGCCTAAGAGGTCTAGTCTGCTAGAGATTGCTGCATTGTAATCTGCATTCTCCCCAAGGATAAGGCATACAAGATGTGCTGAGGCTTTCCCAGACTGGATCCTGATGTCCTTCCTAACTGAAGACCAGAATTGCAGCAGGTGATCTGGAGCATTTCCACTGGTAAATGTTGTTTTACTCCAATTACTGTATTATAGTGATTATAATGCTGCTGAGGAGTAATAACTGGTGAAGTTGCATTGATGACTGTTCTATTACCGGTTGGAGTGCAGGTGTTGGTTAACAGTTAACACCATTGTTGAGGTTCCCTCATGCTTTGGAAGCACAGGAGCTGGGCTAGAAGTGTTGGCTTTTACAGAAATGTCGGTGGCAGGTGTCCCTCCGGCAGTGCAGCTGCATCTCCCAGGCCATGATAGCTCCTTGCAGCTTGAAGGATTGAGGCAAAGTGCATGAATCCTCACAGAATGAGGAGTTGCACTACTGATGTCATAATATTTATAGCTAGTCAGCTGTAGAATGAGTGGTCCACCTTCGGCCACTGGAGACACAAGTGCCCAGGAGATGATCAAGGAAGTGAGGACCAATGAGGTGGCTGCTGGGGTTTCCCACCACAGCAAAAGGAAACCCCAGTAGTCAGCTGATTATTTCCCCACTTCCTTGGCCATCTTCTGGGGGCTTATGTTTCCATTGACTCGACCAGTAAGAAGAGAATAGGGGTTCCCATTCCACTGCTGACTAGCTATAAATATTGCGACATCAGTGGTCCAGCTGCAGTTCCCCTGAGGGAGGCGGTAGAGTTAGTTGCTGAAAGCTTGGGCTTTACCCAAATTTGAGGTGGCTGAGAATCTGAGAACTACCATCAGTAACCAATTCCTGGAGAGCTTCAAATCATCAATTAGCGAGATGTGTATCTAATCGTCTGAATTCAACGTATAGTCTAAAATATCCTGAAAAATATTGACCCTTCTAATTCACAATTGTAAATTCTCCTAAATAATCTTTGTTTCACACTTTCTGCATCAGCAACTAAAATTCTTCATAAAATTATATCAGTTTCTTTCACACTACTAGAAATGTGTTGGTTTATTCTTGTCTTCTTTACTAATTTTAAAATCTCCATTATTGTAAAATCTCTGTGCATAAGTCTATTTAGTAACCCATCAATATCTTATTAAATAAATCTTTTATCTTATTAAATAAATTTGGATTATAAAATTTCAAGGTACTTTGGTTGTTTATACACTACTGCAACACACCCTTTTTCACTCTCCCATATCCACTTAAGCACACCAAAGCACAGAATTATTAAATGCCTTCATAATAATTTGCAAATGTTTTCTAACAGATAAACCTAATTCTCCTGAATGCTTGACGTTTTACTTCTTTTTTGATAATTTTCAATAGGTATTAAATTTGTTCCTATCAATTGGAACATCTTTTATCAAAAAAGCCTCTACAACCCTTATTACATTTCCATTAATGCCCCATTCTTCATAAAAATTCTAACATCATAAATATTCTCTGATGGTAAAATAAATTTTAAAGAAACTATTACATTTGCAATAGTGAAAATTCCTGAATATACTTATGTTTTTAGTACATAAGCATTATGACCTCTTTTGTTCTGGTTTTAGGCTTCACGGCAAAATATTGAGCTACTAGTAAGCATAAAAAATGAATTGTCAGACTGTTTATAAGCACATCCTTTTTCCTTCAGGATCATTCCTATTGAACTTTCTCGGTTTTTTAGTCTATCTGACAAGGTTTTACTTATAGCAATGTTTTTTATAGATAACACATGCATTGTGTAGGCATTAACTCATTAAATATATTATTTATTTTGTTGCAGGGAACGTTATGTCAAGAACATTAATGGGAGGACGATCAGAAAGAAATGAATTTCTGTTACTTCATGCATTCACAGAGAAGAACTTCATAGTACCAGATAAGCAATATGGAAAGAAATCTGCAGCACACACTGAAGATGTAGATGCAGATGAAGAGGCTGAAACAACAAGTAAAGCTCGTGGTGGAAAGCGAAAACCTGCATATGTGGGTGGTCTAGTTTTGGAACCTCGCAAAGGCTTTTATGACAAATTAATTTTGCTTATGGACTTCAATTCTTTGTATCCAAGCATAATTCAAGAATACAACATTTGTTTTACTACAGTTAACCTAAATTTGGTTTCAACAAGTTCTGATGGTGGGGTAAGTTTAATGTTATTTTGAGTTATAAAAAGTAAGTGTTGTTTAGTGTCATTAATCGACTCTCTTTAAATTTAATTTATAAAATCCTGTTTATTAAAACTATCCGTAAAAGAGTGAAATTAAATTAGCATTTAATTTGGTTCTTAAATACTGCGTAACATGAAACATTTCAGCTGCTAGCTGATTTTGCAGTATCCTTGACTGAATAGATATTTAAATTTTTAATTTGCATTTATTTTAGAGTAATTTGTCTAAGTATCATGGGGAAAAACTGGTGAATGACAGAACTGAGAAAAAGCTGCAAATTTATTCTTCTGCCAAATAAGCAAATGAACATGTTTACCAATAATAATACATTTTAAGCACCATGCAGTCGTATTCTCACAGAACTTAGGCCATTAGACATCTTCAGCTAATTTCCTCACCTCTACTTGGAAATGGGATTAGATCTTCAACTGATTATAACTATATACAAATATAATAATTAGTAACTTGAACAACTTCACTTATCTTATAAGAAATGAAGACCATTTTCTTACAAATTGACTAGGATCGCGATTTCGTGAATATCTTATTCACATCAGCAATCTTGTCATTAACATTGCCGTCGCTAGATTTCACTATGATGTCTCCCCTTATTTCTCGACATAAGCTCCATTAATTGCTATACACTTGGTCCAGCGATGTTCCAGTTTTTTCATCCTGTCAGAAAAATGGGTTCCGTCAAGGTCTGCAAAATACTCGTTGATGGTGACTGTCACTTCATTTGATGAACATTTCTTACCACCAAGTCAAATTTTTAAGTTTGGGAACAGGAAAAAGTCTGGTGATTAAGGTGGATGAAGAACAAATTCAAAGCCCAACTCATGCACTTTCACCATTGCAATTGCTGTGTGTGTGCAATGATGCATTATCCTGGTGAGAGAGCACTTTTTTGCTTTCAAACTCATGTTGCAAACAATCCAACAATGAAGCATTATAGGCTCCAATTATGGTTCTGCCTTTTTCCAAGTAGTCTATGAGGATTATTCCTTGAGAATTCCTAAAAACAGTGGCCATCACCTTACCAGCTGACAAAATGGTTCTTGCCTTCTTTGTGCACTTTCACCAGCCTTTGTCCATAGTTTTGACTGCTATTTTGACTCAGGTGTGTAATGATGGATCCAAGTTTCATTCCAGTCACAAATCGGTGCAACGAAACTATTCCTCAAGTGCAAAAAGTGAAGTACTTAGGAATGACCCTAGACTGTAAGTTAAAGTGGAGAAAGCATATAGAAACTAAAACAAAAGAGTTAAATATTAAATACAAGAAACTTTACTGGCTCATTAGCAGGAATTCTGAACTTGACATGCATAATAATCTATTAATATATAAGCAGGTGTTAAAGCCAGTCTGGACTTATGGGATACAGCTATGGGGCTGTTTCAGATTGACTAACATAAAGCATATGTTAGAGACAGACACAACAATGCATCTATTGTTGCATACTAGATGCAACAGTGACTATTTTAGAGACTGTACTTCTAAAGGATCTACTGATAGAGATGTTTTTATAATGGGACAGACTTTATTTAATGGACTGCCAACATCAATTAAAGCATTAAATGGTACGAAGCAATTTCAAAACAAATTAAAATACTTTTTAATGGATAAATGATGATCTGTAAAAAAGTTGATGATCTGTAAATATGTTTTTATACTGTTTATATTTTACTCTATATCCTATAATTGTAAACTTTTAGATTGTAATTGACAATGTCAGAAACTGCTTTGCAGTCTATTGACAAATAAATATACAGACATTCCAAAATAAAGTTTTAAGATCAATAGTCAATGCACCATGGTATGTGCGAAATGATCACATACATAGAGATCTCAAGATTGACACTGTCAGAGAAGAAATAAGAAAGTTCACAGTGAAACATCGTTTACGAGTGCAAAACCATGAAAATAAAGAAATGCGGGATGTGTTTAGCAAGAGTGTAATTCGACTACTGAAAAGGATTAAGCCAGTGGATTTAACGTGTGACCGCAAGACTTAGGTGTAAGTTCTGGGGGTCCACAAAGTTAAACATTTAAGAAAGAAATATTACTAGATAGGCTGCAAAAAAGCTTATTTGTAATTTGAGTTGAATAAAAGAAAAAAAGGAAAAGAAAAAAATTGGCGAAAAAAGTCTTGTATAATTGTGATTATACATCGACACACACTCAGTAGAAGTGTTCTTCCTGATGAGCTTTTGGTCAACTGTGAACAATCGTGGCACCCATCTTGCACATAGCTTTTTCATTGCCAATTTTTCCTGCGACATTAAATTCTCCAACTAACTTACACTTTCCTGGTAGACCATGAGTAAATCAATGTACCATAAGACTCCTGCAACCAGAAAAATTGGCATTCACACAATACAGTATTGAGAATGTACACATAATAAAGTTTGATGACACCAAAGTACTTGACTGTTTCGGCAAATACTTTGACTCATCAAAGAATCTATGGAAATTAAATTACATCTATTGAACTTTAACAGAGACTCTGGATGCAAACTGAGCATGGCTCAACCATCAAACACATAATTGAAGACAACACTCGCTCAGCCTATCAAAGGCTAGCGGCCCATTTGCTGTGCTCTCCATGCTTATTAGCTAGCATCCTCTTTCTGGTATATATACCAGCATGTTTCACTCTCTCTTTAGTTCCTGATGAAGGCTAGGAGTGTTAATAGAGCCAAAAGTTTAAGTTCTTTCATAAGTTTAACACTGAAATGACTGATCCTCTGAAGCAGTTATTAGTAAATGCTGCTATAGTTTCAGATGCAGGAGAATTCCTGCTCTACTCTCTCTTGTTGTCTTAATAATGCTAATGAATTATGAACTTAAAATTTTGCTTGGCTGGTCCCGTAGCTCATTCGGTAGAGCACCTGCCTTTGTGCTAGGGGTCCCATGTTCTATTCCCAGCAATGGGGGTGGGAATTTTTCTCCGACCAAGATAATTCCTCATCTTCCCCAGAGTTTGGAAGTATGAATGAGAGTGTGAATGTGTGCATGATCTAATGACTAAAACCCAACGAATATGAGTTAACACCTTCAGTATATTCCAAAGGAGAACGGCCGCTGATATGGCCATTGCAGTTAAAAGAACTAGTAAAAAAAAATTGTCATTACTTCTGTTGCCTTCATGTGCATTACTTCAATATTGCTTTTATGTATCTTAATTTTAATTTATGCAGACTAACAATTCCAAGGGAATATAAGAGCTTATAATGAGATACTCATAGACAATGCTTATTTAGGATGAATTAAAAGAGAAATGATATAGAAGTGCAGAAATTTTTTCCTGTCATATCCTTGGAGTTAAAACTGTTAACTTAATAACTGTGAAGAGAAAACACATAGTGTAAAGTGAAATTAATAAAATTAAAATGTGAAAACTCATAAGCAAGAATTAAAAGGCCATCAACAATAACATGTTTTTGTATCTTAATATGAACTTCATTTATTAAGAGGTGTGTCACTAAGTTGGTTAATTTTCTGCATTGAAGTAGCAGATGCTGCTGTTGGTACTTGAAATCTGAAAATATAACTTAATTTGGCATAAGAGAGTTAAGGTTTTCTATGCTTATTATTCAATTAATAACGTCCAGAGGGTTTGGGTGCATGATCAAACCTGGGAATGGATAAACCATTTTAAGTAATTGTTTTAATTTGTCAAGGACAAAGTAGTGGAGAAAGCAACTGATTAAAGAAAAATGGGTTTATTTGGTTCCTAAGATAGTAAAAAAAAGAGACTTTTAAAGAAAACCTCATATAAGAAATTTAGGAGTACTTCTGTATTGAGATAAAAATACTGCAGGTTTCATGAATACTTACTTATGGCAGCAGTTATTTCAGAGTAATAACAATAGGATCATCATCATTATTATTACCAACCTGCATTAAGCCTTTAAATTAATTTAAAGTCTTATTTCTCCTTTGCTCTACTACAGGATGAGCCACTGGTGGATCTACCGAAACAAGGACTTGAACTAGGAATTCTTCCCACTGAAATCCGTAAACTAGTAGAAAGCCGAAGGGAGGTGAAAAAGTTAATGAAAGCCTCTGACATTTCTGCTGACCTTAAAATGCAGGTGAGTTATTGCGAGAAAAATGTCACAATAAATTTACTATTATTCCATTATACACTAGAAATGTTGCTAGTTTTAAAATGGTTTATTGATCTTATTACAGTACAACATACGGCAGATGGCTTTGAAATTAACTGCCAACAGTATGTATGGATGCTTGGGATTCTCATTTTCAAGATTTTATGCTAAACCACTTGCAGCCTTGGTAACTTGTAAGTATCTCATAAAGTAACACAGAGAAGCAAAAATATAATTTGGTTTATAAAATTAAACTGACATTTGTTGATTAAAATTATAAAATAGAAGTATTTATAAACAGTGGAGCTTTATCAATAAAATCTTTTTAAACCACTTGTCAAACTATAAAAACACTTTTGCTCCACTTTGCTCCTAATTTTAAGTGGAGCAAAAGTGTTGTTATAGTTTGACAAGTGGTTTAAAAAGATTTTATTGACATTTGTTGGTTTGTCTTTGCACTATATGATTAAGAAACAAGTTATACAATTTTATAAAGTATTATAATGTAAATAGAAAAATTTGCATATAGTGATGTAAAATATGTCTACATTTCTATATTATTATATGCTATACCGTTGACTCCAGTTAACCAATTTAGTGAAAGGAACAGAGGCTGATGGTTAAAGAAAATGACAATCTGTCTTAATATAAACAGAAGATTTAATGAGCAATCATAGAAAAATAAAGCTCATTTAACACATGAGTCCTGTATTACCTTTCTCGTGTATATAGTACATGTATCTACTAATCTCTATTTAATATAACTTGCCCCGCTGACATGTATCACTCTGCGTGCAACTACCTTCCTCCTCACCCTAATTGGCTAATGCTTTCGCGCAATAAGCCATGTCTTCCTGTCACATTTAAACCTGCATTAAACGTCATAATAATTGCCAGGAAGATAAATAAAATCATACAAATAAGGATATGAAGGCATGCAAAAATACAAGTTTATAATGAAACTGAGCAAGTTGAAACTGAATGAATGAGCAACGAAACAAACAAGTTTATAATGAAAGGCCTTCGGCCTTTTCCACTGGGATTTTTTAAACCAGCCTTGCAAAAATGTGCTTGTCTTTCAGTCTTAAAAGTTGTGTCATGCCATACTTTACTTTTCGTGTCTCCTTCATTCACTCAAGTCTCGTCAAGGTAGTATATTTTGCAACTTGTATCTCGGTACAGTCTGATTGTCCTTATATAACGTCTTCGCCACACAGCAATATCTGGGCAAATTTTTCCTTTTTTCATTCACAAACCCCAGCTGTATAAGCAATCTATACAGACTAGATCTGCTGAAATTTGTAAATCTGCATCCTCATTTACAGCAGACAAAATTTTGTTTATGTTAGGGAGTTCGTTTCTAAAGAAAAAACTCTGCACATGACGACGCACAGCACTTTTCACGAACTCATCGCATTCTCCAAGCACGTGCTTTTGTTTATTCCTGCTTTTGCCTGGAGTGGTAAGTTTTCCTGTTGTCTCAGTTTCATGTCACAATGTTCCTACGGATCTAAGACTCACACCTGAAAGTTCAGAGCACAGCTGTTTGACTTCTCTCACTGACGAAGACAGATTTTTCTCTGTGTGCATTAAACACATGCACCACAGTTCTTTTTTTGCAGGTTTGTAAAGGTTTACCCTTGCGATGCTTCAGCGAAAACTGGCGGTAGACTCTGCATTATACATATAATAAGTACACGTGCAATAAACGATCAATAAAATAATTTGTCTCTCCCACTCGGCACAGCACACTTTTGAATGGCAGTATATGACAAATCCAGTTCAAAACAAGGTCAGTGATAAAAGTCATATAGACAAATATGTCACCACTACCGCTAAAGCACGTGCTATCATGTCATATGAAAGGCGGGTTTGAAAGCAAAGGAACATCCTCTTTACTTTGTTTAAGAATTAACATGCATTTCAGATGAATCAACTCTGTTGCATAATATATTTAATTCAAACAGTTACGAAAATATAAACTTGACAATTCTCTTCCAACATATAAAGATATATCACCATGTTAAATAACGAACTAATGTTTACCGCACAACAGTCTGTACCACAACAGCAGCCAGTGAGAGATGATTAGGTCACGTGACCGTTAAGAGATGCGGTGCAAGTTTATGTGAAACAAGGATTAGTGCCATGTTTAGTACCAATATTAGTATTGAGCACCATGTAATTTTTCTGATTGAAGTTTCTATCACAATGTCAGTAGAGAAATCTAGATCCAGAGAAACTATCTTTTTAACATTAGAAAAAGCATTCAATATAAAACCGGCAGTAAAGACAATTATGCATGATAATTGTTTTGTTCTGTAAATCCAGTATAAATGCACATGTTTAATCAGTTGCATCCACTTTTCATCAATTTGTTTTAAGTGTATTGTAGGCCACAACTGTTATGATCACATTATTGTCTAATTGCATGACCAGTTTAATTTAAAAATAAAAATTAATACATAACTGAAGACACAGAACAACTCTTTACTAGAGTACATGTTTGTTCTGTATTCAGTTTGTACCATTGTTGCCAAAGGATATAACATAGCTTTTCATTCAATTATTTTGAAAGTGTGTTTTATATATACAAGGGGGCACCTAAAAGAAACCGGACTCCGAGGGTGCTGCCACTCGTAGATGTAGTGCAGGGTTCTCATGCTAGATGGTGTTAGTAGAGACCTTCATGAAACAGCTGTGCAGATGGGGTCAGTGTAGAGCTGAACGTGCAAGTGTAGTATTGTGTTTCTCTGACTGTTGGCGGGTTACCTCTGCGAAGTCGTTATGGCAACTTTAAAAGAACAAAGAGTGTGAGTGCAATTTTGTTTCTTGCTTTAAAAAGCTGCATCGGAGACACACCAAATGCTTCAGGAAGCTTTCCAGAAGGATGCTATGAGCCGCACACAGGTTTTCGAGTGGTTTGGGTGCTTTAAACGTGGTGAGATGTGTGTTGAAGACCAAGCTCGTTCCGGATGCCCTTCAACATCGCGAAATGTGAAGAACATTGAAAAGGTCCGCCAAGAGATCAACGAGCATCGTCGCCAAACAATCAACCAAATTTCAGCAGCAACAGGAATCAGTTGGAGCTCGTGCCAGCGGATTTTGAGGGAGGATTTGCACATGAGACGTGTTGCTGCTAAATTTGTTCCGCACATTCTCACACAGGAGCACAAAACCATCTGCATGAATGTGTATCAGGACTTGAAAACAGAGATTGCATGTGATCCAGACTTCTTGAACAAAGTCATTACAGGGGATGAGAGTTGGTGTTACGGGTATGACCCAGAAACCAAGCAAGCATCAAGCCAGTGGAGGACACTCAACTCACCCAGATCAAAAAAAGCAAGGCAAATGAGGTCAAATGTGAAGACGATCATGGTCTTTTTTTATGTTCGTGGAATCGTGCATTGGGAATTCGTACCCCCTGGCCAGACTGTTAACCAGCACATGTACTTGGATGTTTTAAGGCGTCTGCAGAGGATGTGAGGAGGAAACGCCCGGAACTTTGGCGATCAGGTGACTGGTTTCTGCATCACAACAACACTCCAGCACACACGGCCTTACAAGTGACCCACTAATTGGCATCTCAGAGGTGGTCTGTCGTTCCCCACACTCCGTATTTGCCGGACCTAGCCCTGTGCGACTTTCCTATTTCCACGAATGAAAAAAACGCTAAAAGGGGAGCGTTAAGATGATGTGGAGGCGGTAAAAACAGCTTCGCAAAGGGCACTGGACAATATCAAACTTGAAGAGTTCCAAACATGCTTCCAACAATGGGAAAAGAGACTTGACAAGTGCATCGCATGTAATGGAGAGCATTTTGAAGGCGACTGAAGTAATTTTGTAAAAAGGTTCATCAATAAAGTTTTTATGACAACAATCCGGTTTCTTTTGGGTCCCCTCTCAAAAAATGTAACTCAACCATACATATGTTTGCACATACCTCCAATTATAGCTTTAGTTGAGTCGTAATGTGTGCATGTTGTTGCTTGTATCTAAAGGCTGCATTCTCCCCCCACTCTTTCTCCAAAAGAAATGTTAATTTTTGTCATGTACAAGGAATTTCCATTCTGGGAAAAAGAAAAATTTAATGAACTGGATAATTAACTGAGTGATGGGTAATTGTTTTTACTGTGTAATATATTGGAGAGTTCAGTTGCTTATGATATATATAATGGCAAGTATTTTTCTGTGATAAACTATACTTTTTAAATGAATTTTCTTTAGAGTTAGGATGTGATGTGTTAATTGTAAATATTCATCATGTTAAATGATGTCTGGTTCATGAAATTAAATCAAAGCATTTATTATTTTCTGTTTCAGCTAAGGGACGAGAGATTTTGATGAATACTAAGGATCTAGTGGAAAAAATGAATTATCAAGTTGTATATGGAGACACAGATTCAATAATGATTAACACCAACTGCTTGGACTATGAAAATGTGTTTAAAATTGGACAAAAGGTAAACCAGATATTCTTCACTATGAGGATAAGTTAATGTTTAATAAGTTAATAAATTTACAAAGGAAGGCTCAGGGGAGAGTAGGGATTGTCAGGAAATGACAAAACATGAAAAACATGAATGAGTGTTAAAATTACATTTAACATAATGTTTGTTAACATTATGTTAAAACTCAGTGTTCATACCCTGGATCTTCTGTTAAATTTCCTTTGTGACCATAAACAATTTGTTACTTCAACTTTCCTCCATTCCTTCCATTGTCTTCAAGATCTTCTCCAATGTACTTTGCTCTACTGCAGGACCAGGATTCATTTCAGTTCTACCGATTAACAGCAATACCATAACTGTAGTCCCAATAAATATATTTTTTATATCCTCTCCATTTCCAGAAACAGCCAAACACCTTAATTTTATCCTTCCAAATAAACCTACTCTAACTCTGTATGTACCTATGTTCACTCCCATTGCTGCTTACTCCCATGTTGCACTACTATCCTGGAGCTCACTCTGTGTACAACCTTCCTGTTCAGCTGCTGGCTTAGCGTTTTGAACTAATTACTTCTAATCCTTCTAGGTAAACCCTCAAATGGCAGCTTTGTAATTGCTAACACTTATCATAATCATCTTTAAATGAAAAGTGCCAGTAGCATAAAATTGCAGAGTAGCACTTAGTAAAAGGTTTTAGCAAAGGAGAAACAGATGTTTCTGTTGGTAGTAGTCTTAACCTCTTGTGTTGTCTCTACAACCCTGGTTAAGACCCCCTTGGGCTTCCTAAGATCTTCCCTTGGCAAGTTTTCAAAACCATTATGATTCATGCTTTTCTTTAATTGGGAATGAATGACAGTGAAAATACAACAACTCTGCATCAGCAATGTAATTAAAATGCTAAAAATTATTATTTGGTTTTAAGATTATTTTGTACATCTGAATATTTGACTAACTGAAATTTGTCATCTGCCTGAATCTTATTGTTATTATGAGTCTTGCTATTGTGAATGATTCTTTTAAAATTGTTTATGCCATGCATAAGTTATAATTGTTTACAACCTAGGATAACTGTTTTGAAAGTTCATATAAAAATAGAGATTGTGACCTCAATGTTGGATTTGATACACCAGGTGTAGCCTTATATTTGTGTTTTAACAACAGTTTCATAGGTACTGAAGGTGTTGTAGTACATTCCCAAGTGGCAGTACTGTCATGTGAATGAAAATTAAAGAGTGTCATTCTATAATTGTTAAGTCTGTGAAATCTATGGCTATAGGAAATTATGGAAGTATAAATGATATAATATCCCATGTAGAGCTGTTCTAAAATGCCATTGCACTGTATTAAAGCATCTTTTCAAAACAAAACTTCTTATACTACTCCCCAGATAAAAACAGAAGTAAACAAGCTCTACAAACAAGTTGAACTTGATATCGATGGAGTCTTTAAGTACATGCTTCTTCTTAAAAAGAAAAAATATGCAGCTGTTACAATTTCTCGTCTTCCTAATGGGGAGTTGGTAACAAGCCAGGAACTGAAAGGATTGGACATAGTGAGACGTGATTGGTCGCAGCTTTCTGCAGAGGCTGGAAAGTAAGTACTAATTGTTCAGTAATGATATTTGTATTTTTAACTCAAATGAGAATCAAACATACATTATTAGTTACTGTATTTTCATGGTATGAAGCAGTATTTATTGCAAATATTCAGATATCACAGGGAATTTGCATTGGCTGCATTTTCTATGATATTTTGTCCTTGTCTTTCTTTAACCAATAGTTAAAATAGTGGCATAGTGAAAAGCTATATTAGAAACTTCTTTTGGCATGTGAAAAACCTAAGGAATGTATCTTCTACATATTGAATATCATAAAAAGGTGTAGTAACATGAAAGTAGTTTTATTCTTGTGCATCATTTAATATCAGTCCTTTAATGTTGGAGTGCAGGGGAAGAAAAGAAAGAAAAGGTTCACTTCCAAATTGGAATCTGTTATATAACATGAATAACACACAACAATTATCTTTTATTCTACAATGATTTATGAGAAGGGTTTAATATTCATAAGTTACATCTCATCATATTTGAGGAAACATTTACCCAAAACTCAGTAATTGCAGAATGTTATCATTCAGGAAATGTCTTTTACTTTTACCTAGAGAGAGACAATACAAGAATGTAATATTTTCTCCATTATTACATTTTGTTGTTTTAATTAAAATGTCCTACTAAAATATATGAAACAAAATTTTCATTATGGAAGCTTACAGACTGGTTTATTCAGGTTCAATAAATGCAAATACAAAGAGAGGAATGTAATTGTGTTATTTTTCCCCTTATTGTGTGCAATTATTTATTTATTATTACAATAATTCCTATACATAAATCAGTTGTACACTTTATTATTTGCTTGTGTTACTAGTTATTACGTACTAAATATTTTCTTTTCATTTCTTTTATTTAACAGTTCTTTAATTTGTTAAATTTGGTAATATAATTTAATGTTTGTTAACTTTATTGAAAATAAACATCATAGCAAAAATTCAACAGAAAAAGAATTGGATATTAATATGGCAAGATTTAATCATTCTTTATAATAGACACAGCACAACCATTATATAATTTGTACAACATTTCTTGCCTCATATTTAGATTGGTTAGATTTTGTGGTTTTCTTCTAGGACTTCTAGGTCTTTGTAGAATTCAATTATACCAGCTGGTACTTCAGAATATTTTAACAGTGCAGAAACGTTCTTCTTTTCCTTGCTAACCATATTTTGCTATGAAAAAGCACTGATGATAGTGCTGCACGAATGATTTTCTCCTAAGAACTTGAACTTCAACTGATTCTCCAATACATGTGCTTTTCACTGACACATTAGCATTGTTCTTTTTTTCTTGTATGTCAAGACATGCTGATTACTTTGAAGTGAGGCAGACACGCTACCATCCATTCTAGTTTGATTTTAAGTACATCTTCTTACTCAAACACAATTGAACCATTGCTAACTTCTTTGAGATGAACAGTATATATGATGATGATGATGATGATGATGATGATGATGATGATGATGATCAAGCCCAATTACAGGATATTAACAGCTGAAGTAAAAAGAAACACACAATAATGAGTAACATAATGCAGTCCTAGTACAAGAAAGTCTCTGACGGTCAGTGGGAAGCAACTAACATGGATCCCTTTATCCTTGCATTGTAATAGTGGTAGTTTACAGTAAATAAGGTAAAACAAAAAGTATGGAATCCATGTCAGTTTTGTTTTATAGTATTAGCCATTTATAAAATATACCTCATATAGTTCTCCTCAAACAGAAATAAGTAATCTGTTGGACATTCTTTTAAAAACATTCTCACTTTCTTTCTATTTGCATGAACAGTTAAAACTAATGCAGTGCCTTATTATTGGTTCCCAGCTGGCTGCTTTCCAGCCCGCTGTTGCCACAGGATAGAATGCTGCTGCCAGCCTAGTTCAGTATTCACAGACCCTGAACTCAAAGCACATAGTGTGCCAACAATTCAAGTGCACACATTTACATGCAAACAGTAATCACATACCTGTATCACAGATGATTTAAAAATTATGTCCTTGAGCTGCCACACATTTCTGATACTTTTCAAGAAAATTTCCATTAACATGCATTAATTCTTCTGAAATTGCTGTAATTTCTCTCCTGATATTGTCTTTCAGTTCTTCCAAGATATTGTAACTGCATGGGTTACATAGACTCGGAAATCCACTTGCAGAAATCTAAAACAACTTTTGCTGCAATAAAAAGAGGTGAAATTGATAATCAGCTGTTTTCAAGGTCGACTCGGTGCTCTGCCGCATGAAAACAAATAAAAGAAATCACTGCGGTACACATCAGACGTTGACTGTTGCAATAACCATTACACAACTGCCACTTCTAACACCGTGCAGGGTATTTATACTCCCAGCCATTGTTTCTAGAATGCCATAGACCTTCCGAAAAATTTCTTGGCTACAATAGACCGAGCGCTCTGGAGCCTCTCTCTGTCTCTTTCTCTCCTGCCCACATGCCTGGCTCCTCCGGCTTGTTGCGGCAGCACAATAATGCCATTGGTGACAATATGTGCATTGTTCCGATACACTTTATTTTTTAAGTTTCCCCCCATAAATAAAATTTGCCCTGGAAATCTTGGTGGCCATAGTTCTTTATTGATGACCCTTATCTGCAAAAGTTTCTTCAATTAATTTCAATGACAGAACAACTGTGTGTGCTGAAGCAGACTTGTGGACAATATGCCCATGTACAGTGTCACACAAATATTCCAAGAATGATTTGATTGTTGTAACCCTGTACCTCTGTGCAGTATCTGTATCCTCAAAACTTAGAGCCCCTATAATTTGGTAAGCATTCACAGCATACCAAACACAATTTTCTAGTCATACAATGGCATTTTGTGTTCATCAGATTTTTCATTGAGATAGAACACAGGTTAGAACATAGGCTAAGAAAAACTCTAAGTAGATTATTATAGGATACAGGAGTTTCACAATTCTTGTCTTGAAAAGCCACAAACTTTTAAAATTAAACCCTATAGGATAAATTAAATTTAAAGATTAGTTGATTAATGACACTAAACAACACTTACTTTTAAATTTCCCAGAACTTAATCTCAGAAACTATTTGTAGTTGGTTTATTAATACTCGTCACTTACTTGTTTATATTTATGAGAGACTAGTTTCAAAGACATTCACCTCCATTTTCAATCTCTTTCCAACTGGCATCTGTTGTTGTCTGCTCTCCCTCTGGTGGTGGAACTATGAACTTCTTTGTCAAATTATCTAATGGTGGGATTTCAAAGTTCATTACGCGATCCTAATTTTTCCATATGAATATGTTCTCCCATGTTGTCAATTTATTTTGGTTAATCACTCCTTTTATTAATTTTGGATTTGGATCAATGTCATGGTTTTCATTCCAAAAGTGAAATGCTACTGCTGACTTATCTTCCTTAGAAACATCAGATTGAAACAAGAAGATAAGTCAGCAGTAGCATTTCACTTTTGGAATGAAAACCATGACATTGATCCAAATCCAAAATTATTAAAAGGAGTGATTAACCAAAATAAATTGACACATGGGAGAACATATTCATATGGAAAAATAAGGATCGCGTAATGAACTTTGAAATCCCTCCATTAGATAATTTGACAAAGAAGTTCATAGTTCCACCACCAGAGGGAGAGCAGACAACAGATGCCAGTTGGAAAGAGATTGAAAATGGAGGCGAATGTCTTTGAAACTAGTCTCTCATAAATATAAACAAGTAAGTGACGAGTATTAATAAACCAACTACAAATAATTTCTGAGATTAATTTTGACGTCACTGTTACTAAATGCCTCCAAACACATATATTTCCCGGAACTTGTTTCAGAGGTTACTTTCCTCATTGTCAACCAGACATCAACCAATTCTCAGTGGTGTAGCTTGCGATATTTTGTTGAAGGTCTTCTCTGGTGATGGTTCAAGGAACTTGCTGAACAAAACTTTTTGGGGGATGTTGAAATTGTTTCTACTTTTTTAAATTAAATTTGTTCCCATGTGGATAGTTCTTGTTTTCCCATTGTGTGTTTAAGTTGTTTCGGTTCTGGATTTATGTTGTGGTTTTTTTTTTTTCCCCAAAATGGTTGGCAACTGCTGATTTTTCTAATTGTTTGTATTGTGACTTTGTGGGTTGGTAAAATTAAAAGTCAAATTTGCAGAAATTCAAACTGCGCTTTATTTCCATAGAAACACGTTATATAGCCCTGGCAATAGCAGAATTATAAAACATACACAAATACAACCTTCAAGGTCGTCTGCCACACAAACAAAGAGTTCACTTTCAAGTCACAGCTGCTCGCACATGATTATCGGCTCAGATTACGACCGTCCAACTGGTGAGTCGTAGCTTCTTTTTTATACCTTCACTCATTGATCTATAAATTAGTGGAATTTTCTGTAACAATCAAGAAAGTGAACCTTCCAGTCATCTGTCTTTATCTGTTTTGCCAAGCTTTTTATCTCCGCGTTGCACTATCTGTCCCTTTGTGCACGCCGGTCGTGCCAGTCGCAACAATGGCTTGCGACACTGCTCCAGCCTCAAGGCTGGTCGTCCCGAACAGCACCATCGTAGAGGGCCAGACTATCCAGGTGTACAACCAACATTTTTCCTCAGGGCACCTTCTGGATGCGGTAGACCACGTCGTTAATCCTCTTTACCACCCAGTACGGTCCTTGCCATGGTTGTTGAAGTTTCGGGCAGCGTCCCTTGGTCCAGGTAGGGTGGTACAACCAGACCAGGTCACCTTGCTGGAATCCTTGGCTGTTAGCTTGCCTGTCGTACCGGGATTTCATGCGGTCGCTCGCTATCTGGATGTTCTGACGATTCATCTGGTGCATGTCATGGAGATGATCTACGAGGCTCTCCACATACTCCATTACTAGCTGTTTTGCCTCAGGGGACTCCCAAAAGCGAGGTCACAAGGGAGGCGTAACTCTTAGCCGAACATTAAGCTGGCTGGCTTAACGTTGGTAGTGTCATGTGTTGACGTCCCAGTCTCACTGATGGCTGGCCACGACCTTCCTCAATGTTCTAGGGTCTTGATGTAACTTTCGACCATGCCGTCCGACTGTGGGTGTAGAGGTGTTGTGCGGGTCTTGTTTGCCCCAAGTCTTTCCAGTGCCTCCCTCATCAAGTTGGACTCAAAATTGGTGCCCAGGTCGCTGTGGAGCTCTAACGACACCCCAAAACGGCAGAACAGTTGCTCCACGAAGCAGTCTGTGATTGTCTTTGCCTCCTGGTTCAGGATGGCATACACCTCCGGCCACTTGGTGAAGTAGTCCACGACCACCATCAGGAACTTGTTGGCTCGGTCAGACACTGGGAATGATCCAGCTATGTCGACAGCGATGCGTTCGACTGGCGCTCCAACGTTGTACTGCTGCATGTGACCCCGGCTCTCAGTCTGGAGGCTGCGACTCGCCGCGCACACGTGACATAGAGGCACCATCTCTCAGCGTCTGCTCGGAGCCTCAGCCAGTAGTAATGTGTCGGAGTTTGTTGATCGTTCGGTTTGCTCACAGGTGTCCTGAAGCACCGGCATGCACTTCCTCCAAGACTTCCGGGACCTTACTCCGGGGAAGTACCAATTGCTCTCTCTGAGTCTTCCTATGGGGTGATTCCCGTACCCAGAACAGCACACCTTCTTTGATTTTCAGCGATTTCCATTGGGCCCAGTACGACTTGCATGTGGCGCTTCTTGGTGCAATGTCCTCCCAGGTCGGTCTTGTCCCTGCCTCCACTTCTCTCAAGAGTGGCCTCAAGTCTACATCCGCCAGCTGCTCCCTCCTCAGGCCTGAGCTATCCCAGCCATCCGCAGGCACTGCCGTGACCACTGACAGCTGCGACACGCTCCTCTTCCACTCTTGTGCATTGGTCTCAGTCTTCTGGACAGGGTCTTCGGGACATGGCGTCTGCGTTGCCGTGGTTCTTCCCCTCTACGATGTTCAGAGTTGAAGTCGTACTCCTGCAGCCTCTGGACCCAACGGGCTGTCTGGCCTTCCAGGTTCCAAAAACTGATTAGCCAAGTTAAATCGGAATGGTCAGTTCTCAGGTGGAATGGTTGACCGTA
>CM060947.1:111479594-111691921 GCA_030765055.1 Mantis religiosa
ATTTCCTGGTATAAACAGAATTTCAGCTTTCGCTTTTTGCTCAATTTTTAGATTGAGTGTTGGTCGCCCTATCATTTTTATATTAACCATTTCTTATAATGTTTGCCTTGAAAAGGAAGAAAGGAATACATGGATGCAGTGTGAACATGCAAACCACATGCACTTGTTATGGTCTCAGGAATAGAGTATCGTGCCAACGTAGTAGGTGCATCACAGATAATCTGCCCTGCGATTTAATAACCATTAGGTATTGGATCTGTTTATGTAAGAAGGATAGAATTAGTTTCTAGAACTAAAATATAAACAATGATAGATTGTTTAATGATTTTCAATGTATATTCAACTTCTACAGCTATAACTATGAGTGTTGCAGGTGACCCTGCTTCACCTGCAGTAAATGATCACTGCACAACACCCCAATGCAGCACACATTTGTGCAAAAATCTAGGAAACTTAATACATCAGGGAACAAGAGGGGAAGGTTGTATGCATGTGCAATACTGATTACCGAGCTAGCTGGCTCTCAGCACATTGAAGTTACGGATGCATTCCATTAGTTACACGGAAGTTTTCCATGCAGTAAGAGTTCATTATTGGTCGTGCTCAATTTTTTATACTTACTATAGTGTATTGTTATTTACATGGTCTTTTAAAATTTCTACAATATAATTTATAAAACAGAAAAGAGCACACTGCAGCACGTAAGGACGAGCTGCCCCTGCTACTACTACTACTATTGCTTTCGTTTAGCCTACACATGTTTTGAGGCCTAGATTAAGTATTAGAGTTCTGTGTTTGTTAAGTTTTCATTGGAGAGATTAATTTCATCAGACATTTTATTTATTTTCAGGTTAGGTTTTTTGGATTTTGTTTCTTTCATAGAAATTCTAATGTTTTTATTTTCATTCTGTGGCTGAGAATCATGAGAAATCGTGGCTGCATTTGTTCCCGGGTGGATAACCAATGTATGTGTTAATTTGAGATGCTGGGTATATACTTCTAATTTCAAGTTTTGCAATTTTGCATAGTGGTTGTTTCTTTCTATGTCTATTGCTTTTCAATATGCTGATATTTGATGTTTGCTGTGAGTAAAATAAGTGATGTTAGTGTTAATAATGCCAATTCATCTTAAGCAGATTATCTTAACGCATCACTGCTTCTAGCTTCTTCCATATATAAA
The DNA here is from genome assembly GCA_030765055.1 of Mantis religiosa. Taxonomy (NCBI): domain Eukaryota; kingdom Metazoa; phylum Arthropoda; class Insecta; order Mantodea; family Mantidae; genus Mantis; species Mantis religiosa. The sequence continues at coordinate 111,480,775 of CM060947.1, forward strand.
GTCCATGTTGATTAGTTTGGTGATTAAAACATTCATTGTAAATAAAGGTAACATGAATAATAATAATAATAATCTTTTATATGAATAATATAATCTTATATATGAATAATCTTTTATATGAATAATGCAAAATATAAGGGATATATAAGAATTTTTCATTGTAAAGAAAATGGTACATTATAGATAAACTTTTTTCTGGTATAACGATTTTCAGGTTTGTACTGAAACAAATTTTATCAGATCAAGATCCTGATGACCGTATACTAAACATTCATGACCACTTGGAGAAAATTCGAATTGATCTTGAAGAGGGGAAAGTGCCATTACCTTTATTAACTATTACCAAACAATTAACAAAAAACCCTGAAGAGTATCCAGATTCAAAAGCATTGCCTCATGTCCAGGTGGCTTTGCGAATGAATTCACAAGGTGGCAGAAGGTTCAAACATGGAGATACTGTAGCTTATGTGATCTGTGAGGTAAGTTAATTAATATAGTGATTTGAACTAGGAAAATTGATATAGTTTAGTGTATCTTTAAGGAATTTTATGTGTAACATCAACTTGCTCATTCTTTTGTAAGTTATAAACATTCTCACTCTCATATGTGGAGGTACCTGGTTTTCGTAGATGAACAGAATTGCAAAATATGTTTATATTGTAATAAAACTGTGTATTCTGTCTCGGGCTGTCATTGGTCAGCATATCATCAGGTTATGTGAGTTATATGTTTATTTCAAAACTCTAATTTTTTACGTAAAAATTAAGCTGGCTACAGTGAAGCAATAAATATTACACAAATACAATTATTTGCAACAAAAACTTCACTTATCTTAAGAAAAATTATGTAAATTTTTCTTCCGTTGTTTAAGGACTATGATACAATGAAGCACAAAATTAATACAATTTTGAGTCGAACTAGCAATAATTGGAGCATTGAGTATTAGTTCGACTCAAAATTGTATTAAATTTTTCTTATTGATTGATGAGATCGATTTCACGAACATTTGTCCGCATCTTCAGTCTACACATCATTTTTCTTAAGATAAGTGAAGTCTTTGTTGCAAATAGTTGTATTTGTGTAATACTAACTTTTTTTTTTAAGAAAATTGTTTATCTTTCAGGGAAACTTGACAATTTTTATAACATCTTTGAAAAAGTAGATCTTAGATGCTATCTCTTACTATGGTTTTTAGTTCTAGCACTGAATAATTAGATATATCTTACAATAGTTATATCAAAACAAATACTGTAAAGAAACCTGCAACAATTATCAGACTAGCTGGCCTGGAGATTCTCTGCATCAGAATACTTTGAACTCTAAAGCCTTTGTAAATTAGGCATATATGCAAGTAGTAAATAAATGTGAGCAATATCTATAAATACTGAAAGTTGATGAGAGTATTGTTAAAATCAAATTAGAAATAGAAAATGAGTTGTATAATAATGCAAAGCAATACTCCCTTCTGAATTTCCTGGAACATATCGCAGTGACCAGTTTCCTCCATTCTTAACCTGGCATTGACTAATCTTGAGTGGTGATGCTGATGCTGCTGTATACTGCTATGATGGTGATTCTAGGAACTTGTACAAAGAATTACACTGTGGAATATCAAAGTTAATACTTGTTCTTTCATATAAAGTACTGTACCCATCTTGACAGCTCTTGATTTCCTGTTATGCATTTTAATAGTTTTAGTTCTGAATTAATGTCATGATTATCTCTCCAAAAATAGTAGTGACAGCTGATTTTTCTAGGTGCTTACGTGTTTTCTGCATTTTAAATGTACCATAATTCCAGTTTCCAAATTCATCTTATTTTTTCCTACATAGATTTAGTTGTAGTTGTTGCACCCTGATTTCAAATTCTGTGTTTGAAGGGGTGCTGTCCTTCATGATAGAGTCAAGCGTGTTTTTCATACTGTATTTGTTAATTAGAGCCAATTGAGTGAAAATCTTTTCAAATATATTGTTCATCTGTGGCTAATACGTGATTTTCTTATTTAAGGACATCTCCTGTTAAGGTGTTTCTTTTAAAAGTTTTTTTTCTTTTTTCCTAATTTTCACTTTTGATAATTAAAGATTTTGGAAACCACTTATTTCCGCAATTTCAGTGTTTTTCAAAAAATGAAAATATCTAATAAAAAATTGATAACCCATTTTCACTCAACATAGCAGAAGAGATGTCCTTAAAAAAATGGAGGGAAGTGCCTCTGAAACATTTTCCAGGAGATTTAAAGAGTGCTGTTTTTTCCGTTTTTATTTGTTCAAGTTAGTTCTTGCAAGTCAGTTTTGGATTGTATTATTGTGAGCGCTTCATAAGTCCCTAGCTCTGAAATAGAGGAAAGCATCAAATGAGAATTATAGATGCTATTGGAAAAAGAAAGTCAACAAAGAATAATATTTATTAGTCTGAAAAATTGTGTTCAGCACAATGAATGTCACTAAGCAGCATTCCCGGTCTAGCTAATAAGGATTCCCAATGTTTAATAAAACAATTTGTACTCTGATCAGATAATTATCATAGGCACTACTTTAAACTATATATCAAATTAGTTGTCTTGCATATTCCAGAATTTCAAAGTAGCTACTGATAAGTGAGCACATGGGCTGCTTATCTTCTAACCTTAAAATGAGCCGAAATTATGTACATTGCAATTTGTTCCAACACTTTCCTTAAATAACTATAGTTACAAGAGAGAGAATACAAGAAAAGTTGATTACAGTATGCTTGAATTTGGAATTTGTAATTTGAGGTTCAAACACTACAAACCCTAATGAGAGCCTAACCTTCACTACCCAAACTTGAATGCTATTTAATATAAAAAATAGAAATTCGCATGCTGCTTAGTTGATACCACATTCTAGTTCCTCTATTGTTGCTAGCAAATGGCCATTTTGGTCACAGTTGGTTAAGCTGGTCGTTTCCTACTGGATATTTCAATCTGGACTCTTTGTAGTGCAACTCATTCAACAGGTATAAGCATTTAAATAGTATGAATAAAAGCATTGTTATAGGCATACTGAGGAAAAGGAAAAGGTCAATCAAAGCATGCCCGGAAAGCTTGCCCGAGAGAATTAGTTTAGTTTATTTTCAATCATACAGTATACACAGTTGGTGTTATTGAAGATCACGTCAGAAGCAATCATAATGGATAAGATACAAATAATTACAATGATGCAATTAGTGGTACTAGACACATCAATATTAATAAATGGTAATTAATAATTATGATAAAATAAGAAGAAGAAGAAGAAGAAGAAGAAGAAGAAGAAGAAGAAGAAGAAGAAGAAGAAGAAGAAGAAGAAGAAGAAGAAGAAGAAGAAGAAGAAGAAGAAGAAGAAGAAGAAGAAGAAGAAGAAGAAGAAGAAGAAGAAGAAGAAGAAGAAGAAGAAGAAGAAGAAGAAGAAGAAGAAGAAGAAGAAGAAGAAGAAGAAGAAGAAGAAGAAGAAGAAGAAGAAGAAGAAGAAGAAGAAGAAGAAGAAGAAGAAGAAGAAGAAGAAGAAGAAGAAGAAGAAGAAGAAGAAGAAGAATTTAAAATGATGCACACAAAACCAGGTGTAAGTCATACAGAACATATTATTGTATACAAATAATTGTTGTGCACCATTGAATCTGATAGCAATACAAGCAGATGTTCAGAGTGCTGCTTGCCCTGGTTTTAATGCTACCTCTCCCTCATAATATGAGTAATGAATAACCATCACAAAGTATACAAGACAGTATTTATCACTAAATGCTTTTTCTGAAATATTTTATGACCATAAATTAGATAATTACTGTGACTTTCAAATGAGATGTTTGTCCTTGAATGCTACCAGGACAGCAACCAATCAGAGTTCTGTGGTATTGTCATATTGCATTCCCCTAAGTAGGGTATGACGAGCACCAGGTTATATATCTCTAATAAATACTATTTGTGCTAAGACAAGAATCCAAATATTGCAACAAGTGGTCCAAACCAAGATAGGGAATAAAGTTTTTAACATAACCATAAAAACCCCATATTTTAGCTCAAATAGTTTTCATAATACAAATAAATAAAGAAACCAATATATTATATCAATGCATCATGCCGTAAATACTATAATGACCATCATTATTGGTTGGTATATGTCTGTACATATATTTGTAATTACTCAGAACTGTTTACATTGACATGTGCTAAGCCAAGAAGCTTCTTTAATTCAAGAGAACAAATAGTTCACTTCCTCTTAGCCTATAGAATGTTGTATCTGCAGTACATGAACCATCACATGATATATTTATGAATTAATAACTGGGGATATATTTATTCACTCTTACAGAGTTCAAATCAGTATTATTCAGTTCTTCCATTTAAAAACAATGAAAAAGTGTCAGCAGGATCAACTTGTAATTGAAATGGTATACAGGGTAATCCACTTTCTCCCTTACCACTGCCAATACAATCCAGTTGAATTAGTGTGAGTTCAGATAAAATGCGGGATTGCTAAAGAAATATTACTTTTGAATTGTCAATGAACAACTTATTCACAAAGAAATTGACAGGATAACACAAGACTGAGAAAACTATGCGAGACTGCAGAAAAACAGTAAGAAGACAACTTTTGGAAAGAAATAGCACATGACGAGATTTTGGAGCCTATTGTCATAAATTTGCAAGACTCAGACGATGAAGAAAATGACAATGACGAAATGTCTCAATATAAATGACATTCACAGCTTTATAGATGAGCCACTGGCAGTTCCATTAGATTAGAAAAATGGTAATTCATAAACTGTAATTATAATTATAACATTTAAAAACACACAAATATGCTATTTCCACTTTTGACTTTAACAGGTGCATTATTATAAAAGTTTGAAAAATTCAGTTTGGGTTCCCTTACAATTAGTGCCAAGGAGACTTTCTTGCTCTAGAATAGTGTAAGAGAGAGAGGGAAATATAAAAAGCGTTGTGGTAACAAGATGGGAAGCTAGCACCCAGACACATCTCATTCGCCACAGTCCAAAACTCTTCCCATTTGTGTTAGTGAAACAAATGGCAGGAAGTATACAAAGCTTGGAGATGTCTTTAAAATGTAGCAAAAGCCACAAAATTATCTCTTTCCAAGTACTTGTATTAATGACTAAGCTTTAGCCAATTAAATATTTGTAGGAAAATAGATAACTTTTACCTTTTGCATTTTATGTCTAGGATGGCAGCAACTTACCACCATTACAAAGGGCATATCATGTGGATGAACTGAAAAGCAATGAGAGCCTGAAAATTGATGTGAAGTATTACCTATCACAACAGATTCATCCTGTTGTTTCTCGACTCTGTGATCCAATAGAGGGCACGGATGCTGGTCGTATTGCAGAATGTCTAGGTGAGTTTTCAGTACATGCCACTCTGAAAATAATATTTCATATTATAAGGTAACAAACCCAGCGGTTCTTAACTCCTGGAAATGTTAACTAACATGGGATTTTCAACTCACTCTAGGATTCTGACAGGAGAGGGTTGTGAATCAGGTAACATGCATGTCTCTCTACTTACCATTTATTGATCATTTGTGATAGATCTTGTTCTAAAAGAAATCATACATTATGAGTTCTTGCAAGTCTTGAAGGCAATAGATTAAGAATAACATTTAAATGCGATGTTCAGAATCGCATTGGAAGACTGGATATGGTCATCTTAGCCAGGCATCGGTAAACATGTACCTACTCACTGAGTCTGTGCAACTATGACGTATCAGGGGCAGCACTTACTGTGTCTCCCCCTCCCCTCGCAGCCTTCACTGATTGTGCATACATACCAATCACGGGCAGATTGTCCTATCGTATTTACCTGTATGTCTAAACATATGTCTGTCAAAGTCAAGGGTGGCTGTGTGATAACGTGTGTTTCAAGAATAATGGGAGAAGTATTTTTGTTACGCATAAGAAGACAACATAGAAGTTATACAGACTATAAATAAAATAAAATCAAACTCCTTGAAACACCAAAAATTTCATTAAGTACTGGAATATTTAGGACTTTCTTATGAAGACCTTTCATACTACACAGAATCTGAATTCCTGAACGGGCAGGTATGTTTATATTAGAAATTAATTGCAATATATGTTTATCATGTACCGAATATGTCTTAAAATTTCCTTTTTCTTTCTTTGTTTAGGATATAGACATTCATGAATTGGGATATGAAGATTAGATAAAGTGATTTCGCCTTCCTCAACATTTGAATAATCTTAATTGTTGTCTTCAGAGAAAGTTCCACAATATAGTTCATATGTATGAAATGGTTAGATCATTTGCGAAGATGACAGATGTATGGAAATCAAATCTCATAAGAAAAGAGTTTTGTTTGTTTTTATCATTTTCCATGTCTAAATATCTCTTCCCAATATTTCTGTAAAAAAAAATCTGAGTAAATATACTGGTCTGTGATTTTAAATCCATGGGAAATGTTTTTGCTCTGTTTGCTAATCTTCTTGCAATAGATTTCCATAAGGTTAAACCAGAATTACAGCAGGAAGTTGCTGATTTACAATGTGATATGTATATTCAATTGGAGTGTAAAGATTTGACTGATTTGAATATATTTAAACATATGAAAGCAGATACAATTCCATGCCTTAGACGTTTGCTGTCGCTGTAGCCATTATGTTTGGATCCGCATGCGCATGCGAACAATTTTTTTTCCAAAATGAAACTTCTAAAGTCAAAGCAACAATTGTGATTAACAGATGATAATTTACGTGCTATACTGAGATTGGCTACTTGTGATATATCACTAGATTTTCATGGTACATTGCAAATAGAAATAAGTTGAAATATATCGAGATTTAACTGTATTGAAACACCACAGTGAAGCAAAATAATTATTAATTTATAGATGAGTCATATTTATTACACATTGGCTTCACTTACGTACGTATTTTGAGGACATGTTTCGCAAACCATCGTTTGCATCGTCGGTTCTTATGCCACTAAAGCTTGATCCAGTGGTGTGGGTAATTCTGGAGTTGCTGCTGCCATCTGTTGACTTAGTGATGAACTTAAATGTGGGATTCTCTTCTGGCGGGATTTCAAAGTTCATTAGTTGGTTTTTATGTTTTTCTATGTATATTCTCTCCCATATGACGAGTTCACTATGTTTTTGTACGTATAAGTGCCTTAAGTGCCTATGTTTCTTTTTGTCCTCCCTATGTGAATTTTTTCACAGTCTTTACACTTAATCTTGTAAATGCCAGTCAACAGTCTCACACACAGATTAGTAAATCTACCCCTCAGCCAGCAAGAATATCAAAAAGAATACCATCAAATCTTAAAAACTGCAATTAAAAATGGATATGGAAAAAACCTTGTAGATAAAAAACTAAAATTATTCAAACTTCAAAAGAGATTAAAACAGATCACAGCTCTCACACCAATAAAACAAGAAATTAGATTTCCTAAATTTACTTACCATCCCTGGGCCACAAAAAAGTTCCAAAAAATATTCAAGAAATACAATATAACATTGGCACCAAAAAACAATTACAACATTAAAAACCTACTTAACAGTAATAATACTGATAAGATAAAACCAGAAGAAAAGTCAGGCATTTACAAGATTAAGTGTAAAGACTGTGAAAAAATTTACATAGGGAGAACAAATACGACTCATCTATAAATTAATAAATTGAAATATGTTGCTCAAATATCTAGGCCTACCTAGGTTATCGTAAACCAAAATAGCTGGATTCAAGTATGTTCTATTACTTATTGTACCTGTAGCGAGTTCAGCACTGACTTTAAACGAAGTTACATGCCTTCCCCTGTTCAACATTACATCATGTGTATTGCAGGTTTCATTCTGAGACGTCATACTGCTCCATCATTGAGTACATGTTTGCCAATACTTGATCTTAGCCTGATCACATACTCCATTTTTTCAACATTATGCTGGAATGTAATAATTGCTTTACTAGATTAAGATTTCACTACATCTTTTATTGCTGTACAAAACTCAGCCCCATAGCCGAAGCTTAAGAAATAAGCTGTTGAACATTTTCCCTAGCTTCATATCCATGTGTGGTTGCAAGGAAATTCTCAACTCATGTTCTGCTACTTATCTTTCATTGATATTGCTTCCCTGGACCATCTTGTTCTCTTCTTCGATTGATTTCTTCCAGCTCTCCTGCTTTCTTGCAATATTCTAGCAGCTTGCTTGTGAGTTGGAAAATTCACCTATGCAATGTTATACCTTGTTTGGATTCTGTTTCACTTCTTGGGTGCTTACCTCTTCTTCTTTCTCCCTCTATTACTATGCAATGTATAGCATGCATATAGCACATCTTCTCCCTGGATGTTTATATTACTTTGACTTCCACAGCTTGTTAGAGTGTTACGTACTATATGCGCGCGATAAGTTGAGTGTTCGGGTTCCAAGTCCTCATTCAGTAAGTTTTGTCTAACTCCATAAACACAGATGACAACTTTGAAACTTGAAATGTGCTATACACTGACATCTAGTGGCTAATATGCTAAGCTTTATCATGTCTGCCAAATTTTGTTTTGATCCATTTCGAGGTTAATTAGCTAACCAGTTTACAACAAAGGTATGTTGTGGATATTATGGCTCTCAAAAGAGGACACATTATTATTCGTCTACCTCCGTATAACTGTGATCTGAATGCAATTGAGCTGGTTTGGGGAAACTAAGGAATGCTTCCAGAGGATGCAACATTACAGTGATATGTCGGCTCCAAATCTGCGGAAACTTGCTATAGAAGCATTATCTTCCATAATCGCAACACATTGCAAGAAGGTCCAAGAACTGGAAGTGAAATATTTCAGAAACGATGGTGTAATAGAAAATGCAATTGATGAAATTATTATCAACACATCAGAGGATACTGGCGATGAAAGTGATGCACCGGAGTCGAAGGATCACAAAGTGAATGAGTATTTATAACTGTCATAATATTTATTTTCTATTTTTATGTTACATAAATAGTAAGTATATAAATATACAGGTTATTGGATCGAGTTCAATTTACTATTTGTCCACATATGTCACACTTGTGGTGCATATCTTTGCTTATCTTACACGCTTTTTTGCTGAACTGTGTTTTTCAAGGTTGACCACACTGCAGAAACAAAAGAGTGTTACCTCTCACTTCCCCTCTGCTCGCACCACACCATAAATCCAGTGCTCAACTTATCGTGCGCTTATGTTGTGCCTGGTCACTTCTGGATTTGCTACTAGAAGTGCTAGGGAAATCATTCATAATCATGAATTGTTTAATGACACCATGTAGGTGTCCCAATACAAGTAAACAGTATGTGTTTGCTCCAAAAGAGAACTTGTTGGGACATAACCACATATGCTTCCTACAATTTTGAGGTAAAGTATGCCTGCCCCCTCAACAATTTGTTTGTATGTCATTTATGTTTGGTGCTCTCTGTATACAATTTATTACAGGAAATATTCCAGAGTCTTGGGATTAACAAGACTCTTTGATTTTGATGTGTTTTTTTGGCTCCCAAGATTTCCTCTGTAGTGCCCTCTGGTGTGTCTTGTTTTCCATTCTCCTACTCCTAGAAATTTGCTTAATTTAATATTTAATTTTGCTTTTTCTCCTTTTTTTCCTCTGATAAGGTATTTTTCTCTTTCTTTTTTCTTTATTTGTTTCTTTGTTTCCTTAATACATAGGTATAATGTATCGGAGGAATATCCAATGATCAGTTTTATCATTCATGCATTATAGTATAAATACATGTAGCTGAATTTCTTAGGGCATTACCTAAGTTTGACCTCTTGGATAGAAGGTCTGTCCTTCAAGTACTGCCAGGATTATTCTCTTTAATAGTCTCTCTCTCTCTCCACCTTTCCTTCAGTTCTCAGAATGTCAAATGCCAGGGGGGTACCATGAATTTAGACCTGGAACTTTTCCTTTTCCAGTAATTTAATCGTATGTATTATGGGTAGAGCTGGGATTTTTGTGTATTTGCATGTTTTATTCCTTGATAGTTAAGCATAAGCAAGTAATATATTTATTCCACATTGTAGAGAATTTATTATGGAAGTTTTATAGTGCATATAAATGCATATATAAGTGGTTAGTGCATATTTAATGTATTTATCAAATATGTTACTTTCTGAGAAATGATTCTTGAAATACAAATATTTCACCATGATTCTTTAAGAAAAAGAGAAGGTCTGCCACAGTGGTAATATTTTCAAGGATTAAAGTGACATTTACTGTTAACTTTGAAACTTAAAATTAGTGTGCTGGTACTCGTATTAGTACTATGCCAAATGAGTAAAACACATGCAAGTCTTTTAGTTGTACTTTTAGAATATTTTAAAAATCAATGCTATTTTTAAGTTAGTGATTGTTACTTTTATTTAACTAAAATAGACTCATACTATTTTCACACCACTTTTATGTGTGTCCTACGACAAAAATTCCAGATTGTACATCTACAAACAGCTGGCTCCTAGAAATGTTATTAATAAACATGTCTCCAAGATCTAGACAACCTTATCAGTAGCATTTTCTATGAGCATAGGTGGAAATAATGGCAGTGATAATTTTAAAAAAAAATATTTGCAAAACATTAGTTTGCATTAGTAGCCAACATACCTTTGAATAAGTTAAATAATATAGAATTTCAAACTTTCTTGAACAAATATTCTGGACGAAAAATTCTTGATGAAAAACTACTTTGGCAAAGTTTATGAGGAAGTAAGTTTATAATTTACTTAATACTACCCCAACCCCCTTCCTAATATTTTGAGTTTTATAAAAGCTTGTAAATAATTTAAAACTTTTAAATATATTATACATAAATATTTTCAACTGGAAGCAAAATTACCTATGACCTGTAGTGCCTCGGTGTTTGATTTATTCAGTTTATGATCAAGAAGCATATTTTTATATGTTTTTAAACTTGTTCCCCACATAGTGAGAACCCAAATTACATCCTTGATCTTCACTAATTTTCAGTAAAATAATTCTTTTCAGATAATACAAGAATAAGAGACAATATCAGCAACTCAAACACTTGTGATTATCTGTAGATCAACTGATTCATGTGGAACATTTATTATCAATGTTGTCACAGGAAAAATTGCTGAACCAAGAACACACCATCTCATTGTTTACAATACTGGAAGTGACAAATTATTCGGTGCTTGCTATGGTTGTCCGTGATGCTTTGTGTCTTGCTAAAGAAAATGAGGAAAAACTCTTGGTTATAGTTACAGATGCTGCATCATAAATACTTAACGCTGTTAAAGCTTTGCAGGTATTTTATCCTAAGGCAGTTCATATGACTTGTTTAGCACATGCTCTCCACTGGTTGGTGTAGAACATTTGAACAAATTTTCCAGAAGTAAATGTCTTTAATTTCCTCTGTGAAAAATGTGTTCGCGAAGGTATCATTATTTACTGATATAGCCAATCCTTATGAGATGGGGAACAAGTTACAGTGGTCATTTGAAAGATGTGAAGAAGGTGCTCGATATGATGAACAAAAATGAAGCTGTAAGTATCCCTGCTGCAATAAGTGTTTGCAATGAGAAGAGTCCCCAGAGTAAATCAGTGTTTTTTAAGATCTATTTTAGTAAAATGCCAGCCCATTCAAAACATTTGGAAGAAAAAGGGATGCCCTGCAAATATACCAAATAGTTTCCAGAAGGAGCATCCTTAGCTGAACATGCTTTCTCTTTTGCCAATGTCTCACTCATTTCCATCATTTCTTTCTTCTGTTCTGGAGTCAGGTATTTTTGGGACATGGCATCAACGATTTCGCTGATTTCCTTCAGCACACTTTTCGGCCTCTGAACTTCAGCCTTCAGGTAGTTTTATTTCGAAATGGCAACTGATCCCATAATCTGTACTTCAAAGGGCAGTGAGTTCTCCCTTAGCTTCAATAAATGATGCTTTTTGTCATCTGAAGCAACAAGGTGTCAAGGTGTGTGAAGTTTCAGGTGACAAAAAGCATCATTTATTGAAGCTAAGGGAGAACTCACTGCCCTTTGAAGTACAAATTACGGGATCAGTTGCCATTTCGAAATACAAACACCAAATAGTTGTTGACCAAGATACATCAGGAGCTATAGGAAAGTACCTTTGTATCAGAATCAAGAAAAGTGAAGCAAGGAATCCAGGTTTAATGTTTTTTTGGGATACGAATTAGGTGTTACAAGGAAAATCTGAAAAAGAACTTAATGCTTATTCAATAAGTGACATAGTCTCCTTTTGATACTATCTTGTGATTTGTGTGAAGTAGAGACATCTTTATCTTCACATAAAGAGATTTTAAGCAACAGGATGAAATCGTTTCTTCCAGAAAACTGAAAAATATTTAGTTGTTATTGCAATTAAAATGACTAATGATAAAATAGACTAAAAGGCTAATAAATATTAAATTTGCTAATGCATATGTTTAAGAATGAATTTATAATTTGATTACTTTATCAAAAGTAATAAATGTGAGAAAGTTGAAATAATGTACTGTATTTTAAATAAATTTTTAGAGCATATTTACCAGATTGTTAGTGCATAAATGTATGCATACATTCACTTCATAGTGCATATAAATCCAAGCTCTAATCATGAGTGCCATAGTCCATTTACAGTCAAAAGTCACTACAAAAAGAGCAAAAACGGTATTATAGTAAAAGTGCAAGTGAAAACAAATCTAAAGTCATAATTAGAACTTGGAACTTCAATGTTAACATCTTTTTTTTTTAATATCAGACTATTTAGAAGAGCGAATTGAATAAAAATTAGTTCATTATTGTAGTTAAGGTTTCTAATAATTACATTATTTTTTATTTCATACGTATTTCAGGGTTAGATCCATCTAAGTACAACCTTAAAAAGAAGGATAATGAAACAGAGGAGTCTAGAGCAGGAGAAAAATTAATTTTATCTGATGAGGAGAGATTTAAAGACTGTGAAAGGTAAGTGAATATCGTAAGTTCTCCTTCCTAGTTTGCATTAGTAACTGTGAAAGTAGTGGTTCCTGTACCTGATTGTTGTGAGCTAATTCTTCATTGTACAAGTAGCCTAAAATTAGCTCTGATGAGTGCATAGAATTTGAGTAAACAACTAATGGCACTGTTGGCTATGTTCTTTTGCACAGCTCTATTGGACCTACCTCAGTGTAAAACTGTCTCTACATTTATTGCATTCACAGATTTTAAATCATTGTCCAACTTGAAGTTGTTCCTGTGTCTCAAAATGTATCTGAGAGATAACGAAAATCCAGGTTATTCAGAGAGTGATGGAAAAACGATAAAAAATACATGCACATCACATCACCAAAATACTTTTAACCGCTTCAGGATGGCCATTTAAACTCTGCAGGAGCCGGGAACAGATACCCAATATACAGCACAAGACATTTAAATTGTTATATTATGTAAAAATGCTTAATAAATACATATTCGTATCTTCCACATTTATTAAGCTATTTTAGCGAAATAAAAACTGGTTTATAGCCCATTAAAGGCTATCAGCTACGGTATCATTAAAGTAGAGACAATATTAAATCATTAAAGTTTCACTGTAGAAAAAGCCATTCTTTGTGTTGAATACTTCTAATTTGTGAGTCATTCTGTTTTATGTGCATGTGAGCGATATGTATATATATTAGTTGCATAAGCTAAGTTTTCTCGGGTTCAAGTTTTTATGGTTCATTTCCATAACTTCCATCAATTATCTAAATTTTATGGTTCAGTTTATGCTACTAAGTGATAGTCATTATATATGTTGTCACTCACACACATTGCAAAGAAAGGAACCTCTCTGTCAGCATCTGTATGTACCACTTAGAGTAGGTATTTCACAACCAAAGTTTCTTAGTCAGTGCAAGTGAGAGGTGCAGGTGGGGAAGGAGAGGGTTGAGTCACAAGTTTGCTGCATTGCAACAGTAAGTGGAGTGAGTGCAATGAACTCACTCACTGGCAAGGGAATTCAATAATGTACCTATTGAGAATAGGTCTGTAAAACAAGTCTTCATTTACTACACTAAACAACTTCTTATCATTACTGGTCCAGGTTAACAAGATTTTATTGTATTGTTAAAAGCAATGTGTTTTAAACATACTGAATAAGAAAATTATTAAAACCTTCTAAATTTCAAACACTTCAATTTTATCATCACTTCTGAATATTTCATGAGATACTGAAAATAATTACTTATGCAGTTGTCAATTATATAATTAATATCTTGATTTGTTTTCTTTAGGTTTAGGTTTTTCTGCATGAATGATGCCTGTAAAGCAGATATTGTTATGGATGGACCTACACGGAAAAATGTAAGTTGTATACTAAAAGAAAATCTTCAGACAGAACAGGCTCAGCAACTGAAATCTCATAATTGTCCAAACTTAATTAAAGTATGTAGATACTATGTCATTCTATGTCTCTATAAATTATGGATTAGATTAGTAGAATAACATAAAATAAGGTGACTTTTAAATAAAGCAAAATAGCTCTTGTAGGAAATACATGATCTAAGAACCAAGGGCAGTCTTCACTGAATAAAAAGATAGTATTTTTTAAGAAGATGTATGTGCACGTATGCATCATGAAAGATATTTTATTGTGGCTTTTTAAGTCATAGTTGTTCCTTTGTTAATGAGTATGTGTGTAAAACATATTAGTTTTTGACAAAATATGAATTTTCTCTGCTCTGTACACATGTTCAATGGAGGAATTTCTTATTTAATTTGTGGAGCTATAATTTCCTGCAAGTATTATTGCAGCAACACTGGGTGTGCTGTGGAGAAGTAAAGTGTGAGTGAACCCATTCCACAACTTTTGTTTGCCAATGAGAGAAGCCAAAAATACAAATTCAAGGACAGGCACCAGCTGATATCTTGAAGCTGGAAATGCAAGCTATACCTTTCCTGCACAGGAAGTGTTTTAGATCATTTGAATTTTGGAACTCCAGAGCATTCTACTTCCAGAATGTTCTCACTGGTAGTTTATAAAAGGTGGTGCAAGGCATAGCAGTTTAGTTCAGAGCAGAGAAATTGAGAGTTCAGAGTCAGTTGTAAGAGCAAAGGAGTTGAGTCTGCAAGGAGTGCATCACATTCCAGCTCCATACTGATGTGTCTGCAAGCACTGTGTGGAGTGCAGAGGAGCAGTTGCTAGTTGTGAGTTCACCAGTGAGTATTCAAGTTGTCAGTCAGCAAGCAGAGCATTGTAAGAAGGAAATGTTCTGCATGTGTCCTAGAAATTACAAGCAATTCAAATTGGTATGTGCAACATAGACATAGAGAACATTAAACTGATGTGCTTGCTGTGTGTATTTGTAAAAAGTGGTTGTATGTTAGCATTGGACAAACGATTCTTGTGACAAAGTGAGCTAAGGTGAACTTTGTCTTGTTGTTTTTGTCACCGTGGTGTCAGGAGTAGGATAAGATGCCAAGATAGAGGAAATGTTCAGAAATTATTGGCCAGCATGAAGGAAATAAAAAATGGACTCTCTATGGGCAAGAGTAGAAGTGAAATAACTGCAGTGAATTCTGCAGTGGATGAACTGAAGTTAAAAATGGAAAGTATAAGGGAAGAATGTCCATGATGAAGCTGGAGCTATAAACAACAATTGAATGATTAACCAGCATGAAGAAAGATGTGGAAGTGCTCTACAGAAATGTGTTAATGTGTTGTCGAACCTGAGTGTCACCTTAACATTCTGGAAGAAAGAGTAGGCCACGCCGTGGCTCAGTGGTTAGACCGCTTGGCTCTCACCAAGGCAGCCTGGGTTCGATCCCAAGCGACCGCAAAGTGAGATTTGTGGTGGACAACACGGCATTGGGGCGGGTTTTCTCCGGGACCTCCGGTTTCCCCCGCCATCTCATTCCACCGGTGCTCCATCTTCATCTCATGTATCATCAGTGTCACCGCCTGCGGTGCCGTATGTAGTAAAAGCGGGCGTTAAACACTACACATTTCATTTTTGGAAGAAAGAGTTGAGGAACAGGCTGCGCTTACATGTGGGAGTGAATATCGCTGGCTTGGTGAGATAGTAGCTGGTGTACAAAGTGACAGCTGTCTTCATTTTGAATATCAGGAGTATTCGGTGTATTGGGAACAGATGATCTGCTCAAGAAATTTGGCAATCCCCCAGAGATGTGTGTTGCATAAGTGGCCACCTGCAAATGTGATGAAGGACTGTAATTGGCCAAGTGGACGAATTGGGAGGAATCCAGAAATGGTGTGGCATACTGCATATGCGAGCCATATCCTCGAGTGATGCTGTATGCCTTGGACAGAAGATTGAAGGACAACTTCGCTGTGGATGGCAGGATACAGGGAAAGCAGTACCAGATATTGGACACAAATGCAACAGAGACTGTTCAAACCTGATGTGGTGGGGGGTTTGCCTTCAAAGAAACCGGATTGGCCCTACCAAATAGTGACGGCATCAGATGACATCTTGGAAAAGGTAGCCTTGCTGGAGTCAACCTTAGGGTGGAGTGTTGTAAGCTTGTGGGTGTTTGTTGTAAAGGAGGCTGAGGTAGTGATATTTGATCTGAATGTTCTTGGGAGCCAGAAGGCGACGGTAACATAGACAGGAGTGTTTTATGAGTTGGACGACATGAGGTAACGCACCAACGAACATCCTGGAGTTTGCAAGGTTACCCTGGCAAAGGCTGCAGCTGGGCCTGCCAGGAGTGAGTTAGGTGAACCAAGTGGGGCAGTGTTCATGGACCTGTGTAGTTATCAGCTCCATGTAGAAAATGATTTGGCATGACCTGGAAGGAAGATTGACACAACCATGGGTCTATAATGGAAGGTATGCATTGCCTTCCCAGATGAAGGGGCACTAACCCAAGCTCCAACCAGTGAAGCAAAGACTGCATTACATGGAGTGGAGATTAAAGGTGAAGTTTACTATGTCCAGAGGTTGCTCTGAGCAAAGATGTAGACTGTACAAAGCAGGTCTGGACAACCTGAGGAGGGAGCATGTCATGCAATGGCGAGTGCCTGCCATGGTAAAATTAAGTGCGAGTCAATCCATTCCACCACCTTCGTTGTTTGCAGGAAGCAAAGAAAGTGCAATATTCAAGGACAGCCACTAGCTGATATCACAAAGCCGGAAGCCTGAGTCACATTGTTACATGTTGGAAATCTTCTAGACAGCTCAAACCCTGGAACTCGTGCAACCTACTTCCATAAGCTTCTCACTGTGACTTGCAGATTATAAAAGGCAGTGCTAAATCTAGCAGTTCAGTTCAGAGCAGATAAATTGAGAGTATAGAATAAGTCACGAGAGCAGAGTAGTCATGAATTGTATCTGCAAATACTGCATTATTATCCACCTCTATAGTAATGAATCTATAGGCAGTGTGTCAGTGCACAGGAACAATTGAAATTTGTAGTTCACCAATGAATATCGGAGTTGTGACACAGAGTAGTGTAAAAGGGAAACAATCTATGTGCATCTGAGAAATTAATTACAAGCAGCACAGGTTGGTGCTTGCAACAGAGACATAAAAGAACATTAGTCTGGCTTACTCTGTGTATTTGTAAAAGGATATTGTAACTTAGTATTGTTCTAACGATTCTAGTTAGAAATAAAGTACTCTTTACAAACAACTACATTAACAGCACTATCATATACGGACTGGAAGTACAGATTGTTCACCTACAACCCTTGGGCTTTTAAAAAATTTGAACAGGTCTTCAACAAATTTAACAACAAAAGACTAGCATCCCAAAATAAATACAACCTCAACAACTTCCTAAACAAAGCTCTTAAAAATACTATCTCGGGCACTTCAAAATCTGGAATCTATTAGATCAGATGTGAGGAATGTGAGAAATACTATATAGGCAAAATAAAAAAATTTAAAAAAAACTTGAAAACTGGACTAATTGAACACCAAGAAATATAAAACTAAAACGAAGAGCTAAATCTGCTGTAGGATACCATTTTTGAACAGAGCATCATATTGGTCAAAATAAAAATTCCTAAAGCCTCACCAATTGAATTTAACTTCTCAGAAAAAAGTAGTCATTTAATTCAGTAACTGTATGATACATTTTAAAATCCAACCATTAAATGAAGTGCTAAAACTTTGTGCCCCTAATACCAGATGTCAGCATGTTCAGTCCCTGCAGGAAGGGAAAACAAAAGAGGGAAGAGCTTCGGTCACTCATAACTGAAGATGAGGAAGAATGCCCTAAAAATGTTTCATTGAGTTCTTTATTTAAAGTAAAGTGAGTGTGATCATTTCAGGACACCAAAAGTTAAAAGTGCTTCTGATTTTAGTGTTTTCTGTAGCATTGTTTACAATTCTGATAGTTAACCATATCAAGTTATTAGAGCTCTGCTTTTGTCAACTTCATGCTATTCATCATAGTCTGGATGACTGGTGCAAAAACAGCCACATTTATCACATTTATACCTTTTTTTATTATGCACAACTTAGATTAGTCCTCCCAAAGTTGCTGCATATTATTTGCATAGGAGGCGCATAGGTATATTTGAATGTGGATACTCTGATTTTACTGGGTTGGGATATGGACGCCACAGTTAGGGACCAGAGACTCTTCCAAACCGTTCTTCACATTTATCTGATGTAGCAGGTATGTAGCATGTCTGCTTTCTAACATGGACAACTTGGTTCGAGTCTTATTTGGGTTGATTTGTATGAGTCAGGTTTCTTTTAAGAAATTCCTTTATCAAATGAATGTTGGGTAATGCAGCTTAACTGATCTGAGTGGAATAGGGCTTCATTCCAACCATTTTTTTAATTTTATGTACTTGAATTGTTTAAAGAAACGTCAAACACAAGGAAAAGGTCACTCTGATGATGAGGACTCATTTGAAAATTATACTTAAAAGTATTAATAATAAACTTGACAATGGCTGATCTCCTGAGAAGTCTAAATAAAAGTTTAATTCATAGTACTTATTGCATTCAAATATTGCTCCTTGAATATAGATGACTCAGCAAAAGGGATAAATTAAATCTGAGAGAAATTTGCAATCTGTTATGTAGTATATAGCCGCTATATCAGTTTATATTTGCTTTTATGTTCAATTACGTAACTCATTCTCTAGGACTTTAAGCATTCTTTAGGCTTTAACCCAAGCAATAACTGAGATGTTCTACAGAAATTCAGAAATATATGCTCACAGTTTTATAGAATTTTTGCATTTACAGCCAAATGCTTTTGCTAACCAGAATGTCATACAAAATACAAATAAAGGCTGACAGGATGCACCAGAATTGTTTACTTGGGTGGAATTTTTACTTCATTATAGGTGTTTCATTTTTTTCACGTTAGAGGCAATACAAATGTGAACTATTAGTAAAATAAAAGAATAAACAAAATTATGTAAATTTATGTGCATACAACTCACAAGGATTAAGAAGCTTAAATAAATTAATTCATATGTACCACATTATCCATAAAGTTTAAACATTTGAAAATATTTAAGTTAATTGATGGAAATTAATCATTCCTGGGACTCGCGTACTTAAAATAGTAAGTCGCCACAAATGGTGTATCTTGAATACAAGAGCCCCTAGTGGTTTACTGGGAAAATATGAATCAGTTGGAAATTTAATGTCATTATGGCATGTTGGCCATGGTAGCGCAATGAGTAAGAGTGACTGGACAGAAACCAGGAGATACGTGGTTCAAATCCTGGCCATTGCATTGAATTTTTCAGTTTGCTCTATCTATCCAAAACCTTAGCCTATACGTGCTAGTGTGAAGGAATGATTAATTTCCACCAATTAACTTAAATAATAAGAGTTTAATGATGAAACCTGGGACTCAAGTACAGTATGCACCAAAATATACAGTACTGGAAATTGTATTACTTTTATTGTAATATTATATTACCTTACGTATTGAGATGATAGTGCAAATGTTCAAAATGTGCTCCATTGCGCTGTATACCATGTTCGTAACAAACACGCAGATCGATCTTCTGGCATAATGCAGACACAGTTTTTGATGGATCTGGACAATTGAAAACTTTCTCCTTTAACATTCCCCACATGTAAACATCAGGTGGTGTGAGATCGGTAGAACGTGATGGGTAGGGAAACAACCCTGCAGAAAATTACTCGTCCTGGAAATATTTCTTGCTGCATAGCCATAGACTGACAAGTGATG
Source organism: Mantis religiosa (assembly GCA_030765055.1). Classification (NCBI taxonomy): domain Eukaryota; kingdom Metazoa; phylum Arthropoda; class Insecta; order Mantodea; family Mantidae; genus Mantis; species Mantis religiosa. The sequence continues at coordinate 111,500,896 of CM060947.1, forward strand.
TGACAAGTTGTCCCAGCTTGTTGGAACCACTCTCTATTCATCTGCATGTTCCTGGCACGACAAAACCTTCTTAGATCCTGAGTAAATGGCATGATTACCATGTTCCTATAGTGTTCCTGGTTAACAGTAAGATGTACACCATCATCATTCTCTATGAAATATGGACCTAGCACACCATTTCCTGACACTGCATGCCAAATTGTCACACGCACACCACGTAGCTGTTTCTGGAATATAGTGTATAGCCTCTCGAAACCAAGAAAGCAAGTTGTTTGTCGATTGATAAAACCGTCCAAGTGAATGTGACTTTCATCGGAGAACCACACATTGAACAAGAAATCTGGATCCTCGAACACCATGGCCAGAAATTGTGCACGATATTCTACCCTGACATGCTTATCGTGCTCCGTCAATTGTTTCCGAATCTGTATTTGGTATGTCAATACAACAATGTCTTTAAACAATTATTGAAGTGATATATTGCTGATGTTTAATGTCAGGGATGTTCACCAAAGTCTTTGCTTTGGAGACTGCAGCACCTAATTGAGGACACATCCATGATTTTCATTTGTGGACACAGTTACTGGCCTACCAGACCTTCCCTTGCATTGACACAATGCAATACCGTACAATGAAATTTTTTAACAACAGATAGCATATGTTGCTAGGTGCTGGCTTGTTGAAGTGTTCATGATATTGTTCCGCCACTAACTTTAAACTCGGCCTGCCCTGGTAACCGTTTATGTACAAGCAAAAGTAATGCTCCACTATAAACACCTTTTCCTCCATTGCAAGACCCATTATCACTTCCAATCACAGAGCACAATGTTCTTTACACAACTATACATCATGGATGTAACAACACGCGGATGCTCAGGCGCGCGCATGCATCCTGTGCGAAAATAAGTACTGTATATTTTGGTGCATACTCTACTTACATTTGTTCATTATTAGGTTTACCACTAGACTCTTTGTATTATGCTTTAATAAACTGAGTGAATGCATGGTATCTTTTTCAGGCTGATGATAGCATATGTTTTGCTTTGGAGAAATGTACCAATGGAGAGTGCAATGTTGCTCCTGTAAAATACTTAGCTAGTATTCAGAATCGCTTGGCAATAACAATGAGAAAATTCATTCAAAAATATTATCAGGTAATTTATCTTTTGTAGTTATTGTAGTTTTTCATTCCACTTTATGAATACTGCATCATTTTTGTAAGATTTTTTGGAGTTACACTGTAAGATTTTATATTTTTTTCAGGATTGGCTAATTTGTGAGGATCCAGCATGTTACAACCGTGTGAGGCGGTTACCCCTTGATTTTAAGGGACACTTTCCACATTGTGATTTGTGCAAGTCAGCACTTATGTATAAGGAGGTAACTGAAATTTGACTATAGCTGTTCTATTTAGAATTCTAATATATAATTTAAAACTCTGTTCTTTAAAATGTTAGAATCTTTGCAAAACTGGACTCAAATAGGAAACAAAAATATTAATTAATAATTATAAATTATGAGTGCATCAGAAGCTCGGTGTTTTCAAGTTCTTTACACCGATAATTTTTTTTTTTTTTTTTTTTCCCTCCCATATTTGTTCCTGAATTAGCTCAGTTTCTGCTTGGACTACTATCCTGTGGTGTAAGTCTATAGTCCAGAGGCAAATTCCAAATATGCCACAAAATAAAATAAAGATGCAGATTAATGTTAAGGTTGTATGAGTAATTCAGTGGAAAATAAACATTCAAAACTTAAATTGATATATCTTTCCTAATATGGAATTATACAATTCTATATCCAGATAATAGTGTTCTGTTTGTTCCTTATACATGTTCACTTTAATGACACAATGTGTGAAATCAAGGAACACAAGGTGATCATTATTTTTCTTTTCTGTTTTAGTATAGCGACAGTGAGCTGTACACACAACTAAGCTTCTTCCAGCATATATTTGATCTGCCAAGACATGAAAAAAGTAAGCATTAAATGTCAATTAATTTTTATTCTTTATCTTTTTCATCTGTTTTTCTTTTCTTTCTTTTTTCTCACCAGTTGCTGAGTATCATTTGATTGCAATTTTGCTTCCAAGTCTGAGTGCATCATATTATTGGCTTCACCAATCTTTTGCTCTTTAGGTGATTGACGATAGATGTTATACAAAACTCCCCATTAATTAACAAGGAGCTACCGAAGCAATTCCATGGATCTTTCCATGGGGCAGTACATGGGTGATGCATTCCCTGCAGAAAGAAGTTGCCAATCGTAACATCTTCCTCTGTAGAATAGCTTTGATATAAAAATTCTTCATGCCGCTCAGTATTCTATGTGACTATTACTAAACTTGCAATCAAATTTTTACTAAAAACCTTAACTCTGAAGAAAGCCTAAAAAAACTAAAACTATAACATTTTACTTTGAGATGGAAGAAGTGATATCTTTTTCCATTCAGCATGTATTTAGAAAAAGACAGGAATATGCACATAGTCGTATCCAGTTTCCTATTATTTTGCTTTTAAGACCCTTGTATATTTTAAGAATTTTAAGAACATTATTTTTAAATGTATGCAAGATAAGTACATGGTGCATTGACTCTCTGTATACTAATGTCATGGTATTTGAAATAAGTGAGGGTTTATCTCTAACATTTAAGCTTAATTCATTACACCAAAAGCAATGTATAAATCACTGTTAGATTATCTCTTGGGGCTCACTTAGCATTTGGTTGCATTACAGTAAACTTGATGTGATTTATAGGCAGTTAAAAGTGCATGCATTTTTTGCACACTCTATAATTCTATGTAATGACAGAATTTAGAGCTACATCTAAGAAATGGCCAATATGAATTAGATTGAGTTTAATCATTGTAATTGTAGTTTTGATATAAAAAAACGAGTTGTTTGCAATAGAAAAACTTGTACTTGCAGATGTGGTTATTTTGTTAAAATTATGGGTGTATGAATATTATGACAAAATAACACAAACTTGTACTAAACTTTATTTTTTACCAAATCAGCATAGCACTTGCACTTACTTTTCACTTCTACAAATACAAAGAGCAAACACACCAGTGCTAATGTTTCTTTAGGCCTCTATTAAAAAAAATTAAATAAAATCTTCATATCTAATAGCCCGGTTTCTGGAATCTATACCAGGCCTTATTATGCAAACTTCATTTTTAACTTTATTAACTCCTAAATCAGATTACGCAAAACAATTTACAAATTTTGCAGATATAATCTACTTTCTACTTTAACGAACTAACTAAACCTATAGATTACTGGATTCCAGTAACCTTACAAATATATTCATCTTAATCTATCTAAAACAGTCTTTTTTCTACTTTACTTCTACACCAACAATCAAATCTACATTTGTACTACAGCTTTAATTGTTATAACAAGCTACGAAATTTTTCCTACAATTTTAAAATTTCCTCTTCTGCAACTGGTATCCAAAGCTTCCTCCTACTGATATCCATCTCCTAAAGGAACTGGCATTAGTAAATGGAGCTGGCTCGTCAGTTCCAGACATCTGGGTAATCATCTTTCCGCTTCTGCATAATCAGTTGTATCTGTCTGCTCTGATACTCTCCATATATCTCCTCTGGCTCTCTTGGGATTCTCCTTATATTCTCCTTATTGCCTCTATTGCACACACTTACTCATGCTGCTCAAAACATCTCGACTCTTACTGCTCCTAGACGTCAACACTCATTTTAATAGTTCAACTGCTTGCCGACTCTCTGATACCTGACTCTCTGGCCAACTCACTCAACTCACAACTAAACTATGCTTTTACTCAATCAATCATGGAAGAGATGTGTCTGGAAACCGAAGTCTCTGGAATTGCCTGAATGGAACATTGTTGAAGTCGATACTTTTAGATTTCCTGAAATCAAAGGGTCGGTACAACAAAGAGGCATGTATTTCTAGCTGGTGTCATCAGTGGTTGTCCTTGAATGTTCCATTATTGCTTCTGTCATTGGCAAATGAAAAAGGTAATGGACAGGGAAGAGTCACATTTAATCCTTTTATAGTTGACATTCACAGGTGCTGTGACACTGTTTCCTCCTCAGGGAGCCTTATACTGTCCACATCTTTGCTCTGGACAAACTCTGGATGTAGTAGACTTCATCATTGTTCCGCCTCTCTATTCAGTGTAGTCCTTGCTTCACTGTTTGTAGTTTAGGGAAGTGCCCCTTAATGCAGGTAGGCCGATGTATGCCTTTATGCCAGAAACCTCTGTTGGAAGCTTACTGATCGTGCTGAATGTTCCTCTAGAGGGCACCCAGTCCAAGTAATCACTTTCTCAACCACCCTCATGACATCACCCACAGGCTTGCAACACTTTATCACAAGATCAACTCTGACAAGGCCTCCTTCACAGGCAAGCTGTCACCTGATGCCATCACCATTTGGTAGGGCTGATCCAGTTTTCTTAATTTCAAGCCCTCTGCCAAGACACTTCTGTTTACAGTTACTGCTGTACCTGTATCCACCTGTTTCCTACCATCTGTGATGAGGTTGTCCACCATTCTTCTGATCAAGCCATACAGTATTTCTCGAGGATATGGCTCCAATGTGTCATATACTGTGTCAACCCTTATTTGTGTCCTCCTGGCTTGTCCACTTGACTGTTAAGTCCTTCACCACATGTTCCTGAAAACTGCTTACTCAACACACATCCGTGGAGAATCACTGATGTCCTTGCGCTGATTCTGTATTAACTTACAAAACCCTGATGTTCAAGGTTGCGGTAGTCACCGCTTTGTCTGCCAGCTGCTGTGTACTCCATCTGCAAGCACAGCCCATTCCTCAGTTCCAACTTCCGAAACATTAACAGTTCTGAGACACTTTGGTCCTCCAGGAAGTTAATGCTAAGGTCTTCCTCCTTTCCGCCAAACACTTCCACTTCTTTGTTCATTAATTTTGGTCTCTAACTTCTCCATTCTGATTTGATTTGCATCATCTCCATCTCCACCAGCCAGGATTTGATTCTCATCATCTCATATCAGATTTCATCACACTTTCCATTTTATCCATTTTAACCAATAACATTTTAAGTATTTCCACCATCTCTGCCTCTTATCCCACTCCTCACACTGTGACAAAATGACAACACTAAGTTGTACTAATCTCATTTTATTTATCAAAGCAGCATAGCGCTAACTTACAATTATTTCTCACTTCTACAAATACACAGAGCACACATGTCAATGCATAATGTTTCTTTATGCCTGCATTGTACATACCTGCTCATGCTGCTCAAAACTTAAAAGCTCGGAGACTTTAACACTCACTTCAACTGCTTGCCAACATCTGGCTCTCTGGCCGACTTTTTCTTACACTCAACTAAATTTAGGCTGGCTATGGCACTATCTTTTACATCCTTCGGTCATTGAAGAGATGTTTTATGAAACTGAAGTCTCTGGAATTACCTGAATAGAACATTGTCAGGGTCAATTCTTCTAGGGTTTTTTTTTTTTTTTTCCCCCAAAATGAACAAGTCTAGAAACATTAGTGTAGTTCAACAAAGAGGCATGTATGTCCGGCTCGTGATACCAGTAGCTTCTGTGAATGTTCCATTATTGTGCTCTTTGCGGCAAATAACACATGGTGAACTGGGGTGGCTCATAGTTAATCACTTTACAGTGGGCATTCACAGCCGCCATGACAATATGAATTGAATTTTCTTTAGAAAATGAATTGCTAACAAAATTAAAGTTTTGACATGACAGTGAGAGTAGAGTTATTTAATTCTATAGCTAAATGAATTAACGAGATGTTAAATTTCAAACCTTTATTTTGTAAAGCTCATGTAAAGTTTGTTGCATGTAGTTTGCTGCTGTTTTGGATTTGTCATGATAGGTACTTATTGGCTTTAACCTTCCATGACAAAGCAAAAAGAGAGACCAGCAGGACAATAAAAATGCTAAAACAGAAACTTGACATTATGGAATCTCTTGTCATCTGTTGGTCCCATCCTCCACAAGCTATTAGAGGTTCACTTAGGGTGTGAATGGCTTGAGGCATTCAGGGAAAAGAAAATCTTTAAAAGCATATCTTGATATTATAACATTTGGTTCAGTTGTTTTTGTGCACTTATGTTTAAATTATGTAAAAAAAAAAAAAATTCAACATGTTAGTTCTTAGTCGACTGTTTAATTTTGTTGAAAGTTCTTTATCAAAATAATTTGGATTCCTTATGATATAATGGTTAAGGTTCTAGAAATGAGTTGCAGCTGCTGACTTTTCAAGCTCTTTGTGTTTTATGAATCTCAAGTGTTGCTTCAGTGTTATCTGAGGCTTTTGAACTAGCCAATGTACATTTGGTCACAGTCTGCACATTCAATTTAGATGTCCAACCTTTTATTTATTTACAGGAATTTTAGCACTTTAACAAGTTTTTAATCTGCCTTTGGATGTTATGTAATCTTTTGTATTGTATCTTCTTGTGTTTGTAATGCAGATTTATCCCTGATTGCTTTCTTATTTGCATTTGTTGTCTTGCTCTGTATTATGTTTGTATTAAAACCACTGAATGTAGCAGTGCAGGGCTTGAGACTTGCTTTTTATATACATTAAACCTGCTTTATGCATAACCCAGTTCTAAGTAATTCATATTTATACATAAATAATACAACTCAGTTTTACGCAATTAAATGAGCATATGGTGTATGCTGTCTTAAAAGAAACTGCATCACATCTATTTTGTATAACCACTTGCCTCAAAATTTTAGACTTTTAAATTTCTTTTAAATTAAAAAGAAGGTTTAGGCAATCAGTGCAATTGGATATTATTAAAAGTTTTACCTTTTAGCGTGAGTGAATTTTTAAATATAAAATTGCAATTTAAATTTTATTTTACTATATGTATTTTTAAAATGTATTATTGTATTAGACTTAATTTTAATTTGTAACATTTTCAACTATATTTTAATGCATGTTCTTTTATATTTTTTAAAATATTCCACATGAGCTATATTTTTGATGATGCTATGAGTCTAGTTAACTCCTACAGCTAACAAATCATCTGAATCTGAAACACATTTTCCATATCGCTGCTGAAAAAGACGTAAACTGAGCGGTTGGTTTTTGACCATGAAAACAAAAGTCGAAGATGTTTGTTTTCAGTGTAACAATGATGTAGCAATTAACCAGAAGTAAAGATAATTTTCAATATCTGGGGTTTATTGATGAATACGTTGCATAGCAGTTTTTTTTTTCCAGTATTCAATTGCTTTTAATCAGCCATGGAAAACAGAAAAAGGAAATGTTATGTGCTAGATCAAATAATTTTGGAAAATGTTTGAATGGAATTTTCTGCTCGTAACTGTACCATTCGTATACAGCCATTTGAGTTGGACATCATTGAAAATTTCAAAGTGCATTATACAAAAATGCTGGCTCATTTAAAAACACTGACTGATGCAGGAAATGAAGATCTCGACATTTAATTATTATGAGCCATGGAATTTCATTTCAGCTGCCTGGAAGCTGTTGTCATCCTTCACAATCACTGGTCTTTAAATCTGGTATCTTAAGGAAGAGAGTCTCTGATGATGGTTCTGCTACCTATAGTGATGAAGTTGTGCCTGTAAATAAGCTAGATCTATGGGAGGGTGGAAATTTCCATACCTTTGTGCATTTTTATGACAATTTAGCAGTGTTTGGGGAACTACAAAAGGAGGAGATTATTATTGATGTGTGCCGAAAACATGGTGATGATCAAGAAAACGACCAGCTTCAAGAGACATGGAAAATACCGGGAATAGTGACTCAGATCTTGAAATACCTAAAGTGAGTGAAGTGTTAAAGTACAATAAATGCAGATAGAGTCAACATGAAAAAATCAATGCCATGACCAGGATTTGAACCACGGATCTCCTGGTTTCCATCCAGTCGCTCTAACCCATTGATGGCCAACGTGCCATCCTGACATTAAATTCTCCATTTGACTCATATATTTCCCCAGTAGACCACTAGGGGCTCTTGTATTCGAGATACATCGTTTGTGGCGGCTTACTGTCGTAAGTACTTGAGTCCCAGGCTTCATCATTTAACTTTTATTATTTTAGTTAATTGATGGAAATTAATAATTTCTTCATACTAGCCGTATATAGGCTAAGGTTTTTGATAGATAGAGTCAACATGAAAAATTCAATGCCATGACCGGAATTTGAACCACGGATCTCCTGGTTTCCATCCAGTCGCTCTAACCCATGGCCAACGTACCGTCCTGACATTAAATTCTCCATTTGACTCATATATCTTCCCAGTAGACCACTAGGGGCTCTCGTATTCGAGATACATCGTTTGTGGTGACTTAATACCGTAAGTACTTGAGTCCCAGGCTTCATCATTTAACTCTTATTATTTTAGTTAATTGATGGAAATCAATCATTTCTTCACACTAGCCGTATATAGGCTAATGTTTTTTATAGATAAAGTCAACATGAAAAATTCAATGCCATGACCAGGATTTGAACCAGGAGATCCGTGGTTCAAATCCCGGTCATGGGATTGAATTGGGAACACTTGGGAACAAAGAGATTACTTTGAAAGTTACCTTTCAGTCGGTGGGAGAAAATTCTAGATCTTCAGTTTTGTTGATGAATTCCAACAAATTTTTAATGCTGTGGCTTTCAAATTTCGGTAGCTCCTTAAATTTTTTGTTTAGCCATTTGTACAGTTTGTAGCAGGGTGTGTTTATGTTGTTAAGATTGGGTACATCTTCTTTCCTGTTTTATGACTTTTGGGTATCTGTATATGTTAACTATTGTAGGGATGTCCGGTTTCAAACTTTGTTTTATTTCTTTTGAGATTATCATTGTATCCTTTTGCCCACCTCGGTAGCGTAGATGGTAGCATGTCTGCCTCACACTCAAGAGGTTCCGAGTTCGAATCTTGGTCAGGGTGAGTTACCTGGATAAGGTTTTTCTGGGGTTTTCCCTTATCCTTCAAGACGAATGTTGGGTATCTCTAAGCTCCATGGACCCCGTACTCATTTGAACATCATTTCACCAATTTCATTCACCGTCCGATATGACTTAACGTTGGAGGCCGTAAATTGCAAAAAAAAAAAAAAATGTATCCTTGATTGTTTTGTTTAACTGTTCTATACACTTATTTAAAGGATCAGACTTTATTTCCTGGAATTCATCACTTCCCAGTAAATCTATCATTCTAGCATTGTGGTCCTGATTGTTCGTGATGACTGTATTATTTCCTTTGTCTGCTTTTGTAAGACATCTTTTTGATTTAGTGATTTAAGTATTTTCCAATATAGTTTGGGTTTACCATTTTCCCTTTCTATTTTTTCTAAGATCTTCCCACATTTGCTTCTAATTGCTGATTTCTCCCCAGTATTTAGATCTTCAATAGCTACTTCAGTGTCAACTTTGTAATCTTCTATGTTATCGGACGTTTTCAACCCTTTGTTTAAGAATGCTATGGAAGTTTCTGTGTGATAGTTTCAGTGGACAGGTTTACCACTTGACTATGATTTTGTTGTTTGCGGGCTTGCTTTTCATGTTTTTTGCTTTCTCCAAGATTAGACCTCATATTTTCCTCTTTTGCTTTTGTGCTTTTTAGTTTACACGAAAGTTTATATGCATAAAAGTGCAGTTTTAAGGTTATCCCAAATAATGTTTCCCAATGATTTGCAAAGTCTCAGGTGTATCCTACATTTCATTTTTGTGTTTTATTCACAAGTGTATCTGTGTGTGAGACATACCTTTTATTAAAATGCTTCCCCCCTCCCCTGATGCTTCAAAAATTTGTCAGTAAAATCTTTTCAAATTATTGGCTAGAATGCAGTACTTCCTCCACCCAGTAAATAAGAGGTAAAGAAAGTAAAAATGAAACTAAAAATGGAAGGGCACACATTTGCTGGATCATTCCAAACTTGCTATAACTAGACCGCGAACAAAATGCAGCTGTAGATGTGGCTTACCACCACTAGAGTCCTCCAGCTTTTCCCCTGTATCGTCATTTTAGGTTGCCTCTCCTCCATCGTGCGGACTGCACTGGATCTGTTTAACTTGCTTTCGCATTCACTGTTACATTCACTCTTTGCATTTTCTGCTGAATCACTGCTTTGTTCCTCAGGGTTTAAAGAAACTATGATTTTATCTATTTGTTGATCGATTGTGAGGTCATGTCCGAGGTAATTATTTTCTGTTAACTTTGAAAATCAAAACAGCATTAAAATACACGCATTTCGTATTGTTTGCGCTCTGTCACTTGCAGGAAGGGAGGGGTGGGAGCCATGTGTGGCTTGGATGGCGTAGAAGGGGAGAAGGCTCTCCTCGCACATGCGCTCACTGACCATATTTTGTTTGCGGTCTACCTGTAATAAGAAAGCAGCTAGCAGCTATCATAGATTACAGCCACAATAAATGGAGTATGCAGTAAGCATTAAATAAGCTATAAATGTATAGGAACAGAGGCTTCAAACTTTAATAACTTCTCTTTCCCTGGCTCCAAAAAGCCTGTTTTTAAGCATGTTTAAAAGCGACAACCCCATGACAGTAGATTTACTAGCATGTAAAAGAACTCCAATGGAATGAAATTCCAATACACTGGGAGCACTGATATGATCCTAGTAGTGCTTATGTCAACTACGCACAGGCATACTTTGATCACTTACAGAACCACTTCCTTCAAGTTTATTGATTAAACGCCAAATCGTTCTCTCACAGAGACGATTATGCACACCACAAGCTTCATGCAATACACGGAAGGTTTGATGAGCAGATGATCCATTTTGATAATAAATGTTCACAATTTCTACACGTTGCTGAATACTGTAACATTCCATGGCTATTTATCAATAACAGCTGTAACCATATGAAAAATATGACTGCTGTAACTCATAGCAACAGCAGCTATCACATGTTAAAGATAGGATGTTCTTGTTGAAAGACCCTATATTTATAATAATGAAGTAGATAGGAAGTTTTAGCAAAAAAAAGTGTAACAGTTGTCCAACTACATACTTTACTCTTCTGACAAATTTTTTTATTTTTGGTTTGTATAAGCAGCAATTAGGTGTCCAAGCTTTTTCAGTTCTCCTTCATCCCTCATAATGCTCTGTAACATGTTTGCATAAAAGCAATACTATTTCTATTTTAGTTCAACAATGAACCCAATTTTTATGACTTACTATTTAACAAATATGTATGTAGAGTTTAGCTCACATTTTCTATGTAAGTTGATTACTTCTAGCATGCCTCAAGTGTAGTGATGAAATTAAGGTATGACCCAGCACCTGGTTTGCTTTCAGGACCGGCTCTGGAAGTAGAGAATGCATACCTGAAGCTTCGAGAACAAGTGGAAAGACAGTTGAGGCACAGTGCATATAATGTTATGGATCTTGGTCATCTTTTTCAAAGACTATTTGTTCCTGATCCTTTAGAATTTAAATCTATTGAAATAAAGCAAGAACCAAATTGAAGTTGAGAAACTTGATTATATTTAGTGAATACCAATATTGTTCTTATATATTTTTTTAAGAATATGTTGTATGTAAAATATGACATTTATTGCACATTTTAAATATGTATTAAATAGATATGAGAGTTGTAAGATTTCATATTTTTAATGATTGATAATTTTAGGCATGTTGAATATTTATTAGAACGAAACGTTTTGTACATATGGTGTAATTGGGTAGTGAACTTTTGGCTTTGCTGCACTAGAAAATATGTTGAATTTTTACTACTTTCTGTTGACATTACCTTTTTTATGTATGTCGTGTTTTTAATTTAAGTATCATCAACTTATTTACAGTAGCAGGTAAGGTAATGTGAAGTTTTGTTCCGTGTACAAGTATTAGAACTTAACCTATTTTACATTCATGTCTTGTTTTTAACTTGGATTTTATCAATCTATTTACAATAACAGGTAAGGTAATGTTAAATTTTGACCTATAAGTACATATATACAAGTCTTTTAAGTTAACCTGTAAGTAATGTACATACTTTTGTCTATAAAAGTATTTTTTAAACATTAATACCAAATGCTCAGACAAAACAAAAGCAAAAACGTTTTAAGCTTTGAATAATATGCATACTAAGTGCATTTATCTATCCTTCTTGTACCTATTCCTTGGTTCACAGTTCTCAATTTCAACTTCTTTGCACCTTATCACTGACATGAAAAGGTTCTTGCATTGTTTTAATTATAGAGTAACTTTTGAAATGTATGTAAATATATTATTTGTATTAAATTAGTAATTGAAAGTTTCATAAGTTATTTCTGTTGTAAATAATTAAGAGAATATGTTTACTGAATTAATATTCCCATCACCACCAGCTCTCATCCATACTTCATTTTGAGTTAATCATTAATTACTTTTATTGCTTTCTTCTCTACCCATTGCAAATGCAAATGGCATATTCCTGTTACATTATAATAAAAAGTAATTCTTCTATCTGTATTATATTATTTAAAATAAATACTTGCCCAAAATTACACACATAGCTTTGGTTGCATACATAGTGTAAAACAGAATGCAACTGTTTATATCCAAAACCAGTTCTTAGTAAAAAGGAGCTCATGCCTAAAAGAAGAACACAAGAAATTTAATAGGAAGTTCAAAGATATGTGTCATGAAAACATATAATGAGCTTTATATTTTTTTTTTTCTTAAAGTTTTGGTTTTCTTAAATTCTTTATAACTTGCACAGTATTTGGTAAGGATGAGAATGTGACAGGTTATTAAAAGAATATTCAAAAATAGGCATAGTTTCTATATAAATATGTTAAAACATATTTTAATCAAAATCATTAGTCATTTTGAAAAAAAAAAATTAATGAAGCCTTTTTTTATTTGGTAAAAAAGGTTTCTGAATTACAAATAATAAAGATACAGAAACATGACGGGTTATTAATAGAGTATTCAAAATATACATTTCCCAGATAAACAAGTCAAAAATATACATTCATTAAAATCATTAGAACCATATTGAGCAAACAAAATTGGAAGCATTTTTTACGTGGTAAAACCGGAGATCCCAGAGAACAGCCGCCTCAGTGCCATATTGTCCACTATGAGTGAAATGGGTGAATTGATTTTCAAATTAAAGTTTCCAGATATTTGCCCTCTGAAGGTAACAGAAAGCCTCCAACCAAGACTAGAAATCTGTTGCTCTTGAATGTGATGCAGGCTGGAAATCCTGCACCATGAGATGGGTTATAGGGATCTGCTTGATGGCACTGATTAGCAGTAATTTCTACCAGAAAATTTTATTAGTATAAGAGGTGAAGTTCATTGTTTTGGTTTCAGTTTTTCATATGTGTAGTTTTCTGTTTATCCATAATGTACGCTTTACTCCACTTAAAGTTTGCATAAATTATTTGCTCTACCATACTACAAGGGAAAGGAAAAGCAGTTCTATATCTCTTATGTGTCCTGTTATGCGTAGATAAGGAATTACAAGGTATGATTTAAAAAATGGGAATTTTTTAATTTTGCGGACTTTATACATTTTGTTAGTACAATGTTCTGTATCATGCTGGCATGACATTAAATTCTCAAGCTTATCGATATACCTCTTCCTGGCATACCAACAAGGAAATCTCAATTCAAGATCACTTACTCCATTGGCGACTTGCAATTCGCAAGAACTTATATTTTACATTTTATGTTTGTCATGCCAGCATGTTGCTATGATAGCTCTGTGTCATAGTATCTATGCCTAGGGAGGAAGAGACATAAATCCCAGCTATGGCATTGCATTTTTCAGTTCTGATTTTAACCTTTTAAAGTACACCTATACACAGTTTGTGAGTGTTAGAACAATCATCTATCGCTGATTACCCTTAATGGAAAACTACAATTTGTTTCACCGTTGACAGTCAAAAAGGTTATACGTGTTTTTGAGTGCTGTGCAAATTTGTAGTTATTTGCATTAATTTTGCTTGAAAAATGGAATGAAGTATAGCATCCCATTTGAAATGCTGACTGTGGTTTTGCCGAATCCTCTATAAAAAAAATAGTTTATGAGTGGTAGAAACATTTCAAAGAGGTAATACATTAAAGATGAGTCATATTTTTTACACATCAGCTTCACTTACGTGGGAAGCTGATGTGTAAAAACTATGACTCACCTATAATGTAATAATTGTTTCGCTTCACTGTGGTGTTCCAATACAGTTAAATTTTGACATATTTCAAAAAGGGTTAATAAGGTAGTAAGACAACCAATCTGGATACTCTTGCACATCAGTTACTGATAACAATGTAGAAGTAGTAAAGAAAATAGTTCTGGAAAATTGCGGAATCACATTTGTGAATATGACATCATGTTAATGTTCACACCTCAAGCTTGTTTGAGATTAGTACAAAAGTGAATCGAGAAGATATTGACACATTACTTCACTCACACTGTTTATTCACAGGACATGTTTCAAGAGCTCTTGCTCCTATCATCTATAAAATTTACATTGGAAACAGAAGATGATGGTGTGCTCCCCTTTTTGGACATCAAGATAAAAAAAATGAACAATAAACTCACTTTTGGTATTTACAGGAAACTGACACACACAGATAATTACATTAAGAACAACAGTTTCAACCCAAAACAACACCATCATGCCATTTTCAACAGTTTAATCTTTCGGATGATCAACTTTCCAGTAAACAGAGAAGATTATCAAGAAGAATACCTACACATAAAAAAAGTAGCTATATCCAACGGTGTCAACCCAAATTTAGTAGACAAAACAGTTAACAGACTCAACAAAGCTAAGAAAATAAAAGAAACCACCACCCTAGAACCTACAGGAGAAAAAGAGAAAAAACTTTTTAAAAAATTCACCTCCCACCCATCAGCCTATAACAAATTCCAAAAAATCTTCTCAAAACACAACATAACTCTTGCACCTCAAAATAGGTTTAATATCAGAAATTTGTTAAAAGGCCCATCCAAAAATTCAATCACTACTAAAGAAAAACCAGGAATCTATGAGATCAAATGTGAAACTATTATAAATTTATATAGGAAAAACAAAAAAATATTAACATCAGAACTAAAGAACATATAAGAAACATTAAAAATGATGAAACAGAAAAATCAGCAGTGGCTTTTCATTTTTTGAAGACTAGACATGACATCAACTTGGAAACATCTCTAATAAAATATGTTAATCACCCCATAGACCTTTCCGTATGGGAAAAAATCTTCATTAACAAAAATCGTCATAGAGTCATAAATTTTGAAACTCCACCACCAGACATCTTTGACAAGTACATCACGCCATCTATTGACAATACGGAGAAAGAGGAAACCACTACAACTTACACTAATCGAGTATCAGCTGATGATAGGAGCAAGAGCTCTTGAAACATGTCCTGTGAATAAACAGTGTGAGTGAAGCAATGTGTCAATATCTTCTCAATTCACTTTTGTACTAATTTGTGCTTCACTGTCCCTACGCTTCTTTCAAGTTTATACTTTGAGATTTTTTGACACAAAACAAAATGTTACGTTACCTCGACATGTTCACTGGATATGGCCCCGTGCAACTTCTTTCTATGCCCCAGGCTGAAGAGAACCATAAATAAAGGACACCATTTGGCTACCATTAAGGAGATTTAAGAAGATAACACAGAATTATAAATAAGCTGAACACCACACTAAAACATGAGTCCCATTCCAAATTGGAAAAAGTGCTGGCCATTTATATCTATACTGTTATATTTATGCATTATATCACAGGAAGTTACTTTGAAGGGGGATAAACCTGATGTTGATGATTAAATAAAGATTAAGAAAAATGAAAATTCACATTTTTTATTATACCTCGTAACCTCATACTTGTTTTGCAATATGTCCCAGTCAGCCAGCATCCATTGTCTTCAGTTTATTAAAATGATCTCCTTAACAAGAATCTTAATTAGTGGTGTAATAATATCTAGGAAGTGTGCATAAAAAATTGAATTAGGGCTGGTATATTTGTCGTGTTTGTGTCAAGGAACTTGGTACACAAATATGTACTTTAGTCTGCAACTAAAATTGAAGGCAAAATCAATATTCTTTCTTTCCTCTATCCCTTTCTTCCTTCCTTCCTTCCTTCCTTCCTTCCTTCCTTCCTTCCTTCCTTCCTTCCTTCCTTCCTTCCTTCCTTCCTTCCTGCCCACCCGCCCTCCCTGCTATTGCCTTTCCTTCCTTTCTTCCTTCCTTACTATGTCTCAAAATTGTATCAATCATTGAAACAAATTATGCTGTGTATATGGTTCATACATGTCTACTATTACCTCAAGAAATTGTACCAAATATACTTTGACATTCCACTGAGTGATCAACATAAAAGTTGGTCACCATTCTTATATAATCCCTCAAAATGAATTAAATCCTTATAATATTCGTTTACTTGAAGTAGATAATCAAACAACTTGTTAATTTCATTTTTTAGAGCTGCTTATACATTATATTTATATTCATATAGTCAAAATGGAATTTATTATTCTGCTGTATAATATGTGACAGAATAATATGTGCAAGCCATATGTGACAGGTTTAGGGAATAGATACTGAAAAGAAAAATATTGATGCAATTTATTTCAATGATTTGGGAGGAACCGAAAAACCACATTGATGGATATTTTTGCTTTGTGGATATTAAAGGATTCTCAAACGAAGAAGGAACATAAAATTATATATCCAAGTGGTATATCAGCAATGAGACCAGTCCCATAAGGACCTACTTCCAGTTCCATTCCTCCAGAAAATGAACCTGAAATGTTCTATGAAACAGGAGTTGATAGTTTTTTGACCTAAAAAGACTTGATTAAAAAGTCTTTTATAATTTAAAAAATTAAAACCAGTGGCTTAAAATGTTTTTAAATGTATATTTATTATTTGGATTGTATAACGAATTTGATAATGATAAATTTCCTATGAATCGAATATCTTGAAAATTTTTTTCACTATGCTAATCCTATGGAACTGACTTCGACTCTGACATTCCTACTTCTGAAACCAAGAGAAATCAGTGTAATAAATACGACTCATCTATAATTTAATAAAGAGAAATCAGTTGAATTAAATGTCATTAGTGGAACAACTAGTATATAGGCTGAAGGAGAAAATTATACTAAGAAGGGTTTTTCATCATAGGACATGGTGCACACGTTTTTAAAAATCCTCTTCTTTAGACTGTCCAGTTATATTCTGTAATGATGTAAATGGCCTGTTTGAAGAATTAAATGTTGCATTGAATTGGAGATTATGTATTCATTTTTCCCAGAAACGTTTAAAAATGGTTCTACATAAGCCCATTCTATCCATCTAAAAGGAAATTATGAAAACATAAGTGTGTATTAGAAGCACTGTTGGAAAATTCTTGATGTGCTATTGAGAATGCAAATGGTTTACAAAATTCTGCTGCTTCTTATGCTTTGCGACAGTTGCCAAACAAAATAACATTACATTAAACACAACTGGAAGCAAAGATGGCCTTTCCAACCAAGAGAAAACAAAATTCCAAGTATATCCCATTGGTTAATCCTGAAAAAGTACTACTTCCCCCTCTCACGTAAAGCTTGGCCTAGTGAAAAAAACTTTTGAAATTCAAACTCTTTGAAAATGCTAATTGAATTGAATTGGAAAACCTGACAAAAAAATTAGTTTTATATCAGCCGAAAGTGAAAGAATGTGTGTTAGTGTCTCAGATAAGGGAATTCTTACATGATGAAAATTTCCCCTGAAGTTTAATGTGACCGAATTGAGAACTTGGATTAGCTTTAAACAGGTTTGCGTGAATTTTCTTGGGGAAAACCAAGTCACCTAAGTACAAACAAGGAGTGCAAGAATTGCTTTATGTGTGTAAAGAAATGGGTGTTTGTACGAATGTCACAGAAAATTAAATTCCTAGATTCCCATTTAGACTTTTTTTCCCCAGCCTTGATAATGTAAGAAATGAATTGTGCAAAATATTTCACCAGTGTTGGAGAATAATTACCAAGGTTTTTGAAATGAGGCAGTGATGACAGATTATTGCTGGATACTTATTATGACGATGTAGAAAAATCATTTAAACAGTGATCCATTAGCAAGCATTTTTAACCTAACAACTGTGAACAATTGACTGTATATTTCCCTTATTTTTGAACAGTTGTAACAGTATTTTATATTTTGAATGCTTGCTTTTTAGAAATTAATGTTTACAACAGTGATTTTCTGTATCTTTTTACAGTAGAATGTAATATATATCACATTGTACTGTAAATCACAATGTACATCACTTTTTTTTTTTTAATTACTAGAGAAAAATTTGATGTGATGGAGAAAAATAAAAATCAGATTTGGACTTGAGCCACTTACATTGATGAAAAATATTTTAGTTTTAATTTTTGTATTAAGTATGTTGCTCATAAAATAATTTTAAATTAGGTACTTATTTTGAAATAAGTAATTTATGGATTTTATGAGTTAGCTATAGTTTGAAAACTATGTGTAGTGGAAAGAAGCTGAAAACAGTTGCAAATCCAGCTAGAAAGGTTGCTCTAGAAAAAATCTAATTTCATATCTGGTGGTTAAAATAACTTAATTTTAGTTGTCCAGTGTAATCTTCAGCAAGCTTTCTTGACCAATGATTAACTCAAATAACAAAGTTAGTATTATGAATAAACTACACACCTAGTACAGTACTCTTTGTCTACTTATAGTCAGTCTACAGTTTAAAACTCTGTGGAAACATGCCACTTAACAGTGAACACATTTGTAGTAATTAATCTGAGTAGTTATTCAAATGCTTATGGTGCAACAAATATGTTTTGAAATAATAATTTAACAGTTTGGTAAAAATGGGAATTAGGGCAAGAGTATATGCAGCAATACCAATGAGCAAATAAGTAGACAAACAGGATTATTTTGAAACAATACAATATTTAATGATGCCTGATTAATTCTTGGATTTTGTTTCTGGTTCTTTATTCTTGGAATAAAGAATTCTATCCGGCAATAACAATTTGAGTTGCATGTGGAAACAGTTCTAATATACTGCAACAATATATTTGACAGGAAATAAAGATTGATAGAAGGCAGAAATTCACTGGATTGAAGTTTAGTAAAAGAACTAATTCATTCATACATCCATTCTTTCACACATTGATTAATTTATTATCTGCATTAAAAAGTTACAGTGTAATTCATAGCATCGTCAGGTACATGAGATTATTCATAGATTTATAGATTATACAAAACAAATTCATAGATTTAGATTAGCCGTAATAATTACATGGAATTCATAGCATTGTCAATGCACAAGACAATAAATACAATGTGATTAAATGCAATGTATACAATGACAGCATTAATGTACAAACAATAAATACAATGTGATAATATATCTAATCTTAAGAATATAGTAATATAGCAAGCATGTTGCACTTTCTCTAACATTCAGCTTTTAGCATAAAAAAACACAATAACTTCAAAAGAAAAAGAAAAATCTCAAGAATTTCAACATCACGATGCAGTTTGTACAATAACAGAGGAACTATTTTCTTCAGCTATAATATATACAGTAAATATATTCATTGTACAAAGTCAAAACGTCAAGATTAAAAACTACCACTTTATGTGAGGCTAAGATTTTGAATTTGCTGTATGGTATCTGACATATAAAACAATAGTTTATTTAATTTACTTTTGAATTATTTCTTATCCAGTGATTTTATTTTCTGTGGTAATTTATTATGTAAACAAATTCCTCTATGGGCAATGCTGTTGAGGCTTTTGTTCATCCTGGGGAGGTTAAATGCAAATTATTTGCAATTCTGGTGTTATGCAAATGAAAATCAGAATTTTTTTAAAAAAAATCTTATATTCTGGTGGACAAAACACATCGTTTTTTCTTTTTAATGTAAATGGTCTTACTAATTATTAAATTATAGATGAGTTGTATTTATTACACATCAGCTTCACTTACGTACATATATTGAGGACATGTTTCATGAACTATTGTTCGCTTCATCGGCTCTAGTGGGACTAAAGCTTGATCCAGTGGTGTGGGTAGTTCTGGGGTTGTTGCTGCCATCCGTTGATTTTGTGATGTATTTAAATGTGGGGTTGTCTTCTGGCGGGATTTCGAAGTTCATTAGTTGATTTTTATGTTTTTCTATGTATATTCTCTCCCGTATGACGAGTCCACTATGTTTTTGTACGTATTTTAGTAATTTGGTGCTATCTTCAATTTCATGATTTTCAGACCAGAAATGAGCTGCTATTGTGGACTTATCAATATTTTTGTATCTTAAGTGCCTAAAATGTTGTTTCTTTCTAGTGCCTATGTTTCTTTTTGTCCTCCCTATGTAAATTTTTTCACAGTCTTTACACTTATTCTTGTATATGCCTGACTTTTCTTCTGGTTTTATCTTATCAGAATTATTACTGTTAAGTAGCTTTTTAATGTTGTAATTGTTTTTTTGGTGCCAATGTTATATTGTATTTCTTGAATATTTTTTGGAACCTTTTTGTGGCCCAGGGGTGGTAAGTAAATTTAGTAAATCTAATTTCTTGTTTTATTGGTGAAAGAGCATGATTTGTTTTAATCTTTTTTTCAAGTTTGAATGATTTTATTTTTTTATCTTCAAGGCTTTTTCCATATCCATTTTTAATTGCAGTTTTTAAGATTTGGTGGTATTCTTTTTTATATGCTTGCTGGCTGAGGGGTAGATTTACTAATCTGTGTGTGA
The DNA here is from genome assembly GCA_030765055.1 of Mantis religiosa. Lineage (NCBI taxonomy): Eukaryota > Metazoa > Arthropoda > Insecta > Mantodea > Mantidae > Mantis > Mantis religiosa. The sequence goes on from CM060947.1 coordinate 111,521,603, forward strand.
GACTGTTGATGATGGCATGTTTGTGTGGAATTGGGTGGAAACTATTTGCTTTGATATAATTATCTGTGTGTGTTGCTTTTCTGTGAATACCAAATTCCAGTTTTTTGTGATTTTAAGGTCCAAAAAAAGTAGAGTACAGTCCTCTTCTGTTTCTACTGTGAATTGTATGCTGGGTTTTTGAAGGTTAAGTAGTTTCAAAGCATCATCTGTTTGTAGTGTACTATTGCAAAGATGTCTACGTATCTGTACCGTGTTTTAAAAATGTGAGGAAAGGCTTTTGTTATACGTGTTTTGAAAAAGCCCATGTATAAATTGGCCAAAATTGGTGATAGCGGGCTTCCCATAGCTTGTTTGTAATACTTTCCTTTGAAAAAAAATAAATAATTTTGGTATATATATATATTTCAGTCATTGCCTAATATTCTTCTATTGTATTGGGATCTAGTTTAATAGAAGTTAGCCATTTCTTAAGTTGAATCAAAATTTTGTCTATTGGGATGCTAGGGAAGAGGGAGCAGACATCAAGTATCTTGAGGGTTTAATTTAAGATTTTGAATTTTTTCTACCAGCTCTAAAGAGTTTTTGAATGTAGCAAGTGAATCAGAGTATTGAATTGTGGAAAGAACTGAAATTTTTTGGATAGCCATTTTGCCAGAAGGTAAGTAGGAGTGTTAACATTATTTACAATGGGTCTCATGGGTATGTTGGGTTTGTGTATTTTAGGCAATCCATATAATCTTGCAAGGGTAGGGTTGTCCAGTTTGATGGTTTTTTGTTCTGCAGTTGTTAAAATGTTACTATTATTGATGGTTTTGTGTACACCTTTTGAGCTCTTGGAGCCATCAGTAAATTCTAAAAAAGACATGTGCGGATACTAGACATAGACATGGCAGATTTATCATATTTAGTCATGCCCAGATCTACGTGGGATGCTCTGCACAACCAAGGAGGGTATGTCCTCTCCCCCTTAGCATACCTCTTGGGCATTTCAGTATCAAGCTTTCTAAGGAGCTCCCGGAATCGAAAACCAGATGGCTTTGGTTTAAGAGAAATGTTCCTATAAGGCACATCCATTAAGGTGTTGAATGGCGTAAACGTTGGATGTGTGGGCATGCAATTAAGTCCACAGCCATAATTTGCTAATAACATATTGCACCTGTATTGCAGAGGAGGTTCTGCAGATTCAGCGTACAGGCTTATAACAGGGCTTATTGAAAATGCCCCAACTGTTATACATATGTCACAATTATGGGTTGTGTCTAATCTATTCAGCACAAATAGTCGTGCTGAGCCATAAACGATCTAATTTGGTGCAGGATAAAGTCGCAATAACACTACGATCTGCTCCCCACGATTTTCCACTTAGTGCATGCAGGATATTTAAAGAGCGGTCATATCGTTCTTTCAGTTGTGCTATATGCGATGACCAACTAAGTTTTCTATCAAATATTAATCCAAGGAACCTCGTCTCATTTGCGAAAGTTAGTAGATCTGAGCCTAAACGGAGCCTTGGAGGTAATCGACTCTGACGGCGCCAGAAGTTAACACAGATTGTTTTCTCAGCTGAGAATCGGAAACAGTTTTTAACTCCAATTCTTAAGGTTGTCTAAGGTGGTCTGTAGACGGCGCTCTAGAAACGGTGTGCGCTGAGATGTACAGTAGACGGCAAAGTCGTCTACAAATAGGCATAACGAGACCCCCCCGGAGGAACACATTTCGAGATAGAATTAATGGCAATAGCAAACAACGTAACACTTACTGCCGATCCCTGTGGTATACCGTTCTCTTGAACAAAAAGATTTGGAAAAAACCGAGCCGACCCTTACTCGGAAGACGCGATCTTTCAAGATGTCCTGAAGGAAGAATGGTAGGCGTCCACGTATATTCCAGGTGTGCAGAGTGCGTAGCAACCCTGCCCGCCAACACGTATCATAAGTTCTTTCAAGGTCAAAATATTCCGACGGTTTGATAGTTTTTAAGGAATCCGTTATAATCTCTGTCGACATGGACATAAGATGATCCACGTTGAACGGCATCGTCGAAAACTGCACTGGATGTTACTCAGTAGGTTGTGCGTTTCCAACCGTCCATTAATCATGCGTTCCTCACCTTGCACACGCAGCTGGTGAGGGAAGTAGGACGGTAGCTAGAAGGGAGGTGACAGTCCTTTCCATCGTTCAAGATAGGTATAATGGTGGCTTCTCGCCACTTGTCAGGAAACGTGGCATAAACCCAAACACGGTTATAGACTCGAGCAGGAATGCCTTACCTTCAGGTGAGAGATGTAACATTTGAACGTAGATTCCGTCCGGTCCTGGTGCTGACAGTCGCGAAGATGAAAGAGCGTGTTCTAACTCTGCCAAGGTGAAGAGGCGATTATAATCTTCAAGGTTTCTGGAACGAAACACGAAACCTTGGGATTCTACCTGAGTCTTAATTGAGATGAACTTAGGAGCATAATTATTTGAGCTAGACACTTGAGCGAAAGCATAGCCGAAGGTGTTGGGCTACGTCAAACGGATCAACAACTCCTGCAGATGTTTTCAGACGAGCGATTGGCAAGTGGGTCGATTTCCCGGCCACGCGCCTTAACTTACCCCATACAACAGAGGAAGGTGTACGTCGGTTAAAATATGATACAACATTGTTTCGTGAGGTCTTTCTGCTATCCTTAATTATTTACCTAGACTTTGCAAGCCCTTTCTTGTACTCAGTTATTTAGGGTAGGGTGTCGTTGGAATATCCTTAGAGCACGTCTACGAGCACGAATAGCGTTCCGACAGTAGTTCGTCCACAATGGGACAGGAAATCGACCGAGGTGGGTGGTCGAATGTGGAATAGACTGTTCTGCGGCGGAAAGAATTTTCTCTGTAAGATGATCAACTATATCATTCACAGAATCGTGCTCGTAATAAAAGAGAGCCAACTGGGTGTAAAGGTTCCAATTGGCTCGATCAAAGCGCCAGCTAGGTAAACGTGATGGAGACACATCTTGTGCTAAGAGACTGAGACATGAAAAGTGGTCACTGGAATGTAAATCAGAGATGACATTCCATTGTAATGGAACTGTTAACTGCAATGAACAAACTGCCAAATCAATATGGGAAAAGGTGTTAAATGAGTCTGTAGGGAACTTTGGCTCTCCGGTGTTCAGGAGAACCAAGTTATTGCTCTCCATGAATTTTGCAATAGGATTGCCTCTCGAACATGCCCGATTTGATCCCCAAAGTGGGTGATGGGCATTTAAGTCTCCCACTATGAGAAACGGTGTTGATTGTTGGGAAACCAGATCTTCAAGGTCAGTTAACGAGAGGTCATCAGATGGAGGTAGATATACATGGCAAATGCAAAACTCGATGGTAGTTCAATCCTTACAGCTACTGACTCGATGTCAGAGTGTAACTGTATAGCATCTACAAATATATCATCCCTGAGGAGCATCATAGTGCTCCCATATGCATGAATGCCCCTTCTGTTTCAATATCACACCTTAGTGGTGTGGAACGTCTGATTTTAAAATTGTCTTGTGGTCGTAACTTAGTTTCTTGTAAGCATACCAACAAGGGGTCGTGCTTGTTGAGCAAAAGTTCAAGCCCTGGCCAATGTGCTCTTAAATCTCGTATGTTCCATTGTAGGATAGCCATGGCAACAGTAGTGGGATAAGATATCAAATCTGTACGCACATTTCGTATATTTTAGCGGTGGTAGAATCAGTTTGCCCTATTTCTTTGGTGTTGGGCTAACACTTGTTTCGGCAGGTTTATTCTGCCTTTTCTTCGCTGCCATCCTGGCAGCATGGTCAGGGTCTTCCTGCTCCATATCCTCCATGGAAGAGGACTCCTTCCCTTGCGGAACGTTCGATTCTAGAGGCTCGAACCGATTGGAAAGTAGGACCGACGAAGATGAATGTCGTCGGTCTGAGTCCTCTCCAGATGACTCCGAAGATGATATGGAGATGGTCGTGGACTTCTTTTTGCTTTGGTCTTTGTGGGAGCGGTTTTCGTTACTTCCTTCAAGAAGTCGGTTCTCTCATACTTGGTCTTAAATGTTTTTTCTGGTGCTTCATATATAATAGGCGGACTGATCTTTGTCGCTTACGTTGACGGTTTGATAGGCAGCCTAAATGGGTAGTTCTTATTGGCAGCAGTCTTAGTTGGTGTGGATGGAGGTGTACGTGCACATTGCAAATTCTTTGGTGGTGATCTAGGCACAAGGACTTTCTCTAATATGGTGGCCCCGTTTATATAGCATGTTTGCGTAACCGTTTCCCGTTTTAGTGCCGGAGTAGCTGCCACGGAGTTGTAGGTACGGGAACTAGTTACTGAGGGCTTATGGATACGAAGAATTTTCTGGGCTTCCGAGAAACATACTGTGACTTTGTGGATTCGTGAAATCAAAAGTACAGGTTACAAACAACAAAAATTGCACTTCGTACACAGTCCAGAACTATGTCACATACACAATACAACTTGCAAGGTCATCAACAGCTCAACAGCTGTTCACGCACGTGAGTACATTTAACCACTAACTACTGTGGCGGAAGGGCTGCCCTTTTATAGATTACTCACATTCCAGAAATTTCTCAATCGAGACGCGGCTAGAACAAACGACTAGAACTCTCGAGAAATCCGCCTCTTTCCCCGCCGTTTCGGTGAGCTTTCATCTACTACTGCATGCTTGTCTCTTAGAACTAGTCACCGGCGCCGCTTCGATCACCAATGGGCTCGCGACACTGCTCCCTCAAGGCTAGTCGTCCCAAACAGCACCATCGTAGCGGGCCAGACGATCCAGGTGTACCACCAACATCTTTCCTCGGGGCACCTTCTGGATGCGGTAGACTACGTCATTGATCCTCTTTACCACCCGGTATGGTCATTGCCATGGTTGCTGAGGCTTCGGGCAGCGTTCCTTGATCCGGGTAGGGCGGTACAACCAGACCAGGTCACCTTGCAGGAACCCTTGGCTGTTGGCTTGCCTGTCATCGGGTCTGCATGTGTTCACTCGCCATCTGGAGGTTCTGACGAGTCATCATGTGCACGTCGTGGAGACGATCCATCAGGTTCTCCACATACTTGGTTGCTGGCTGCTTCGCCTCCAGAGGGCTCCCAAATGCCAGGTCGCAAGGGAGGCGTAACTCTCGGCCGAACATTAAGCTCGCTGGCGTCATCTCAGTGGTGTCGCGTGTCCAGGAACAGTAGGCCAACAGGAACAGTGCCACCTTGACGTCCCAGTCTCGCTGATGGCTGGCTACGACCTTCCTCAGATGTTCCTCCAGGGTCTTGATGTACCTCTCGATGATGTCGGCTGACTGTGGGTGTAGGGGTGTTGTGCGGGTCTTGTTCACCACAAGTCTTTCCAGTGCCTCCTTCATCAGGTTAGACTCAAAGTTGGTACCCTGGTCACTGTGGAGGTCTAACGTCACCCCAAAACGGCAGAACACTTGCTCCACGAGGCAGCCTACGCCTCCTAGCTCGGGATATCATTCACCTCCGGCCACTTGGTGAAGTAGTCAACGACCACCATCAGGTATTTGTTGCCTCGGTCGGTAACTGAGAATGGTCCAGCTATGTTGACAGCGATCCGTTCGAATGGCGCTCCGACGTTGTACTGCTGCATGCGACCCCTGCTCCTAGTCTGGGGGCCGTGACTCGCCGCGCACACATAACATTGACGGCACCATCTCTCAGCGTCTGCTCGGAGCTTCAGCCAGTAGTAGCGCTGCCGTAGTTTGTCAATCGTTCGGTTCGCTCCCAGGTGTCCTCCTGAAGTACCGAAGTGCACTTCCTCCAAGACTTCCGGGACCTTACTCCGGGGAAGTACCAACTGCTCTCTCTCTCTCTCTCTCTGCGTCTTCCAATCGGGTGATTCCCATACCCGGAACAGCACAGCCTCTTTGGTCTTCAGCGATTTCCATTGGGAGTACGATTTGTACGCAGCGCTTCTGGGTGTGATGTCCTCCCAGGCCGGTCGTGTCCCTGCTTGCACTTCCCTCAAGAGTGGCCCTAAGTCAACGTCCGCCAGCTGCTTACTCCTGAGACCTGCGATATCCCAGCCGTCTGCAGGCACTGCCGTGACCACTCTGAAAGCTGCGGCTCGTTCCTTCTCTTCCACTCTTGTGCATTGGCCGCACTCTTCCGGGCAGGGTCTTCGGTACATGCCGTCTGCGTTGCCGTGGCTCTTCCCTCTACGATGTTCAGATGTGAAGTCGTACTCCTGCAGCCTCTTGACCCAACCTGCTGTCTCGCCTTCCAGGTTCCTAAACCTAAGTAGCCAGGTGAGGGCGGAATGCTCAGTCCTCAGGTTGAATGACTAACCGTACAGGTACTTGTGGAACTGCTCGAAGGTCTTTATTACCGCCAGTAACTCTCACCGTGTGACACAGTAGTCTTTCTCTGCCTTGGACAGCGTCTTCCTGTGGTAAGCTATCACTCGCTCGTGGCCGTCCTGCACTTGCGATAGGACGCCTCCAATGCAATGGTCGCTGGCGCCGGTGTCCACAATGCAGGCGCCACCTGGTTGTGGGAATCCCAAAATAGGAGCATTACAAAATATCTTCTTAAGCTCCTGGAAAGTGACTTAGGTGTCGTCCGTCCACACATACGGCCGGTGTTCTTTCGTCCGGTGGGTGAGGGGCTTGGCGATGTTGGAGAACCCCTTTGTGAAACGGCGGTAATAACTGCACAGCCCCAGGACACTGCGCAATCCTCTCTTATCCTTTGGCCGAGGACAATCTCTCATGGTCTGTGTCTACTCCGGGTCTGTGGCCACTCCGGTTGGTGAGACTATGTGGTCCAAGTAGTTGACTTCCTTGCGGAAGAGCTGGCATTTCTTTGCCTTTATCTTCAGGTTAGTCGCCTGCAGTCTCTGTAGCACCTTACTCAGGTTTTCGAGGTCTTCGAATGTCTTGCCGACGATGATTTCGTGCAGGTATAGCAGGCAGGCGTCATAAGTCAAGCCTCTTATCACTGACTCCATGAGGCGTTGGAAGGTAGCTGGTGCGTTGCAGAGGCCAAAGGGCATAACTGTGCACTGCCAAAGCCCTTGGCCTGTCGAGAATGCGGTTTTCTCCTTGTCTCTCGGGTCCAGAGCTACCTGCCAGTAGCCAAATTTCAGGTCCAGGGTCGAGAACCACTGCGCACTAGCAAGCGTGTCCAGGGTGTCGTCAATCTGGGGTAACGGGAAACAGTCCTTCCTGGTGACAGCGTTCAATTTTCTGTGGTCCACGTAGAAGCTTAGCTCACCGTTCTTCTTCGTCACCAAGACTACAGGGGAACACCAAGGGCTGTCAGACTCTTCAATCACTCTCTTGTAGCTCATGTTCTCCAGCATGTTCGTACCACCGATTGTTTCGAAAGATGAACGCGTCTAAGTGGTTGTCGAATAGGCCGGCCGTCTCCGGTGTCGATGTGGTGGAGCACCCGGTCCGTGCGGCCTTAGTCGCTGTTCCCTTGGCTAAAGACGCGGTGGTATCGTCTCAGCAGTTGTCGAACTTCCTCCAGCTGTTCTGCGGTAGGTGGTCGGCCGCCCTCTCCAATAAGCCGTCCAGCCGGGGCCCCAGGTGTTACGTCGGCACTGGCTCCTGAGTCTTATCGATTGGTGTTACGCTGACCACGGGCTCGCACATCTCCAAATCCGTCCCGGCCTGGACGTCGTGATCGGTGTCCGTTGGGTTGAGCAGTCTCTCCGGCACCTCCTCTCGACACGGCAACAATGTCCTGGCTACACATAGCCCGTGCACAGGTGTGTTCTGGTCCAGCATCATATTTCTGTTTCGCTGGCCTTCCAGTGGCGCCATTACCACCGCCTCGCTTCTCGAGGGGACAACCACGTCTTCCTTCAGGGCGACCCTGCAGATTCCCAGGCGTTCTTTAGGTTGCCGGGGTATCACCTATTCTCCATTGAGCCGCAGGACCTTCCTACCGACGTCGACCGTCGCCTGTGGCTCCTGAGGACATCCAGTCCTAGTATCTCCTCAGCTACCTCCGCGACGAACACTCACGGACGCACGGCACTCCGTCCCAAGGCCAACTTCAGCAGAGCCTTCTTCTCTACAGGCAATGTGTCACCCGATGCCATCACAAGCTGGTATGGTCGGCTTGGCTTCCTCGTCGGCAAACCCCTGGCCACGTCAGGTCTGATGACGGTCACGGCTGCCCCGGTGTCTACGAGCAGGCGGCACGGCTTCCCTCTTACCCAACCGTCCGCGATGGCGCTGTCCTCTATCCGCCGGCTGAAGGCGTGCACTGTGACTCGATAGGGGGGGGGCGGTGTTGACGGCGCCAACGTGCTCCACGCCACGCCAGCCCTTTCTCGTTTCTCCTCCTGCTCTACCTTGTGTGGGCAGTCTCTCTCAAGGTGTCCCGGCTGGCCACACTCCCAACACACACCACTTGGTCTTCGCCGGCATCCTTCAGCTGCTCATCTGTCGTCATCTTTGCAGCTAGGTTGTCATTCGCTGTTTTTATTTCCTTCAGCTCGGCGGTCATGTTCGTGGCCAAGCTGTTATTTGCCGTCTCTAACTTCTCTTCCATTTTCTCAGTGATGTTATCGTTAGCCGCCTTCATTTCTTTTAATTCGGCTAGAATCGGTGCCAATGCAGTCTAACTTCTGACACCAATTGTGACTATGTGGGTTCGTGAAATCAAAAGTTCAGGTTACAAACAACAAAAATTGCACTTTACTTCCGTAGAAACACGCTTCGTACACAGCAGTCCAGAATACGTCACATGCACAATACAACTTGCAAGGTCATCGACACAGCTCACCAGCTGTTCATGCACGCGAGTACAATTAACGACTAACTCCTGAGGTGGGCGGGCTGCCTTTTTATAGATTACTCACATTCCAGAAATTTCTCAAACAATCAAGACGCGGCTAGAACAAAGAGCTAGAACTCTCGAGAAATCCATCTCTTCTCCCCCCCCCCCCCCCCCCCCGCACGCTTGTCTCTTTGAACTAGTCACCGGCGCCGCCTCGATCAACAATGGGCTCGCGACAATAGCTTCTCTTTAACCCGGATCTCCTGAATAGCTTGCTCCTCAATATAATGGGGACATTCTCGTGAACTGGATGTATGTTCACCGCTACAGTTAATGCATGCTGGAGGTGATGTACATGCATTTTCATGCAAGACGCCTCCGCAGTTGACACATGTAGGTTCACCATTACAGAACTCACTTATATGACTAAAGCACTGACACTTAAAGCATATGAGGGGGTTCAATACGTATCGTCTAACCTCAATTACTTCATACCCAACTTTATTCTTTGAGGGAGGTCTACCCGATCAACAGTCAAAAACAGGATACGAGTAGGGACCAATACTCCTGTATTGTAAACGATATACTGCCATTACACCTTGTTCTTGAAGGTTCTCCTGAATATCCTCATTGGGCATACCGTCCAATGCACTAGTGTTTATAACACCGCGAGAGGAATTCAGGGTTTTGTATAACTCTACCTTTATAGGGTAACTGCCCAATAGAGTGGTCTTCTGTATGTAAGCTACTTGGGATGCTGGTATTGCTTCCACCAGGAGCGTGCCATTTCTTCATTTGGTACATGACTTTACTGGACCAGCTATATTATCAAGATCCTTCTGTATTAAAAATGAATTCACTGTAGTAAAATTCCTTCCTTCTTCTGTCCTTTTAACCACTAAATAGCGAGGACCACACTCAATACTTCATTTACAATATTCTTTACTATTTTGTTGTGTTTTTTATTTGAACTCAGAGCGGTATTATCCTCCACAATTGCAAACGTCTCTGATGGCGTGCTCACATCCTGGGCGCCACCCCGACTTAGGTGAAAGTCCTGGCCTAGACCTTGCTCACCTCAGGGTCTCATCTCCCAATGTATAGACAGAGGGACCCAATTGCCTAAAGGAGTGTAAGAGCTCATGCAATGGCCCCTCCCCGGGACTGACCTTTATCAGCGGATACAAACACAGTCCTACATAATAACCAGGGGCTGGGACTTACGCATTACCCAGTCACTTGTCGCGATAGGTATCCATCAGACTTGTGTCCAGGGAGGTTAGGGCCAAACGTATGTGGACCTTGGTTGGGCGTTTGGCATTAGCTCTCACCACTCAGAGGCACCCAATCGAGAGATTTAGTTCAGGCCCTGGGATTGCCAATTCCCGTACCTTCCACAGTAGGCACCTGGGGTGTTTATGGGAAAGTGACTTGTAGTATGTAGTTATGTGTACTTCATATTGGTGCACTATTTGGTTAAATTTTGCTATAGCATTGTCAGCTTAAATGTGTGAACAAATTCCCTGGTCATTGATATGATAAATCCATGATTTATAAGTTGTTAAAACATTTAAACAGTTATGATCTGCACATAATCACAGACAGGGAACCATTCCTGGCCAAGAAAAACTTGAAGTTATAAAAAAACTTGATGTCATAAAAAATTAACATACTTCAACCTAACTTCGAATTACTGACAACAGTGGATGTAACAATGAATGATACATTAGAATCATTCAGGGATATTTTATGATGATTTGTGGGATGTTTTGTAAGCATATGTTGGTATAACTGCTAAGTTAACTGTCAGCTGCTGTAAGAGTATATTGTGTGTATTTAATAAGTGCTCACGCAAGTTTATTGCACATTTCAAATGTTTATATTTAGAATTCTTCGCCTTATTTTGTCAATGGACTTCTGTATTATACTAAAGCTTTTAAAGTTCTATGCATGCAGTGAAAGGCTAGTGAACCTGTAAGATTTAATGTTAAAGGAAATTTGAAGTTATGAGGAGGAAAAGTGACTTATCACCTAGAAAAACTGGTATTACAAGGGCACTAATAGCAGAAGGATGGTAAACACAAAATAAAATAGCACAGAGACAGAAATATCATAAAAGTCTGTAAGCAGAATTAAAAAATAGATGAAAACAATAAGATAAATCAGGCACAGCGAAGGGGGAAATGCAGTATAAAAAGCAAGTTGAGCCCTAGAAGTGTAAGAAAAGTTATGGCTGAAGCATGCAGAAACCGAAAAGCCAGTAGAGACTTGAGAAGTACTTTAGTAGCTAGAGGCTTAAAAGTAGCAGCAAGAACTATCAGGAGAACCCTCTTTGATGGCGGTTTGAAGGCTCAAAGACCCAGTAGAAAAGCAAAGCTCACTGCACATATGGCAAGAAAGACGCTCAACTGGGCAAAGGTACTTAAACATTGGTCTTCTGATGACTGGAAGAAGGTAATTAAATTGCTGCACTGTGTTACTCTTTCTCACAAAGATAATTTAATTTAATAACCAGATTCAGTTATGGGTAACCTTGATAGACTATATAAAGATATTATTTGGGATAACTTAAGTATATTGTTGACCAATAGATGCCATTTATATGGATTTCTCTATCCAGGTGTGCTTTAGTGATGAATCCATGTTTGAAGTTACTGACGAAAGCAGTCAGTATATCCGGTGGACACCTGAAGAAGAGTTTCATCCTCAATGTGTAGAATCAACTGTGAAACACCCTACAAAGGTGATGGTCTGGAGCATTATGTCTGTCCATGGTAATGGAAGATTGTACATTGTTGAGGGGACCATGAAGCTAGATCAGTACCTAATTAGGAGTTCTTCAAACTCGACTACTACCCAAGATAAGGGATTTGGTTTGGAAATTATTCATGTATCTTTATGCATGATGGTGCACCGTGTCAAAAAGCCAAGAAAATAGCACAATATCTACGTGATTTAGGTCTTTCAGTGGCCAGGAAATAGTTCTGATATGAACCCAATCGAGAATTTATGGTCCACTGTGAAGAAGAAAATCAAGAAAACCCACATTACAACTAAAACTGAACATATTGAGACTCTTATAAATATCTGGCATCATGATGGGATATTACAAATAAGTGTAAAACATTGGTTGAGGGCATGCGTAACCGAATTTTCAACAAAGGAATGTATACCAAGTACTGATCCAAGTTTCTGTGTCATATATATGTATCTGAGAGCTCGTGTATTAATGTTAAGTAAATAAAGAAGGTTTTCAGAGCTTTAGTTTAATAATTTGGCCCCCTCTGTATATAAACCTTACTAGATATAGATCACTGAACTTAAGGCATGCAAGATATTACAATCGTAAAAATTTCAGTACATCTTAGTTTTGTTAGGAAATGTGACATAACTGGAATAGAGGCATTTTAATATCTTTGTGTAGGATATTTTTATGACAATAATTATTGACTGGCCCATCTCAGATCTAAATTATTCCTGGTGATCAAACTTTATACTTTTGAAAGTCTTATTATAATTATAACATTAATTGTGCTACAATTCCCCTTATACTTGACAAATTATAAGGCAGTATACAAGGTGCATTCAGTAAGTAATGCAACATCTTTTATTTTGTCTATAGCAGGTTGGTTTTATTTAGGATTCATATGCACCATATTTTTCACCAATCTTTTTGCCAAAAGACCCTATTCTTCAACATAGTCTCCATTCAGTACTATGGCCTTCAGTTATCCTAATGGGAGGGCTATATGTCTGCATGGTACCACTTTATTGGTCTGTGTCAGAGCCAACGTATTGCTGCATCAATATTTTCCCCATCATTCATGTAGCTTCTCACGGAGTGCATCCTTCATTGGGCCAAACAGATAGAAGTCAGAAGATGCAATATCTGTCCTATATAGAGATGGAGAAGAACAGTCTACTAAAGTTTTGTTAACTCCTCTTGGGTGCACAGACTAGTGTGAGGCCTTAAGTTAACATAGAGATCACATTAGTTTGCATTTTGTGATTACTAACACAATGAAGTTGTTTCGTCAGTACCCTTGGAGTAGCATAGTACACTTCAGAGTTGATTATTTCACCATGATAAAGGACTCAAACAGTATAACCCCTTCAGAGTTCCAAAAGATCTTAAGGATTGATTTTACCAGCTGACAGTTGGCTTTGAACTTTGTCTTCAAAGAAGAGTTGGTGTTGTGCTACTTCATGGATTGACGTTTTGTTTCATATTCAAACTGCCATGTTTAATTGCCTATGACAATGTTTGACAAAGGATTGTCATGAAGAGCCTCTTAACAAGCAAGCAATTTCACACAGATCTTTGTTCTTTACTCTTTGTGGTCTTTAGTTAGGGGTTGAAGAACCCATCTGGAAAAAGCCTTTGAGTAATCCAAGCAATGGACAGATGTCAGTACTACCAACAGAGATATTAAGTTAAGCAGAAAGGTGTTTGATTATGATCGCTGATCACCTTGAATAAGATGTCTTCACATTCTAGCATTGCAGGAGTCACAGCCGTGTGCAGCTGGCTTGCTTGCGGGAGTTCAGACAGGTTTCCTCAACCTTGTGTTGTTGATAACAAATGCCTTGCCCAAGAACTCACCCTGCTTTTGTCCATTGTCAAGTCTCCGTAGACATTCTGCAAGCACCTATCAATATCTGTGATTTTCTGGTTTTCAAAAGAAACTCAATAACTGCTCTCTGTTTGGAATGCACCTATGTTGTAGATGCCATTTTGAAGGCTAGTTATACCACTGCCATCTATCAGAAAAATGATATGAGATGTGAAATTATTTAAGAACATTTCAAACTAAATTCCTACTTTTTTCAGCTGAAATTTGCTGAGAAAAACGACGTATTGCATTTGAAAAATAGAAAGAAAACTGAAAAGTTTGATACCAGAGCCAGGATTTCAGCCGTGATTCTACCTTTCAAAGTTTACCTACACACGGTTTTATGTGTTAGAACAATAAATTAGTATAATTGATTGCCCTTATAAATGGAAATGTGTTGCATTACTTATTGAACATCCCTTGAATTATCAGCAGGTATAAGACATTTTTATAAATGCAGAAGGGCTTCATTTTATTTGATTTTTATAGCACTATTTCGCATTGATACCATTATGTAGTGTGCCTAAGAAACAGAGAGGTGGCAGTTGCATCATTCAGCATCTACTATTAGTATTGTCGCGAACACATTGTTGCGGTAAGATGGCGCGAGGGACAAGTTCAAAGGAACGGACAGTACCGTTCGGAGATAAAGCTTGCGGTAATGGTTTTGGGAAGGAGTCGGATTTCTGGAGAGTTCGTCTTTCTTCTAATGCCGTTCTGATTGAGAATATTCCACGAATTTATGGAACAGTGAGTGAGCTATGAAAGGAGCCGCCACCCTCCACTAGTGGACAGTTGTTAATTGGACTCATGTGCATGAACAGCCCTTTGAACTTTGTGGTCGATGACCTTGCAAGTTGTATTGCGTATGTGACGTAATTCTGCTTCTGTAGGAGTTGACCGAAGTGTGTTTCTACGGAAATAAAGAGCAATTTTTAGTGTTTGTAACCTGGACTTTTAATTTCACGAACCCAGAAAGTCACAAATGGTGTCAGGAGTGGAACATTACGACGATGGAGGCTGCATTTGCACAGATTTTAGAGAAGTTGGAGATCACAAATAAAAACCTGACTGCCGAGTTGAAAGAAATAAAGACAGCGAACAACAGACTGGCCCGAAAATGAAGGTGGCGAACGAGGCCCGCGCCGCCAAATTTCAGGAACAGTTGGCCGGCTAGAAGGATGACATCACGGAGCTGGGCGGATGGACCAAGTGGACGAGCGCGTCGTAGACATGGCGAACCGCGTTAATGACCTACAAGGAAAGGCCGACAGTAACACCAAGTCCCTGAAGCTATGGTGGAAGACGTCGAAGACCTGGCGAAACGCGTTAACAACCTAGAGGGAAAGGCCGACACCAACACTTAGTCCCTAAACGCCATGGTGGAGGACATCGTCGGCAGAAGGATGAAAGATCTAAAGGCCGACGTGTCGGGACGCTACATAACATCTGCGTGCGTCAAACCGCCAAAGTACGACGGCACGTCCACGTTCGAAGTCGACAATTCCGCCGCCAATTGGACACGGTGGCCAAGCACAGGTGGCCACCAGAGGAGGCCGCACAGCTAATAGACAGCCTCCAGGAACGGGTCGCAGAGTTTCTGAACGCGGTGCAGAGAGCGGCGGCGCCCAAGGACATCTGGGAAGCCCTGGAAAACCCCTTCGGAAATCACCGCTTAGCCGCAGCCTACCACAGTCAACTGAAGTAAAGGATACAGCAGCCAGGGGAGACGCTGCAGGAGTTCCCCTTGCAATTGAACAGCTGGCCAGCAAAGCTTTAGTCGACCCCCCACCTGAATTCGTATCCCGGGAAGCCGCCTACACCTTCGTTGACGGGGTACGAGACGTTGAGATACGTCAGCGCCTAATGCTCGGCGACTACAAAACCATCCACGAGGCGCTAACGGCAGCCTTGAGGATGGAGGCGGCCAAGGTGACAGAGTCGAGAACACGGAGTATCCGCTACACTGGAGACCGAAGACCAGCCGAGGGACGATGGCGAAGACCAAGTGGCGTATATTGGGGTTGTGGCCAGCCGGGTCACCTGGAGAGACTGAGGGAGAGCAGCCGGAAAAGAGTAAAGGCCGTCGTAGCGAGGGGCACGTCGGCGCCATCAAAACCATACCCTCGAGTGACACTGTGTGCCGTCAACCAGCGTATGGATGACAGCCTCATCGCGGACGGTTGGGTGAGAGGGAAGCCGTGCCACGTGCTCATAGACACCGGGGCAGCCGTGACCATCATCAGACCTGACGTGGCCAAGGGTTTGCCGTCGAGGAAACCGAGCCGATCATACCAGCTAGTTACGGCATCGGGCTACACCTTGCCCGTGGAGAGAGAGGCCCTGCTGCAATTGACCTTGGGACGGAGTGCCGTGCGTCAGCGGGTGTTCGTCGCGGAGGTGGCTGAGGAGATGATACTGGGACTGGATGCCCGCTGGAGCCACGAGGCGATGGTCGACGTCGGCAGGAAGGTTCTGCGGCTCAATGGAGAAGAGGTGATACTCCGACAAACCGAAGAACGCCTGAGAATCTGTAGGGTTTTCCTGAGGGAAGACGTGGTTATCCCCGCGAGAATCGAAGTGGTGGTGATGGCGCGATTGGAAGACAAGCAAACAAGGAACTTGATGCTGGACCAGAAGACGTCTGTGCACGGACTTTGTGTAGCCACGACATTGTTGCCGTGCCGAGATGAGGTGCCGATGAGGCTGCTCAACCCAACAGACACTGCTCATGACCTCCAGGCCGGGACAGAGTTGGGGACCTGCGAGTCCGTGGTCAGCTTAACACCAGTCGATGAGACCCAGGAATCGGTGCCCTCGTAACACCTGGGGCCCCGGCTGGAAGGCTTATTGGAGAGGGCGGACGACCACCTCACCGAGGAACAGCTCGAAACGGTTCAACAACTACTGAGACGATACCAGCGCGTCTTCAGCCAAGGTAACCGCGACTACGGCCACACGTGCCGGGTGCTCCACCGAATCGACACAGAAGGTGCCCGGCCTATTCGGCAACCACCTAGACGCGTTCCGCTAGTGAAACAATTGGCGGTACGGGACATGCTGGAGGACATGAGATCCAGGGATGTGATTGAAGAGTCTGACAGCCCTTTGTGTTCCCCTGTAGTCCTGGTGACGAAGAGGAACGGCGAGGTACGCTTCTGCGGGGACCACAGGAAGCTGAACCAGGAAGGACTGTTTCCCCTTACCCCGGATTGACGACACCCTGGACACGCTTGCTGGTGCGTAGCGGTTCTCGCCCCTGAATCTGAAGTCGGCTTACTGGCAGGTAGCTCTGGCCCGAGAGACAAGGATAAGACCGCATTCTGACAGGCCAAGGGCTTTGGTAGTTTACAGTTATGCCCTTTGGCCTCTGCAACGCACCTGCTACCTTCCAACGCCCCATGGAGTCAGTGATGAGAGGACTGACGTATGACGCCTGCCTGTTATACCTGGACGATATCATCATCGTCGGTAAGACCTTCGAAGACCATCTCGAAAACCTGAGAAAGGTGTTGCAGAGACTGCAGGCGACTAACCTGAAGCTAAACGCAAGGAAGTGCCAGCTCTTCCGCAAGGAAGTCAACTACTTGGGCCACATAGTCTCACCAACTGGAGTGGCCACAGACTCGGAGAAGACACAGGCCATTGGAGATTGACCTCAGCCAAAGGATAAGAGAGAATTGCGCAGTTTCCTAGGGCTGTGCAGTTATTACCGCCGTTTCACAAAGGGGTTCTCCAACATCGCCAAGCCCCTCACCCGCCTGACGGAAGAACACTGGCCGAATGTGTGGACGGAGGATGCCGAAGTCGCTTTCCAGGAGCTGAAGAAGATACTTTGCAGTGCTCCTATTTTGGGATTCCCACAACCAGGTGGCGCCTTCATTGTGGACACCAACGGCAGCGAGCATTGCATTGGAGGTGTCCTATCCCAAGTCCAGGACTGTCACGAGCGGGAGATAGCTTACTACAGCAAGGCGCTGTCCAAGGCAGAGAAGAACTATTGCGTCACCCAGCGAGAACTACTGGCGGTAGTGAAGAGCTTGGAGCACTTCCACAAGTACCTGTATGGTCTGTCATTCCACCTGAGGACTGACCATTCCGCCCTCACCTGACTACTAAGCTTTAGAAACCTGGAAGTCCAAACAGCCCGTTGGATCCAGAGGCTGCAGGAATACGACTTCACCGCTGAACATCGTAGAGGGAAGAGCCACGGCAACGCAGATGCCATGTCCCGAAGACCCTGCCCAGAAGAGGGCGGCCAATGCACAAGAGTGGAAAAGAAGGAGCGTGCCGCACATGTCAGAGTGGTCATGGCAATGCTTGCGGATGGCTGGGATAGCCCAGGCCTCAGGAGGGAGGAGCTGGCAGACGCCGACTTGGGGCTACTCTTGAAGGAAGTGGAGGCAGGGATAAGACCAACCTGGCAGGACATTGCACCAAGGAGTGCTGCATATAAGTCGTACTGGGCCCAATAGGATTCATTGAAGATCAGAGAGGGCGTGCTGTTCTGGGTATGGGAATCACCTGATGGAAACACGCAGAGGGAGTAGTTGGCACTTCCCCAAAGTAAGGTCTCGGAAGTCTTGGAGGAAGTGCACGCCGGTACTTCAGGAGGACACCTGGGAGCGAACCAAACATTTGACAAACTACGTACTGATTGTACTGCTCTACCCGGACCAAGGGATGCTGCCCGAAGCTTCAGCAACCATGGCTAGGACCGTACTGGGTGGTAAAGAGGATTAACGACATGGTCTACCGCATCCTGAAGGTGCCCCGAGGAAAGATGTTGGTGGTACATCTGGATCGTCTGGCCCGATACGATGGTGCTGTTTGGGATGACCAGCCTTGAGGAGGGAGCAGTATCGCAAACGCATTGTTGCGGCGAGGTGGAGCGACAGACGAGTTCTAACGGTGGACAGTACAGTGCGGAGGTAAAAGCTTGCCGAATTTGTGGGAGGAAGGAGACGGATTTCTGGAGAGTTTGTCTTTCTTCTAACACTGTCCTGATTGAGAACATTCCACGAATTTCTGGAATGGTGAGTAAGCTATTAAAGGAGCCGCCGCTCGCCACTGGGGGACAGTTGTTAATTGGACTCGTATGCGTGAACACCTGTGTGAACTTTGTGGTTGATCACCTTGCAAGTTGCATTGTATATGTGACGTAATTCTGCTACTGTAGGGGTTGACCAAAGTGTGTTTCTACGGAAATAAAGAGCAATTTTTAGTGGTTGCAACCTGGACTTTTAATTTCACGAACCCACAAAGTTACAGTATCCACAACAGAAAACAAACACAACTCAGAAAACCATTAACAATTTTACTATAACTATCATCAAAAGTGTTCAGACTTTTATCTTCATTACCAGCAATTGCCTCTATTAATGGGTTTTTGTTTTGTTTTATAAGTACCATATTGTTAAAATATTGGTATGAACATATGTATATATATATATGTATTGAATTTTCTGCAAATAGCTCCATTTTGAATGAATTTTATATGATAAACCATAGTCATATGCCGTGATGTAGTGGGCTCAGCATTGTGCTTTGGTTCCCTGCCACAGAATTTGCCCAGGTTCAGTTCCCCTTTGGGTGATGCAGATTTTAAGTCTGGGTGTAGCACTGGTGCCCACTCAGCATCGTGAGTCAATTGAGGAGCCTGATAAGTAGTGAACTTGGTCTAGAAAGCCAACTTTCTGGCTAGGGGTGCATGATGCTGACCACATTACCTCCCCATTACGGTTGAATGATTGGCCACCTCTGCCTTGTGCATGTGGGCAGGAGGCCAACAATCAGGTTGGCCGGCTTTAGCCACGTTTGTGGGCTGTTATGCCATGAGTTATGGGGGTTTTAGCCACAATAAATGTAGGCAAAAACAAAAATATATTCTTATTGAACCACATTTTATGTAAAATAAGTTTTTTAAGGCATTATCAATTTCTAAAATACCCGCCTTTTAAAAATTGGATAACCACTGTATTATTCCTATTGTAGCCACAATGAAATGTATAGTGGAATAGTTCTTCAAACATTTCAACTAACAAGAATTAGATAGAATAAGCATTTGCAAGAATATTTGTAGAAGAGTAAGAAATGAATGTAGCACGTTCACCATATTACTTCCAAATATTTGTATATTAGAGATACTGTAGACAGAAGTTATAGTATATGACTTTCAGATTTCTATTAGCAAAAGCTCTGTAAAAGCTTTTGAGGATTTATCTACGAAAATAAATATGAAAGTCTTTCTTTTTTTACAGTTTTACATAAAAATGCATGTTTGATGTGGAAAACAGATCTGGTTTTGTTCTTTGTCTATATGTTCAATGGTATTTTAAGTTATCTTGTAGGTGTATTTCTTTCATTTCCTATCATAGTCATCTCGCAGATGTAACAGTACCAGAGCATTAATCGCCTTGATAAATACAAAGCTTAAGATAACCAGATTGCCAAAAAAAAATTCTCAGCTCAAGCTCAAAACTCTTATCTAGGAAAGAGCTGGCATTTTGGTTTTTATCTCTAGTAAAAGCTTTCAAATATTCTCATCTGAAGGTCCGAAGAATTGTATATGTAGAATAATGAGTATATTTATTAGGTACCACATGCTTGAAGTTTAGTGCACAGATTTCTCTGATATATTCAAGCATGTAATAGTTTCAAACGATGAAAGTAGCAAAGGAATGCACAGTTTGATTATGCTTGGTTTATATAATTCATATGCATAGTTTTGTGTATGTGAGGTTTATGTTTAAATAAATTATATCAGTTAAATTAACCTGCTAGTACGTAAATTTCTTTGAAGTATTAAGAAATTATAGTGTATTCAATATTGTTATTTCATGTTATTATGTAGGATATAAATTAAGGAATTATAGATAACTTATTGAAAAACACTGTTGATGCTCGGAATAATTTATTGTGCCTAAGTAACAAGGTTAGGATTTCATTTTCAGAAATTTTAACAAAATAATCACAGATACAACAGCCAAATTGAGCTCTTCTCTGAAATACTGTAGAATGTTAACTTCTTTAGATGTCTTTTCTTACATATATGGTCTGTAAATGGAATATATTTCAAAGCATTTTGAATATGTACATAAAAGTGGACTTCAAAAAACTGTCATATAACATGATTATTCATTTGTAATGGATGATCCTAATTAGGCATGGTTATTTAAAAAGCAGATAATATTTCAGTAAAAAGGTCCACTTATACTGTTGCATTTTTATCACAGTATTTCAGAGTAATTATATTGCCAGTTTGTACTCAGATGGGCAACAAGTAACATTTCCCAATATTGATTTACTGGTGGAAACAATTATGTGCAACAATGAGCATTTATGCCTTCTCATTATTAGATTCTGCCGTGGTGTTTGTAGACGCTTGTGATTGTGTATCGCTGACAGATGCCTCAGGCTCTCCACAGACAAGGAATGGAAGCTTCTCCTTCAGTGCTGCTCTGTACTTCGGATGACTGAAACAAAGTAATTAAGTAAATAGCAACTTTACATAAAAAAAAGTAAAGAGAATGCTCATTCTTAAGGAGTATGGACTATGATGCAATGAAGCACAAAATTAATATACATATAACTTTGATATAGAAATGAGAAATCTGCTTATTAAAAAGTATCCAAGGTTCAGCTGCATTAACCACGTGGGAAAAAAATCTTCATAAAGAAATATGAAAGAAAATTGTTTAATTTCGACACTACCTTTGAAGAAAACCCAAACTTAAAGTTCATCAAGATACTGACAGAGATGCACCTATCGCCTCCAATGAGTTCACCAAACCAACATCCATCAGTCGACAACAGCTGATGATGTTAGGAAGATTCTAACGAAACGCATTCTAGGTAAATACTAGCAATATATAGAGCATGGAGTATTAGTACGTCTCAAAATTATATTAATTTTGTGCTTCATTGTACCATAGTCCTTACACATTGGAATATAATTTTGAATTGAACTAGAACTCCATGCGCCATATATTTCTAGAGTTTACCTAGAATGGATTTTGTTAGGACCTTCCTAGCTGAAGAAGTTAGCAAGGCCCTAACGAAACACATTCTAGGTAAACACTAGCAATATATAGAGCATGGAGTACTATTTTGACTCAAAATTATATTAAGAATACTCATTATTAAATGAGTATACTCATTATTAAATAGAAGAATTTTAAATTTGTTTTAATAAATAATTAGGATTCGAAAAAGATAAATGCTGATTATTAAATAAGTTTGAGAGCATAAGGAAGGTTGAAAACTAGTGAATAATGAAATTATCTCTGGTTTAGGAATATTCAAGAGGATGGAAGGAGTAATGGCTTAGTAAGTCCTTTTTGAGCTAATACTCTCTCTGTTGTTGTATGCCGCTTACTTCATCATGTAGCAAACATGAATGGCACAAAACAAAGCATGGAGGATAGGAAAATAAAATTAGTGAAAAAGTGTGAATTTGTAACACTTGATTGAGATATGTGAAGCACAAGTGAAAAATTGGGAAACTGCCTTTTGCAAGTGTTTTGTTGTTTAAATGATAAAATCTGCCATACTTCTCTTTACAGTGTTTATAATTTTAGTTGTTTTGTAATACATAATACAGTAAAACTTTCAAAGAGTAAATGATAAAAGCTGAAGCTATTAACAGTGAAGCCAATATTCAATAAATTAACTTTGATAATTCATCATATATATAAAAGATAAGTGAAGTTTAGTCAGTTTAGTCACTGATTATTATTTATTGAACCATTAAAAAGAATTGTCATACAAAATCAGCGCAAGCAGGAAGTATTCCTTTATGGTCCATAGCCCAATGGAAAGACACGGGGACTATGTTGCCTAATGGAGTAGAACAAGAAGGGGATCAGAAAACTAAATTAAGCTGCTTAATTCCTTAGCAGTGTTTGTCTTCCTTCATTTATAATTTAACCCATAAAGGTGCAAGCAACCTTTAAGAATTAGCTATTTAAAAAGTTCTAGTTATGTATTAATATGATATTTACTGATTCTTACTGTCACATATTCATATTTACAAAGTCTCTTACCTCCACTATTGGCCTTCATTTTTCTATTAATCTATTACATCAAAGAAATGCTGAACATTTTACTCTCCATTCATCACTATTCAGAGTAAATAGCATTATTATAAATATTAGCATGTTTATATATTTAAAACGTTAATGACAGAATATTTCTTTTTCCTAGGAGACATTATCTGGAGTTCTAGACGTTCTCGGGCTTCGAGCCAGGTAAGCAGATGTTGAGACATTGACGTTCAACATCCTGAAGATGGGAGAGATGTACGCTCCCGAAACGTCGATGTCTCAACATCTGCTTACCTGGCTCGAAGCCCGAGAACGTCTAGAACATATACGCTGCCAGGAAAGATTCAGCTCATATTATTTGGAGTGTTTTTATTTAACTTTTTTATAACTGTTTAAAATTGAGCACCACAAATCTCACATACGGTCGCCTGGGATTGAACCTGGGGCACCATGGTGGGAGTCAAGTGGTCTAACTGCTTGGACACGATGCTGTCTCCACACCATTTCAAAAATTTCATTATTTAATTTTACGTAATGCCTATAAAAGCTTGCAAGACCTTCTCTATTTTTATCAATGATAGTAGTAGCTTGAACACTGTCATCATAAAAATAATTACTTAAAATGAATTGTAATTATTAGTAATTAAACTTCATTTATTTTAATATTAATATACATACCCATATATCTTAACAGGACTAGTTTAACAAATCTATCGTTTGCATCACCAGCCAATTTCTTATTAGTTCAATTAGTTTATTAGCTAATAATTAGTTTATTAGCTGATGAGGCAAATTATGGATTTGCAAAAGTAATCCACTGCTCCTAATATACATATACTAATATAAAAAATAACTGAAGAGTCAATAATTATAATTTACTAAATTATATTTGCTCCAGGGTCAATATCTTTAGTTTTTTTTTATACTTGCAGTTCTTTATGTCTTCACTGCCTTGCAAAATAAAAAGGGACAATGAGTTCATACAGTATTTGTTGTTCTCCCTGATGTTGATCACAGAGTAATGGAATCAAATTAGTTCTTTCATTTGTTTTTTGAATTCTTTGTGTTTTCTTTGGTTACTGAGAATAAACAAGGTTATGTTACGGTTTACCTAAGCTGCTATTATTTTGCCTAATGAGAGATTTTCTCTATAAATAATGGCAAGGTAGCCTGAATGCAAAGATGGAAGTCACGCAGCTGCATTAATGAGAAATCATTATTACAAATGTGGTATTTTTTTCTTTATAGTGCCGGGTGGGATGCCAGTTGTGCTGGCCTGCTAGGGGAGTTTCCAACTGGTAAATAGTAGGGATCCTGCCCTCCTCACAATCGTGACTCCTTGGGTCGGCCACTCTGTCTTCTCTCGCCTCATCCTTCACTTGGAGCTTAGGTACAATAAACTACAGGTTTTGGTGCTCAATTCTCCCCCCCCCCCCCCCCCATAGTAATCCTAATCCTTTGCTATATTGTTTCCATGATTAGGTTTAACTTTGACCAGAAAATCTTACCATTTAGAGTATTTAGTTTCAACCTTAGATTAAATGTTATAGGAATAAACCATCAAACCATGGGCTATGTTAGGCAATTAATAACTTAACCATATTTTATAAATTGTAACCAAGTTTAGGTTGATTATATTTATCTACTTCTGCAAATAATAATTTTAAAAGTAAGTTAATATTTAAAATTGTGCAAAAGCGATAAAAGTGTCAGCATGCTTTTTAAATCAAAATGTAATTCACATTTTCCTCCTATGATGTTTGTTTTTTTATAATGTTTTGAGTTTTAATTAACTTGCTGCTTAAGTATCTTAAGTGATAATTTTTAAGTGTATCCAAAGAAACACAAATATTGGGCTAGTGCAACCCACGTCTTAAAGTTGTAGGGATAAATGGTCAAACTATGGTAGTGCTGGGTATTTCAAATGGTGGAATATAAGTATCAAACAAATATGTACATTAACTTTTTACAATTAAAATTGTGTTTTAACTACTTATTAAATAAGTATGTGATATATGAGTAATGTCAAAATAAACTAAATAATTAACTAAATATATACTTACCTAATACCATATACTATAGGATTGTATACGGCATTAGCCTTGGCAAAGAGGGAACCCCAGATGGTGGCCAATGGACTAATTTTGGCACCCCCAAAAATTCCCATAAAGTTAATGACCAGATATGGAGTCCAAGCGAAGAACCACAGGGAAATGGTCATCAGTGCAACCTGAATAAAAAAAAGGATGAACTATCAATACTTAACATTACTTCACTTAAAAATGATAGCAGAAAACAAAAGAACTTATTGCAATAATTAGTGCACTTCACTGTGCCTTCCCAAAAAGTTTATTGGTTTATAAATACTTATATTTGAAACCAAGTTGTTTTTATTATAGCTAGCGAACATCAATGCTTCAAATTACAGACATTTTTTATATGATTTAAAATAAGTTTGCAACAGGCTTGCTGTCTAAAAGATGTTCCAATTATTATGATAAAGATGTGCTTTATTTTTCGACAAATGAACAAATTATCTATTGTGAAACTTTCTTATTGAATTACTGTTTCATTCTGAACTACTTTTTGTAATGTTTCCTGTATATTTTTTTCTTCTTTCTTTTTTAAGTCAGTAAATATGTAGCTCATACCTTTGCCAGTTTGCATTCAGCACTAGTGTTTGCATTATCTGATGATCTCAGAGAAGCCACATTCATTTTCTTGGCTTGCTCTCTCATCTGTTTTTCATGCGCAGCTACAGCCTGAAAGCAAAGGTTATTATTTTAGTTTTCCATTAAGAAATTAATAAAGCACTATTGGAATGCAAGAATCGCATAATGAAGAAAAACCTTTAAATGAACAGAGATGGTTCACTGAGAAAATACAACTCTAGCTCTTTATTAAAAAATGTTAAATGCTCTAATTAGATACCATTCAAGGAAATACAGTGTGTTGCACAATAAACCAATACACAATAAAAACTAAATGTTAAAATTAACCTGATTTTCAAGGGGCATATCTATAGATACTAAATGATAGTGTATTGTTAAACAATTATATGGACAAAGAAAAGTAATATTGGTTATTCAAAGGTTTGATTTCAGATGATGAACATCTACATGAGAGAATAGCAATGTAATTATAAAATAAATGTATTAATGTCATATGCATGTAGACTGCAAAGCATTCAAAAAGAAATTGTTTTGTACACTTGGTTCCTATGTAAAATGATTCTAAATGTAGTATTGTGGATAAAGATGTGTTTAGATTCTTTAGGTTAATCAAGTGATTTATTTTTGAACTAAGGATGTTGCTGAAATTCCAAAACATAATGAGAATGAAGGCTAATGCAGAATAAATTAAATACAAAGCATATGATCTCAATAGTGTTACAGTGAAGTGAATGTGTGTAGTGTTTAATGCCCACTTTTATCACCACAGTGGTGACACTAATGATACATGATATGAAGATGGAGCACCGGTAGAGTGAGATGGCAGGCGAAACAAGCAAACCCACCCCAGTGCCCTGTTGTCCAACAGAAATCTCACTTTGTGGTTCCTTGGGTTCAAACACGGGATGCCTTGATGAGAGTCAAGTGATCTAATCACTCAGTCACGATGCAGCTGTTACAGTGAAATGATTTCATTTAAGAAGTTCAAATGTTTATGGGTCCTTTAAGCAAGAATCTTTATATTTTAGTATGTGATTGTATACTCTATATTATTACAGCAAGCTTTCATGTGTCACTTACTTCATTCTACAAGAAATATTTTTCCAATGCCTATCCTATTTATTTTCATAGATATAGCTAATTGAAAATATTTACCTGCACAATGAACCAGTATGAGTAAACAATAGTGAAAAGTGGAAGGAAGTATACAAAGATGGAATACAAAAAGATGTAGCTTCTGCTCAGCAGTTCCTTGTTGAGGTAATCAGTACCACAAGCAGTCATATTGCCTTCAGGGACATACCTGAAAATCAATTGTTTACATTAAGTATATTAATTTCATTAGCACTTTAAGTAAAGCTTACATAAATGTAATTAGAATATTTTGAAACAATGAAATTTGCTCTTAGTAATCATGTACATGATACTCATGCTCTGGAGGCAACTTAATGGAGCTGTATTGCCATCAATATACACAAAAGGTGAACAATTAATTTTGCTTTGGTTTAGTTGCCATGTTGTCAGTAATGCTATGGGCTAACTGTATAAATTTAGCAAGTTTGGAGCAAGATGTTTTATGTTTAGTGGTCAGCAATGCTATAAAGCTTTACTTTATTGTGTTATAACTTAGCCAGTTTTTAATTTTTTTTTAAATAATGACGGAAGAAGTATTGTTTTGTTTAGATGTACAGTTTGAGTAAATTTGTGCTGTGGAATACTAAGTGGAATCCATGAATGATTATGCAAAATTCAGGTAAGTATGCTTTGCATGCATATACAACCTCTGTCTTACCAGTACAGCAAGCTAGATACAAATTGCTACCTACCAGTACAAACTTAACAGCTGAGTCTGAATCCCTGTATCAGCTATTATAAATACTATTACCTCTTCAAGTTTTCATAAATATTCTAGCTTGAGAATAATACAATTTCTGATCTCTCCAAATATAGGTGAACATGATTAGGCATTTATTTAGTCATAATATATGGTCATATCTGTTCTGGGCCGCGCCGTGGCTCAGTGGTTAGACCGCTTGGCTCTCACCAAGGCGGCTCGGGTTCGATCCCAGGCGACCACAAAGTGAGATTTGTGGTGGACAACACGGCGCTGGGGCGGGTTTTCTCCGGGATCTCCGGTTTCCCCCGCCATCTCATTCCACCGGTGCTCCATCTTCATCTCATGTATCATCAGTGTCATTGCCTGCAGTGCCGTATGTAGTAAAAGCGGGCGTTAAACACTACACATGTTCATATCTGTTCATGATCAGGAAAGAACAGTGTTAGTTACATTGCTGCATGCTGCTTTGCAGTAACAACGAATTGGCTGTTAGTGTAACTGTGCTTTGCTTTGTTATTGTATGTATTTACCAATCCAGTATCATTCTATTCAACTCTCCGATATCAAATCTAGTTTTAGAATTGTTACCAATGAAATGAAATGAGGGAGCTGAATGGTTCACAGTTGAAAGAACAAAATTTTATTGCCCCTGGAACTACCTTTCCTTAGTATAGACAAAGATAAGGAGTTCAGGAAGTATTCCAAAATGGAAGTTGATTTGATCTACTGTTGTGACGATTTGATCTACTGTTGTGACATTCCAGGACTGATACAACAACTAGGGAGTGATTACCAGTCAGAAGGTTGGACACTGTTTGTGGTTTCGTCTAATAGGAGCTTGAAGGCTGGGACATTGATTTCACTGAAGGAAAATTATCCCACAACACAAACTGTTTTGGACAAAATCAAATATTAGCACAAGTGGGATGTGTGTAATGACTTGAAGCTGTATCATATGCAAAAGTCAAAGAAGGCATTGGGCCACAAATTAGGAAGCTTTTGAAAGACCCAAACTTTGAACAGAATTTGCCATATAATTTACTGCATGGATTTCATTGAGATACGTCATGACAAAGTTCCTAGGAAATGTAAAGAGTGAACAGTACGAAACAATAAGGAGGGAGTTGGGGTGTAGAATGAGCCTGAAAATGCATTTCTATCATTCTCATCTCAAAAGCCAAAAGCCTTACGGCTGTTCTTGAAGAGATGGGACAGGGATTTCACAAGACATTAAGGAGGCAGAAAGAAGATACCAGGGGAGTTGGGATGTACCAGTGATGGCGGCTACAATTGGTGTTAGAAGAGAGATGGCAGACACTGAGCAGCCAGATGCTGGATAGCCAAGTCGTCATTAAAGGGGACTTCTACGACTGTTTAAAGGTGACTGTAAGTTTTTCTTGTAATAGCATCTGGTGTTGTTTCTTGTATAAACTTGTACATTTCAGCCACACAAACCAAGAAATTCTGGAAAGGTAGAGTCAGACTGAAAAATTAAATGGCCGAGCTGGAATTTGAATCACATTGAATTTTTCAGTCTGACTACCTTTCCATATTTTGTCCTACACACGCCTAGTGTGAAAGAACAATTAATTTTCAAGAAATTCTGGTTCGACCCTAGATATTAGTATTTATATATAAGAAACTTGTGTTTATTTTGCCCCCTCTCACTAAAAATAGTAGAATAGACATGTCATGGGTTTTAGTTAATTGATGGAAATTAATCATTTTTTCACACTAGCCGTATATAGGTTAAGATTTTTGATAAATAGTCAACATGAAAAATTCAATGCCATGGCCAGGATTTGAACCAAGGTTCTCCTGGTTTCCATCCAGTCGCTCCTACCCATTGATACATAATTAATTAAGTATACTCATTATTACTAATCTTGCTCATTTAATACATGAGTCAAATGGAGAATTGAGTGTCATGGTGGCAAGTTGGCCATGGTAGCTCAATGGGTAAGAGCAACTGGACGGAAACCAGGAGATCCATGGTTCAAATCCTGACCGTGGCAAGGAAATTTTCATGTTGACTCTATCTATGTCATGGGTTGTTTAAAAAATGTCACTATATTTTATCTATGATATTTTCAAACTCATAATTTGTTCAGTACTTTCATTCCTATATTTCTTTTTTGTTTTGGAGTGCCTATTGCAAGAAAACTGACGTGATACGTGGAAATGAATAACAGATTCATACTCAATGACCCAGAATAAGTTAAGATCACATGTCACATTCCTTGCCATAAGAAAACGGTTTGAAAATTCTGGGTAGTGTTATGAATTCCTCAGTACTAGGGCTACTTTCAGAATTCATTCAGTTGCATCTTCAGCTTATTTATGTATTCTTATAGTTAATTTCAACATTGCATAAAACAATAAATTTTAGAAAGTGGTTACTTGTCTGATACTTTTGTAAGAAATTTGTAGTTTCTGTACAATTATTTTAAATAAAAAGCGTGACTTATGCTTTGGACTCTGAATCTTAAGAGCATTCACATTCATTATATGTTTAAATCACAATCATATCTTTCTATCACAAAAGTGATAGAACAAGTCTTCATAGAGAAGCAAGATGCAGTAGTACAGTATTATGGCACTGCCTATAAAACACCATTATCACATCATATCTCAGTTCACAGAATGAGTTAAATTGCTTAATGAATATATATATATATATATATATATATATATATATATATATATATATATATATATTTGAATGTCAGATTATCTTATAAGTATTATCAATGGAAGCACTGAAACGTAAACTTTATAATTATCTTATAATTATTTTGCCATAATACTAACATAATTTTAAAACATTACTTAGGTCAGCTTAAAATGTGAAATTTCCTGTATAATAAGTTAATTTGTTTACTTATTTTCACTATTAACTTATAGCTAAATATAGCCAAATATAGCTCAAAGTAAATATTATTTCATGGAGTATATCAGTTTATAAGGTTACTTCAATATTGCAGTTATCGAACTTTATATATATATATATATATATATATATATATATATATATATATATATATATATATATATATATATATATATATATATATAATTTATTTATTTATTTATTTCAATATTAGAAGTTAATCAAAGTATGTCTGCTTCGTTCCCATGCCACATACCTGTTCCATCCAAAAAGAGGAGCAATTGTCCATGCAGCTGAAAATCCCCACACACCTACTATCCTTATCATTGCAGTCTTGATGGTCATTGGCTTAGCAGACAGTCCCTATACATCAAAAGAAGATGAACAGACTTGATTTGGAGCTTTCGTAAAGCAGTAACATAGAATTAAAATGGGATTGTTACACTTACAGTGCTGCTAAAGCTTAAGCATTCTTTTACTGATGTGAAAAAGGTTCAGCCATTACTGGTACAGGATACAAAGATATTCAGGACAAAAATAAATTACCAGTAGAACATAACAGTTGAACATACTTAATTTTAAAGCTAATACCAATAGGAATGTCTAATAACATACTGAACAATAGATATGAAATTATATTTGAAGAAAATGACAGGAACTTACAAAGTTGAGGGTGAACTAACAGTAAATCTGCCTCTGCATGCACCAGACATTAAGACATGAGCCCTGCTATTTTTAAGAAACTTTCATGTTGTGCAGATATAAAAGGATAATATTTTTTTTTTCATTTTGAACATATATGTTAATTATATAGTACTGAAGAAGGCCTTGAGGGAGAGTATGCTTACACATTTTATTTGTATAAACTTTCATCTAAAAGATTATTCTTGAATATTAGTCTAAACTGTTCTTAGTAGTAGAAGCTTGAAGATCTCAATGCTATAAAACAGTTTCACTCTCAAGTAAAGAGCTTTTCATTGCTGTAAAACAGTTTTGCTCTCAAGTGAATGCAGTTGAAACATGCAAGCAGGTGATAATACTTAATTTCTGCTACTGACTCCTAGGTTCTTAAGGATGAAACAGGTTAAGTACATAATGGCATAATAAAAAAAAATATAATAATGATAATACTTTTTGGTTAATAGTGTTGTGAATTGGCAGGATAATATAAGTGCCACTGGTGTACCAGAATTACATCCTTCAAGAGTTTTATATGCTAGTAAATCTACACATGTGACTATCGCTTTAAAGTGCACTTAAGACCCATCTGTCTGGGCCAGGTTTAAACTTGCAACCTTGGGATGATTAGTTAGCACCTAACCCACTATGCCATATATACCGATACATAACAAAAAAAGAATTCACTGTTTACATTATGTAAATCTACACCCTCTAATATAGTTCTCTTACTAACTAAATGCCTAAAAGCAGAAGAATTTTTGAAAATAAAATTAAGGGTGATGTTACTTTCCAGCATACAGAGAGATTGTGACCTCTTTACTGAGAAATATGTGTAATTGCATGCTCTATGTTGTAAGATTGGCTACACTTTGGTGTTGCATTATCTCAGAATAATATGTGTATACAAGAGGCTACTGTTATATTCAGACTGGCAGTACTATCATTAATTTCTCTAGAAGTCAAATATTTTCTATGGAGTAATACCTTTACGATGACGTTATATCTGTCAAGTGCAATCATTGTCATTGTCCAGATTGAGGCACATCCAAAGAGCGAGCCACACAAGGCATACAGCTCACACATTAGTGGACCTGTTTAAGAGGATATGAAAGGAACATAAGTAAGATAGGTAACTAAAATCCTTTTAGAATTCATTAATGTAAAAAATAAAAGCTTACCAAATACCCATGTTTCATAATAACAGTTGATAACCATGGGTGGAGACATTATCACCATCATAAGAAAGTCGGAGAAGGCCAGATTAACAACCAGCAAGTTGGAGGGTGTCCTAAGAGACTTTGTTGTTGAGAAAATGTAAATGACAACTCCATTACCCATCCAAGAAATGAATCCCAATAAGCCAATAACAAAACCTAGGATACCATGCCAGAGGGGGTTCATGGGAGGGAACTGGTACCTGAAAGAGAAATATATAATTATACAAAGTATAGAAATTAATTTAAATACAAGTTAAAATTAATATTTTATATGCTGACTACATCAAACAGAACTCTTAAACAGAAATAAATTTTATATTTGGCTCTTAAAAAGGAGTGTATGCTTCCATAAGAGGTAAATATGGGTAGTAGAAGAAGCATCAACAAATTAATTAGTGATAAAATATAAAGGTGTAATTTATCTTTCTTCATAATTATCCATTTCTATCACAAATGTCTCCATGGCAGGTTATTGCCAAGTTTATATGACCAGTGCATCCTGCATCTTTGGGCCACAAATGACATTATAACTAAGAGCGGAGTAGAGGATGCACATCACGTCTGCATGGTCACTTTTGTGAGTTTCTGAGTCAGATATTTTCTGCTTCTTACAGCTCATCAATTTTGTTCTCTAAGAAATTTACCGGGTTTAATGATTGTGTTTCAGACTTTCCAGGTGGTGAAAAGATGGTAGTGCATTTGTACATTAGAAGCCTTTATTAAAGCTAAGTTATTTTATTATTATTTGTTTTTAGCTTTTATTACACATAAATTTCACTGTGTTCTATTTATAGATATCTTAAAACAATCATTAAATGTAATTATTAAAAAATGGAAATAGAATGTATTGTATACTGTAATTTCTTTTTAGTTTCTCTCACACCTACCTCTAGCAGAAGGAAGTATGTGTACCAACAAAAAGTTTGATAGCAAAATTTCTCCAGAAATTCATGTTTTGAGGTTCCCCGAGTAAGATGCAACATAAGGATCTTTAAAAAAAAAAAAAACACCTCCCCTAATTGTTATTTATTTTGAAAATTAATTTATATGACATAAAATGGATATGTTGAATTTTCTATAAATAGCCTGTAAAGGCCTCTTCATTCGCAAGGAATTTAAATAATTTTGTAAAACTGATAAATCATAAGAAATAGGAACAAAATCACTCAAATATTAACACAAAAAAAAAACCGTCTGGAACACAATTTTTTTAAAATGACTCCTTTTATGACATAAGTGTTGTTGCTATTCAGCTGCTTTTATGGAAGGAGTACAACATAGTGACAAGCTTTCAAACAGCTATCAATAAGCTTTAGTAGTCGGATTGAGGTTTAAAATGGAAGCAACTGCACCTGAAAGTAGTCCTTCAAAAATTAAAAGTATGTAGCGTGGAAATTAACCAACTACCAAACTAAATTAATTAATTAGGACATCCTGTTACTAAATTCCCCAAACATCAGTTAACTGACAATTGATTCAGTTTCCTCTATTTCTCTTATGTAATATTGTATGGAGAAAACCACATGAATGTATTTTTATAAGGATCATCATTTAACTCCAAACTCCATTTAGCTCAAAATTGAGAAATTTATTTTACCAGTGAGCGTCGATAAGATGGAGCATATCTGGTGACACATGGTCAACCACAGTCTCGTTGGTAAAGCCACGCCAAGCAGAGGCAACTGGCGGTAGCAGCATCAGGCTTCCAGATTCCATCCTATTCTCAGAAATAGAAATCATGTTATTAGTATTAAGTAAATATTGTTTATTTCTTAGATTTAAATATAATTAATTAAACAAATAGGATTTAGTGATAGTGTTTTATTTGTTATTTTTACATATTAGCTAATTTTCAGCATACTTACTATTACCAGTAATGAAAATTGCAAAAAGCTGTTGTTTAGAGATGAGAAAAATTACTTCACAAAAGTATGCAAGGATAAATTCAGAATGAAAGAAAATACTTAAGAAACTATAGTTATAAGACCATTAAGTGATCGCTAGCTTAAAGACTATAATTAAAATGCAATGAATTCAAAGAAGCAAAAGTAATGATGAAATAAAGTTATGCGTGCATACAGACCACTGTTTTTAAATTTTAATGCAGAATTTATAAAATCTACTGATGTCATTCAGAACTCTTTGTTGCATGAACATGAACTTTTTCTCTAATTATTCAAAGTAATGAAGTTGTGCATTTTAAATTAGAATTACATTTTAAAAGTTTAACTTATCTTCTGTACCTAAATATGAAACAGAGATTGTGAATTTATTATCTGAGCTCTGAGGTTTTTCTTACAAACAAAATATTTAAAAATCATATGCTATTTCTACCTGATATAACTAAACACTATTTCCAAGCACTACTAAAGGCTATAGTTATACTATCTTCACTTCACAGGTATTACACTACACTGTCAGCATTCAGCTGAAGGTTCTGTTATATATGGAGTGGCCAAGCCAATGAAATGCATTTGTGGCACCAGGAAGGAAAATAATGCATGAGTGTAAATATTTAGTTTGTCTGCTGCATTTAAAAGTATTCCCATAAATTAGATGTGTGTCTGCTGCATTTTAAAGTATTCCTTTTAAATTAGATGTAACCTTAGTATCTTCTCTCTCTCTCTCTCTCTCTCTCTCTCTCTCTCTCTCTCTCTCTCTCTCTCTCTCTCTCTCTCTCTCTCTCTCTCTCTCTCCCCCCTCACACACACACACACACACACACACACACACACACACACAAACACAGTTTTAATCCTTCACAGTCATGCAACAGGCTGCAGCTGAAAAATATGTACAAGATGTAAGCAAATACTAATGTATAACATTCTGGTTCAAAAACTGCAACATTAATAAATTGTAAAATTATTCCATAAGTACAGTTATTTTTTATTCTATTTTTTCAATGAATTATTAAGAAGTTTATGTAAGTAAAAAGGCAAAAAATAACAAAATATAACCTCATTTAAGTTAATTCATAGTTTTAAAATAATTGTTTTACAATAAGGAAACTTATAAGGTATTTGAAAATCTTTAAGATGGAGTGGAAGATTTTTTTTGACTTAAGTTTAGTGTCTTTATTGTTCCTGTTGTTACCATTTACGGTCCTATGGAAAAGGAGAGTTAAATAAAAGCTTAACTTTAAAGAGAGTCGATTAAAGACACTAGAACACATGGGAACAAATCTTCATTTCAAAAAATAGGAACAAAGTATTCAATTTCGACATCCCCCAGAAGGATTTGTTCAGCAAGTTCCTAGAGCCGCCACCAGAGGAGACCTGTGACAAGGTATCGTCAGCTACACCAACGAGAACCAGTCGAGAGCCAGCCGATGATAGAGGCAAAGCCTCTGAAAAAACTAGTGTCTTTAATCGACTCTCTTTAAAGTTAATTTATCATAACAACACTGTTTTCAACACTTCCAAGAAAGGAATAAATAATAGCTATTCAATTTTTATTTTCACAAACTTTATTTCCTCTGTATGATAAGATAGACAAATATAATTACTTCAGTTTAGATAAAGACTTTTATAATGATAATTCCTGTTTACTTTAAAAATCCCTTTTAGCAAATTGCTTATTTTTGCAGCCATTTGCATTGGAACAGGATGAATAAACTGAACTGAACTGAACCCTTGAGAATATTTATGTATGTCTGGGTTTACATTCTTAACAGGCTGACACGTGTAAAACACATTTAATTTAAATAATTATTTGTTTTATACTGGATCGTAACATTAAACTGAAAAAAGAAACAAAAACAAGAAAATTACTCATGGAAAGATAACCCTTAAAGATTATGATATAACTGCAACAACAATATTACGCCCGCCTTGGTAGCATAGATGGTAGTGTGTCTGCCTCATATTCAAGAGGTCCCAAGTTCGAATCTCGGTCAGGGTGACTTACCTGGATAAGGGTTTTTCCGGGGTTTTCCCTTATCCTTCAAGACAAATGTTTGGTAACTGTAAGCTCCATGGACCCTGGACTCATTTGAGCATCGTTTCACCCAATTCATTCACCGTCCGATATGACTAAATGTTGGAGGACGTAAATTACAAACACAACAATATTACAAAAAATACTTACGTGAGATGTATACAAAATGAAGAAAACTACCTCAACAAGATGTCAAAATAGAGGTGCCTACTTCAATTTGTTTAGGATATCCTAAAGCCTGGATACTGCAGATCTTCTGCTGTCAAGTAAGTGCCACTCACAAGGAGGCTCACCACTACAAAGATTTTAGACCTACCAGGGAACATTTATATCATTACATTTCCTCAAAATACATTTCTCAAATCTAATTACTCAGTCTTGACTGACAGAGCACTGTAAGGATTCTTCAATATAGATGTGCATAACAAGATGTGACAATTCATTTCCTTATTGAGCATGACATACAAAAACCAATAAATGGCTTTTGGGTCAAGCTCAGGAAGTACTGGATGCAGTCAGACATTGCACTTGGCCACTGAAACTTAATACTTGAGAAACAGAGTCTCTCTTTCCTGTTTGACTGGCATTTCTTTTTTATTTATTACATACAAGTTACTCCTTTATATATTATTAGGTAGATTTACTTTGTTTTTCTTCTTTTATGTTCTGTACTGAAAAAATAAATAAGTGCATTCTTAATACATAACTTTTAAATTACAGAAAGTTTGCACAATTATTTCTATAAATATGCACAGTTTAAATTTCAAAACTTGCAGATTTTGACATGCTAATTATTGATCATAAAAATCCAGCATTTCATAAATGTCTCTGATTTACTTGCTTATTTATGTCATAATTTTAAATGGTAATAAACCTGTTTTTGTTACTTAAAATTCTTGACAATTTCTCACACTCTAGACCGTCCCATTTTCTTCAAATCATAGTTCCTCCACATTAAATCTATTTTCTAGTGCCTTATGATACTTTGCAGTGTTTCCACAAAATATGCAAACATTCATGTCAAAATTTCCTCTTAGCCCACTTAACTTGATAAATTATTCAATATAAACGTTGTTTTTCTTTCTTTTTCTAAATAAAAAATGAAATGTGTAGTTTTTAATGCCCACTTTTATTACATGCGACACCACAGGCAATGACACTGATGGTGCATGCAATGAAGATGGAGCACTGGTGGAATGAGATGGTGGGGGAAACTGGAGATCCTGGAGAAAACCTGCCCCAGCAGCATGTTGTCCACTACAAACCTCACTTTGCACTCGCTTTGGATTGAACCTGGGCTACCTGTGTGAGAGTCGAGCAGTCTAACCACTCAACCACGGTGTGAACCTTTCTTTTTCTACTTTCTTTAATACAGGCTAACTCATTTTCTCACAAGTATAAGTATCACTTATTATTAGTTTTTAATTTAGAATGCCTGTTATTGTTTCAATGAAGGAGAAATTGGGAGGAGAAACAGCATTAACAGTGATGATTATGTAAGATAAATAAATTTGAGGTTCTTACATATTTTGTAATGTTTATATTTTATATTCCTTTTTTTTTTTTTTCTTTTGGTTTCTAATCTGCCTATTTATAATGATAATTATTTAAATACCCTTCTACTTAATTGTAAGAATCAGTGTTTGGTTTTTCAACTTTGTTATTCACAAAAAATCTCTGCAGTATTTTGCATTACTTAAGTGCATTATGAACTGTTTTTACAAGTCACCAGTTTGTATGATATGCTCAATAACCTACTGCTAAGTATTAAAAAATTCATGTATATATTTGCAGTTTTATGAAAGGCATTTTCTTAACAAAAAAAAAAAAAATAAATAAATAAAAAAAAATCAATGGTAACTCTTTTTATTTGTTTTTAATGTCATGTGGCTTATTTAAGTAGATTTTTAGTATTACACTAATTTAAAGCAATATACTGAAAATAATATAAAATTAGTATACCTGCCTTAGATAAAGTAAGAAGAAAAATAGTTCAACAATGAGTAGGCATGAAATATTAAAATTTTGTGGCTTCTTAATATGGTGCTTTTATAATATAATCAAAACTTGAAGTTTAACATTTGAAAACAATTCCATCAGGGAGGGTGTCCCATTTGAATAATGCCTAATCAGGCCTATACTTCAATATTTGTAACACTAATAAAGATTATAAGTGTTTGTAAGAATTAAGTAACAGTGATGTCCAAGTTGATAAACTACAAATAAGTTAGACAGAAAATGAAGCTAGTTACAGTGGAGTAATAAATATTATACAAATAAAAATATTTAGTAATTATCTTCCATTTAACTTAAGAAGTTGATGACTATCTTCTTTTTGCAAGATTAATTTCATGAGCATTTGCCCACATCATCAGTCAACACACTTCGTTGTCAAGGATACCATGTATTTACGTATTACCCGCATCTGCAGATGAAACAAACCTAAAAACAGATTCAATTGCCAGTATGTCAAAATTCATTATGCAATTTTTATTTTTTTAAATAAATATTTTTTCCCAAACTATTAAATCTATGGGAACATTGAATTGTTTTAATAATTTAACTTTGGGATTTATTTCATGGTTAAATGACCAAAAATTATCTGCTATGGCCGATTTATCAATTTGTTTATATCTAATGTTACGAAAATGCCCTTTCTTTCTGGTTTCCAAACTACGTTTCGTCTTTCCAATATAAACCTTTTCAATATTTCCAATTTTTCTTCGCAAAAAGAAGATAGAAGTATTGTCATCAACTTCTTAAGTTAAGTGGAAGATAATTACTAAATATTTTTATTTGTATAATACAAGTAAGTTAGTTTTTCACACTAGTTTTGGGAGTGGTTCCTTCTATTTTCAATACCATGGTCAGCTTTTTGAGGTTGAAAAGGATGTATTGACTTCTGCTCTTGAAAATAGTCCGTCAAAAAAGTAAAATGTAAGTGACAGTGTCAAAAGCCGACTACAACTAGTTTTATCAGCTAATAAATATAATGTTTTAAAGTTGTGTTGATAAGCTTTCAAGAAATGTAATGACTCACAATGAATGTTGAAAATACATCCTTTAATGTATGTTCGTCTCTATGGGATAATGGATAGCAATTTGCCTGGTATTTTTGGGTACCCAGGTCTGAATCTCAGTTTGCTTATTTGCTGAATCAAGTTTTTTGGGGGTTGGACTGTTCCTCTTATTTTTAAAAGAGCAATGAAATATGTAACTCAGCTTGTTAGACAAATTTGAGTAATGATTAATCATCTTCATTTCATCTGTCTCTGTAGATGGGAATATATTATAAGGGATGTTAAGCACTTTGCATGTCTGCATGGGTGGATGTGTGATAAAGTGCAGCTCAGTTACAGACAAAAATTAAACTGATTCCTCTTTTCAGTGAGACCTGGTGTCCTGATCATACTCAGTCCATCTTTGCCTTGGTCTTTCTGAGTTTCTTCAGCTTATAGATCTATATAGCACTACTATTCTTTGGAAACCTAGTGTTATCCATTCTTTCATAATGCTCACCTCAATTTACACTATACTCCTCCATTTGCTTCCTTAATGAAAGTATTTGTAAATTGATTTTGATATCCTGAATTTCATATTATATCCAGATATCTATGTCCCATTAATGACTTAAATTTCATTTATGTAGCTTGTAAATGGTGCTGGTCCTTCTGTCCCAATGTCCGTTATTCACTACCATGAAGCAATGGCACAATTATCGTCATATACAGGATGTTTGGAAACGACACCGAACGAATATATAGAGGTCAGCTTCTATGTGACACATATAGATAGTTTTTACTGCCAATAGAGCCGATAAAAAAAAAAAAAAAGATCCAGAAAGCCTCATGCTATCGAAGTTTGTAGGTAGGTGACACAGCGTCCTGTCTGCTAGCTGTTTTGTAAAATACCGAGATACTCCATGGTAGCTTGCTACTATTAAGAATTTCTTTGGCTTATGAAACCACAATAAAGAAGCTATTCTTTAGTTATTTGTTTATGGGTGTTTAACATACTCCAACACTCCTTTATAACAGTCGATGACAGCAAATAAGCTGATGGGCATATGCAACTTAAACCTTTTAGAGGGAAGTTAATATTAGTGAGATTGAAGATGGAAGCATTAAATGATAAAAAGAACAGAGAACAGTATCAAAGAATTGTAGATAAAGTTAAACGAAACTAAATGCTTTATGCAATGATACAACATTTTATTTCACTGTTTTCTATAGCACTGAATTTTTCAGTTTGACTCTATTCAACATCTTATCCTGTACGCGGCTAGTGTGAAGAAATGATTAATTTCCATCAACTATTTCACTGTGTTTAATAATACTAAATAAAACATTTGCAACTGAAAAGGAAGCTGTTCATTTTACAGTAACTGGTTGAAAGCACTGTACAATTAAGATCATAGCAAATTGAGCAATCTTGGAACTGTCTGAGTCATTATCGACTTTTTCACAAGTAACTGCCCTTTGCCCCATTACCTGAAGCGAGACTAGAGTCACTGATAAAGAGCAAGGAGCAATGTTTTTATTTTCATGACCGGTGCATCCCAATAACAACTTTTGAGGTTCACACACCAGTTGTCCCTGTGCTGCCTGATCGCAAAATAATGTAATATTTAATGCTGCATAAAATTATACCTAAGAGAATTTCGAAGCTGTGACACCAAAATTTAGACTAGTTAAATTATAAAGGATGAATGAATCTGTTATATTTGTTTGGTGTCGTTTCAAAACAACCTGCATGTATTACTTCAGCTGTATGTCAATTTGAGGCATTTTCAATAATGTAACAAATGGGAATACCAGTTATTGTTAAACACATTTTATTTGTTTTCTAAGAGCTTAATATAGCACAAGTGTTAGTCTTAAGACACTGTTGTACACACTCAGAACAAAACACAATCCATTGAACTGAATCACAACTAAGGTGCACAGAGTGCTGTTCACTGATCTCTCAGAGCTGTCTAATAGTACTGTTTGCCCACCACAAGAAGGCTAGCAGGGAATGAAGGGCAGAGGAGCTTGAACTGTTTATCTGCTGTGTTAGTGGGTGTTTATTATGAATGAATGTGAGAGTGCCAGATTTACTGCTCGTTTTAGTAACTACAGTGGCAGGTATTATGCATGGGTGAGTTATGTGACAGATAATGTGAACCTAGCATCCATATCATATCCGGAAGGCAAGCATAAACTCATCAAAAGTGATTACGTTACACATTCCACTGCTCTGCCTTCTTGTGATGGGCAGACAGGTACTGTCCACTCTGATGACTAAACTTACCCAACTGATTAGGCTTGATAAGCTTTTTATTCGACTTAAATAAACCTGGTGCCGGTACATTGCACCCGGCTTACAGACTATATATTTACAATATTTTCAGTTTTCTAATTTTCTTGTTAATTTTATGGACATCGTGGCTTTGCGAAAAGCCCATACGGCGTCCTTCTTTGAACGCACCGAGCACGGCTTTATTACGCTCATTTCAACTGATTATGTCGAGCGAAGGTTGTTTAGATATATACACACAGAGCGAACATTCTGGAAGATGAAACTACTGCAAATAGTCTGAGCGAACCTTCGAGAACAGAAAGACGGTAGAAAGTGTTTATTATTGTTTTGCACGGACTATTATTCCACCAAGAGAAGCGGCCATTAACTGCAGGTAGCCCGCCGAATCGGTATTCGCTAATTCTTCAGCGGTAGTTAATTAGGCAATAGTTACATGAAATATTAGCCCCTAAATATTCTGATTTTATTTGAGGGGGCGGAGGTATAACATTTGGTTTCGAACTATGATTCTTAGTTTGACGGCGCAGGGTTACCTTTGTATATTACCTTCTAGTAATATTAGAGAATGCCTCAAACATTACACGTGGTTCAAATTTTAGTCACTCGAAGCATTTTCGACCATTGCGCTTCACACATGACGCTACAAGAGAACTATAATATTTTGCATACAGTTGCCTCAACAATAGCACCACAACATTTGCGTTAGTATTAACGAAATTATTATTATAACCATACACCAATGTTAATTTGAAAATTAAGTACTTATGATCCTCCCTAATAAAGTGATGATGTAATAGATATATTGTACTCCAGTAACCCACAAAACTATTCACGTGACAGTATTATGAAATTTACACTGCTTTTCACTGCGAAGTATTGATTATGGACTTTAAACTTCAGCAGCTGCTGTGCAAACCGGATTATTTAGCCGAAGCGAAAGCACCAGCCTGTGTAAGTCGCATGCAAAACAAATGGCACGGCAGTAGTTCATAGCTTCATAAGGTGGTGTGTTCGTGACACTTCACTCAACTTCAGGTTAATGCGGTAGTGTTTACTGCCTTCAAAACGGAGATTCATTTTCAGTATTTAATGTGCAGTGGCGGCTCGCGCTGAAGGGCTCAAACACATGTGCCTCCCCTCTAATTTTGAACCATAAATATCCTTAAATAATTTCTATGTAAATGTCAACTCAGTACGAGATTAGCGAGTTTCCAAACGCAAAAAGTGTGTGTTTCAACACCTGCATTGAGTGCGCGACTTCTTAGGCGAATTAAAAAAAAATTAGCAGGACAGAATGCCTTTGTTTCAAACAGTTAATGACTTAGGGGCTAAGGAAGGCACATGTTCACTTGGACTTTTCTCTCACATATGCACTTATTTTGTCATGCAAAGAAGTTTCTCTAAACTATTTGTTGTGAAGTCAACAATATTACCCTTCAGCTGTTTCGCGCCAACGGCTGATGAATCTAAATACTCGCATAAGAAACTCTTCCACTAAAAAGACAACTAAACGTATCCTTAAACATTACGTTTTAAAAAAGCGAGCATGATCATAAGAGTAATCTTGAATGGTTAACAAGAGGGATACTGAGAGAATAGACTATCTCTAAATAGAGACCTTAATGCTTGTTGCATCCTTTGACGTTATATAAATTACTGTTGTGATACTTTTTCAAACCGCCGAACCCCTCCACACAGTGACATTCTCAGGACATTAGGTACTGTCGATTAACTCTGCTGCTTCATCCTAAATATTTATATTTATTGATGACATGTGCCATTAATTCTTGCATGCAGTTTCTGAACAAGAGTACGCAGCTGATTTATTAATAGAGATCTGAGTATTAGTAATAAAGACCTAAAGAAATTTAGGTGAAGATTTATTATTTATTTTAGCAAACGTATGTGTCTGTCTAATATTTACCTCAAAAAAAAATTAAATATCAGTATATAAATATTTCTACTAAGTATATATTCGAGAAAAATCAAAAGGTTTTTTTCCAAGACTTTTTTTTTTATTTTGCAGTGTACCATGCTAAATTCATGTTCGTGAGTTATAAGCAACGTTACCTTATATCACTGCTTTGTGCTTTTTACTGAGTATTTGTATGATTTTCACCGTGCAAGAGGTGTGTAACTGACTTCTTTCATGCTACCACGGACCTGGGTAAATTTAGAGCCACTGATGATAAGTAGCAGTTTCTGGTGACGAAAAATGTAAATGCTGGGAGGGATTCGGAGGGTTGATTGCGTGCCAAGCTTGACTTATTCCTACATAGGTAAGTACCAGTCGTTGCTGACAGACATTGTTTTCAATAATTTTCAAAATGTAATCCTAGCAAACAAGTTCATTATATGAAATACGTAGAATGACCTGCCCAGTCGATGTGGTTTCAGGAATGACACTAACATATGAGGTTTGCTGAACTGTAGCACACTCTGGCAACACCCCATCCGCATGTTTTTCGTTGACTCCCCCACTTGCATGCAATTTAGACGTAGAGTTAAAGGACTCCTTTCCGGTGAACTGCTCTATGAGGCCTTATCTCTTCCATGAGTGGAAAATAAAATTAGGCGCCAGTTTGCAAATTTTACACCAATTTACCACAACACCCTTGTTAGGTCTCTTGGGGATTGTGACTCCACAAGACGCCGGTTTAGGCTATTTCGGGTATCTTGTATGGCTTGCGAGCAACCGAAGTAACACCGGAGCAACTCCTTACACCAGCAAAAGCTGAGCATTAAGCATTAAGCAGCTGCATTAAGCAGCAAAGAGCTAATTGTCCTCAAAATTCCATCCCCAACCAATGGTTTAATAACACCCATCAGGTGCAATGGTTTTGCATCCTGTTACATATCCAGAGGAGTATAATGCTACCTCATATATCTGTTCCCACATTTCATAACTCCATATAAAATCCTGCACTAACAATTCCTGTCTGCGATTTAACCTTATTAATGGTGGGTGCATATCAAATACTCTCCGGCTGTATATAGACTACCAACACTTCAGTCGGTTAGAGTGGGTCCGATTACTTGATTGGCTGGAAAATTTACTTCACGACACCCGACAGTTGAGGGATTTAAACGCTCATAGATTTACACAGGAACGGTACAAAGAACGATAAATGGAGCACCGAAGCCTCCAAGGAAGAAAAATATAAGGAGAAACATATGAAAGAATCCTGAAGATAAAAAAGCAGCCTGCAGTAGCTCTTCAGCAAGAGGTTCCACCCCACAGGGCGGAGCCAAACCCAAGGCACGAGTTCAGGCTACCACGCAGGTTGCCACAGCAACACCAGCACTCAAAAGCGCACTCTTATCTTCACTTTTGGCCTTTGGGAACCATCACAATTAAAGATATAGAGAATACCGATCCCTGTCTCCGTGATTCGGTAACCTGTTAAAAAGGGTTCCTTCCGCACTCAAATTGTAAGGTGCAAATACATGAACCAGCGTAGACTTCCCTAGAAACACATACAATCCTTCTAAAAACGCTGGAGGAACTGTTCCCGAATTCCACCACGTAATGGCCTAGGCTAGTCCGCAGACTATTATGAGTTGCGTCCTGCAATGCGAAGTAACGGAGTAGTATCCCAGCATGCTTGAGTTTGTACACTCCTGCAGGGTTGACATACGATGGTTTGTGAAACGCATCTACAAGCTGGTGTTGACTTCTTCTTCAGACCCACGGTCTGATCGAATCGGCAGGGGGCGGTACAGCTAGACTCAAAGATTATCACAAAACACACGCTTTTCCTCTCCCTGCACTACATCATGCGGAGGCATGCGCTGTTCGTCTTGCCATCAGTGGACTTGATACACTG
This sequence comes from Mantis religiosa, assembly GCA_030765055.1. NCBI lineage: Eukaryota > Metazoa > Arthropoda > Insecta > Mantodea > Mantidae > Mantis > Mantis religiosa. The sequence goes on from CM060947.1 coordinate 111,566,383, forward strand.
CTGCTAGCGGCATATCACCCACCAGATCATCACTCCTATGAGGCAGATTTTGCTTTGCAGGAGACCTCGACGTGAAACATGACCTCTGCAACAGAGGCACGAGCAACGAGGTGGCGCAGGACCTAGAACGCTAACATTTTACCCGGTCCGCGGACCTTGTGCTAACATTTCACCCGGAATATCATAGACATCATGATCACTAAACACGTGCCATTCCACTTGGACCTCTCAACAGTAAACGAGCTGGTTACTGACCATGATCCTGCCTGGTCGACTCAGACGGCGTTACGTCAACATCGATAAGCCCAGACTGGGAAATAGAAGTAAACTGGGAAGCAGCCATCTATCAATGAACCAAACTATCGACCCACGTCTACGCATCCATGATATCGCGACGTTGGAAGTAGTGTCGTTACGTTTCTCTCAAGGCATCTGGAATGCGGTGAGCCCACACACACTTACCGCATTCCTACTACCCAACCTAACCATCATCATAAATTCAGATGCTTGAAAGCCAAAGCAGCTGTCCGGAAGCTGTGGCAGCTCAGGATGGGAGCAGTTTACCAGTGGCTGAAGTCCCGTCAAGGCGACTGCTTCGTGCCCATAGAGAAATGGCTTGGGAAAACACCATTAAATATTTAAATCTTCAGGAGAAGCCCTAGCGAAAGATAAAGTCCGTTAGAAGAAACAAACCCCAATATCAGCATCCTCTGCATGACACTTGCAAGAAATTGCGTTCGAGACTTACGAAAAAGCTACAGTGTCTGCAGACAATCTGAAAAGTCGATTTGAGCCGAGGGAAGACCTCCAGGACGAGGACCACTGACTTCGTGAAAGTAGCAGTGGAATACCTTTATGAGGAGCCATAACAGCGCCACGAGTAAGATACAGCTTGCTGAAGTAGATCCAGAAACTGAACCCGAATAAAAACGTTGGAGATGATGACCTCACGGTATTCATTCTCCAACACCTCCCTAAAAGGGCCGTTATTCACCTGACGTGGATTTTCAACGCATGTCTCCGTTTTTGTCACTTCCCAGCATGCTGGAGAGTGTTGTGCATCTTGAAACACAGCAAGGACCCAGCCTTCTCGTGAATTACCGCTCCCGACCGTAGGCCGCGCCGTGGCTCAGTGGTTAAACAGCTTGGCTCTCACCAAGGCGGCCCGGGTTCGATCCCAGGCGACCGCAAAGTGAGATTTGTGGTGGACAACACGGCGCTGGGGCGCGTTTTCTCCGGAAACTCCGGTTTCCTCCGCCATCTCATTCCACCGGTGCTCCATCTTCATCTCCTGTATCATCAGTGTCATCGCCTGCGGTGCCGTATGTAGTAAAAGCGGGTGTTAAACACTACATATTTTTGTGCTTCCAACCACCTCGAAAATCTTTGAGCGGTTGCTCTTGGCCCGCCTCACCCCTCTCTTTGGAGAGTGGCAGCTCCTACCAGATAAGTTTTCATCATGGGCATAGTTTCACATCATGTTTGTTGGGATGTGCACCCTGACCGGCCATAGCATGTGTCCACCGCTTCTGGCCACAGTCAGAAGGGTGTGTAGAGGAGATATGTTTCTTCGATCTTCGCAAAAGACTTGCTGGATCTGTCGGCTTCAAGGAAGAAATACCTACCATGTCGAGAGCGAGCACGGTGTGGTGGTACAGAGTTGCTTTATCTTTCAATCCAAAACAGAGAATTGCACCCTCTCCTTCAGCATCTTAAGAGGATGTTCCCCACTTCATCTTAAGATTGAATAAGGCCCATGAAAGCAATAGGAACTTCCAGTAGACACTTCAATTGGTTACATCGAGAAAGACCTCATCCGTTAAGGCATCACCTCCAGTCTGGCACCTCACCGAGCCCACTCCCCCTCTTCGTTATAGCAAAATCCTGGCAACCCACCCACCATCCGCGAGGTCAAGGACGGACTTCCGTTATGGATTTTGCAATCATTAAATAGTTTCCTTACCGTCTCTTGCTCACTTCTGTCACTGCACTACATACAGATAATAATCTTTGTTATAAGAGTAAACACTCGTTTTGCTAATCATAATGACCCAATTCAACAGCATAACATTGATTAGGACTGTATCAAGATATGCCTCAATGAGTTCATCCCTCCATAACCTAGAATCATGGACATTCCAACCTTGGAGGCTGCAGTCTCCTCCTTCACTCCATCATGGTGCGAAATCTCCTAAACTTACCATTCATACCCCAGCTCCTTTTCACTCTAATGTCCTGCCGGTATAACTTGTTCTGTTTATAAGCCACGCATGGATGGCTCGCAGATTTACAAGTGACATGGACACCACATAAACAAGTGCTTCTGCCTCAGAAGCCTGCGTCACAATGTCCGCCTCCGACCACTCGAGCACAAAGTGCATGCATGAGAGATGATGACGTGGAAGAATCGTGAGAATGGCAACATGTGGAACATCGTCAAAAGACTCCTAATGTGGTGGTCCACCAATCTCCCAATCCATGGTACTCAAGGCTTATCTAGAAACCTGAAGCGAAAACCGAACCTAATACCTAGAAAGGACTATGAGGCCATGAGATGACTCCCAGGACCTAGACTTTTCTGGTTCTGTTTGGCGATACATTCAATATCCTACTGACGAAGCTGATTAACGAGTCTTAAGACCTAGCAAAATCCAAAGCGCACTTTGGGTCTCAAATCCAAACAGGTCGAGATCTGACGGGCTTACACCCACCATTCTCCGTTGCTTTCCCTTCGGGGCTATGCTCTTTCTTACATGAATTTTCAATCTTTGTTTCACCTTGTGCTACTTTCCATGTGACTGGAGGGAGGCCTGGGAGATCTGCTTCTTTTAATTGGTCCATCTTATAAATTACCCGTCCCTCAGGATGTCTTCGAAGAGAAATTGAAAGTGAGTTTCTATTTAGGACGCTCTACAACTGCTGTAGTTCTCAGGATCTCATTCCATATTGAGCAAGAAATGCCACCTGATTTTCCTAAGAGGTCTCCATCAGGCTTGAGGTCCTTTTAAGTGACGTAAATCTACGACATGGAACCATCAACTTTACTTTCCTTCCAAAGGAAACCATGCTGAAGATCTTAATAATAATAATAATAATAATAATAATAATAATAATAATAATAATAATAATAATAATAATAATAATAATAATAATAATAATAATAATAATAATAATAATAATAATAATAATAATAATAATAATAATAATAATAATAATAATAATAATAATAATAATAATAATAATAATAATAATAATAATAATAATAATAATAATAATAATAATAATAATAATAATAATAATAATAATAATAATAATAATAATAATAATAATAATAATAATAATAATAATAATAATAATAATAATAATAATAATAATAATAATAATAATAATAATAATAATAATAATAATAATAATAATAATAATAATAATAATAATAATAATAATAATAATAATAATAATAATAATAATAATAATAATAAAATCACCTCTGAATTCGTGAAAACAGAGACCAATGTTTGAGAGACTTCTGCTAGGCTGCTTGTCCTCTCTCTTGGGTGAGATTCAAGTCATCTTTATCTTTCAGTTTGGCTTTCATCCTGGACACTCAATTCCTCAGCAGTTCCTGCGACTGGTGGAAGCTGCTGCCCTCAGATACAGGATGAGCTGACACTGTGGCGGTATTTCTGGATATGAGAGTATTTTTTCTTAAACCTGGCATTTGAGTCTCCTATTTAAACTCATTCAGCTTGAGCTCTCTACACACATTATGCATTTATTATGCTCACATCTCAAAGATATTTTGTGGTCTAGTTGTTACTCAAAGGCCAAAAAGAGGTGGAATCCTCAAAATTTTGTTCCTTCTTCATGCTTTTTAGCATTAACATGGCTGACCTTATATCAGAGCATCACATCAACGTAGCACCATTTGCTAATGATCTGCTGCTGTATTCAAGCAACAGAAATGCATGTAGACTTCTACCTCATTTAGACACACCTCCATAACCTCCAGGAGTAATGCAGCATTGGAGAACCTGGAGAAAACCATGCAATTTTCTCTACCAAGTGCCATTTTCCTGCAAACCTCCCCACATTCATCTATCTTAGGACTTCAATGAAATGAATGAATACCATATTACCTATCAAGGAGTAAAGCTAGATAAGGGCCTAACTTTTGGGAAGCACATCAGGGGTCTTTCACATTGTGCTGCTGGGCCTATGATCTCTTTGTACCCCATGTTATGGTCTGGGACTCCTGTTCCCTAAAATTGTCTTTTTCAGGCTCTCATAGATCTCATCTTGCTTTACGCCTGCAAGATCTGGAGAATGGCTATGGGCTCATGAAGAAACCACAGATTTTCTAAATGTTTTTGAATTCAGGGGACCTCTACTGCTACCAAAATAGTTAAATGGGTGTCTCAAAGGTATCTGATACATTCACAATCAATACAGTATTTAAATTCTGTTGAAGAACTACCAATATTGACATGAACTTGGCCTACTGGTTATTTTATACTTCAGGAAATAACATATAACTTACATAATATATTTTAACATGAAAGGGTTTACGTTCTGTTTAATGATCTAACTATAAAGAAATGAATGCGTCACTGATTTAGTCAATGTAGTCTCCAAATATGATTTTATTTTTAATTTACCGCTGGGAGCAATTTGACATTAGGCCTATAAGAATTAAGAAAAAGTGAAAGTGTAGAAGGGAGGAAGGACTTTGTTTGACTTTACTATAAAATTTACAGTCAATCACAACACGGTTTTCGTAAGTCATTTTCTACCACCACAGCAGTAATCTCATTTGTGCATGATATTATGGAAAAATTAATCTCAATAAGAAAGTAGCCAGCCTAATGGTTGATCTCTCAAAAGCTTTCGACTGTGTCAGACACAATATTTTATTACATAAACTTAATTTGTATGGAACCAGAGGTCTAACTAACAAATTAATTGAATCCTATCTAACCGGAAGACAGCAAAGCTCTGAAATCAGTCATCTTAATGGTAACAACATATATAAAATCAGCTTTGATGGAGGTAAAACATGGAGTTCCGCAGGGCTTTGTCTTAGGCCCTGTTCTATTTATTATATACGTAAATTATATAGGAAAAAGCAATAATTCCACAAGTCAGCTATGCTGATGACACTACTGCTCTTTGTTGGAATGACACATCAAATTCACTGGCATATACCATTAAATCTACTAGTTGCTCTATAAATCATTACTTTGAATGTAACAAACTAAAAGTAAATGAAGAAAAAACCAAAGTTATGATATTTGACCTAGGAGGAAGAAATGAAATTAGCAAAACTGTTTCCCCCATTATTAATCTGACACTAACTCCATCCTATTCCTTACTAGGGTTAAAAAATAGACAGTAAGCTAACCTGGTCTGAGCATGTAAACAGTGTTTGCAATAAAATAGCTAAGTATATTTACTTCTTTAGGCTAATGAAAAGATATGTGAATGAGCATACCATGAAAATAATGTACTATGGTCTTATTTTTCCACATCTCAGTTACTGTTTAGAAGTTTGGGGAGGAGCTGCACATGTATATATTAATAGGATATTAAATTTACAGAATAAGTGTACAAGAAATATGTACAGTATTCCTAAACTAGAAACTTGTAGACATGTGTTTATTAGAGAAAATATTCTAACTATTGTATGACTATATGTATATAAAAACATTCTTTTAACCGTAAATAGTACAAATGGTATGATAATGAAGTGAAATACATTCACCTAATACCAGACAAAATATGGATTTTCATAGAATAACAGTGAATAAAAAGAAAATCAGTGCTGATCCATATATTGTAGGCAGTATAATGTACAATAAACTAACCGGCTAAAATTAAGTCCTGTGCAAAAAATTGTTTTACAGGTACACTAAAGATGTCTCATTCAAAAATGTTTGTATAAACTGGTAGAATTTTAATTTTAATTGTTATAAATTATGCATTTTTGGTTATTTTATTATTATTATTATTATTATTATTATTATTATTATTATTATTATTATTATTATTATTATTATTATATACTTTTTGTATAAAATAATTGAATTTTATAAACTTTGTAAATATTGTAAATAGCCTCAGAAAATGTCAGACACTCTGTATGAGTCTATTGACAGTACTGCCACTGCCACTACCACTACCACTACTCAATTCTATTTGTTAACTTAATTTTTGTTGTTGGGCGTGTGTTCAATAATTTTTTTGGAAAGCGTTTTTTTCTTTCTTTTTTGCTTGAAATTGTGTATTTTCAAGTTGTTGTATCTTTGTTTTTGGTAAGTTAATAAATCCAAGTTTTATTCCTACTTTGTCTGTTCATTTTACATTCTTGAACATTTAAATTCTGTTGTTTACATATTTACACCTTGAAATAATTGTGGAACTTTCTGAACATTTCACAGTCTATCCTCGGGAATTCTATATAATTCCACACATGATACAAATTTTTCTGATGTGCAAAGGAGTAAGATTCTTGGGCTTAAAGCAAAGAACAATTGGAATAAGCACAAAGACAGACATTGCCGCTATATGCACAGAAAGAATTCTTTTGGTTGTGGATAGTGCTGGAAACTTACAATGATTTCAATTATTAATGATAATCCATGGCTTTGTATCACAATGCAATATTGCCTGCAGTAAACCACGAATAGTTTCTATCTTATAAAGGCTTCAGGAATTCTTTAGCACCTTATCAGGAAATTATATTCTGCACGAATGGTATTACATTGCAATGATAATAGTTTCGCAAATATTTCATGAATGGTGTTAAGAGTTTGCTATGTATTTAAATGTAGTGCAGGTACTTATTCACCTACATTTATTCAATTAATTGCATTTCCTTCATTTAACATATTTTATACTTACAAAAAACTCAAAATCAGGCATTATTTTTTCATACTTTCAAAATATATGATCTTGTTAAGGCAAATTGGTGTTACCTTCATGTACAGTCATTTGTTACACGTTGACAGAACAAATTTAGTGCTGATTCATAGGCAAGTTTGGATTTTTGTTGTTGTAATTTACGTCCTCCAATGTTTAGTCATATTAGACGATGAGTGGAATGGATGAAATGATGCTCAAATGACCCCACGGTCCATAGAGCTTAGAGTTACCCGACATTCGTCTTTCAGGATAAGGGGAAACCCTGGAAAAAACCTTATCCAGGTAACTCACCCTGACCGAGATTCGAACTTGGTACCTCTTGAACATGAGGCAGACGTGCTACCATCCACGCTACCAAGGCAGGCAAGTTTAGATTCGGCAGTATTTAATTTTATTGTTCAATGTGTTTTCGCTAAAAGAGAAGTGCAGTATTATTCAGTGATTCGCTTTTTACTTTTGGATGGGAATATTTTTAAGACATAAAAGTGAAGTGAAGGTAGAATCCGGATTTGAATGGTCTTCATCTGGTTGCTTTTAACCATTGAGCTATCATGGCCAATGTGCCAGCATGATGCTAAATTCTCCAAGTGACTCATAGTTTTCCTGGTAAACCACTAGGAATTCTCATATACACATGAAACAAGTACCTTTAATGGCAACTTACAACACTTAAGTACTTTAAGTCCCAAGCTTTACAGTCTGACCACTATTAAGTCAATTAATTGGTCTCTCACACTAGCTATGTATAGGCCAAAGTTTGGAAAGTTAAGAGTCAGACTGAAAAATTCAATGCCATAGCCGGGATTTGAACTACAAATCAATGGTTAAGAGCAACTAGACTGAGATCAAATCCCAGCCATGGCATTGAATTTTTCAGTCCTTTTCAAACTTTGGCCTACACACAGCTAGTGTGAAAGAACAATTAACTGACAAAGTGAAACTGGAAGCTGTTTAGAGGAACCTTTCGCTATCTATGACAACAGCCAGATATTGTTCAATGGCTTTTAACGTGGACGAACATACATTTTTGCTGAGGAGCAACCAAGATGTACAGAGATGTGGTTACCAAGGAAGTTATTGAAAATATCCACAACATGATTTTTGCTGATCATCACAGGAAAGTTTGTGAAGTAGCAGAGGCCATAGGTATGTCGGCAGGAATGATTCAGATTTTACACGATAAGTTAGATAAAAAAGTTTGGCCTAATGGGTGCCATGTTTGTTCACATTGGACAACAGTTGGGTGCCGCTTTCATCTTTGAATAGAAATCAGAAAGACTTTTGTTGAGTTGTCATCATTGATGAGACTTGGATTCATCATTATACTCTGGAAACCAAGCAACAATCAAAACATTGGTTGCTTCCAGTATTCTGCTCCAAAGAAGGCAAAAATGTTCTCATCGGCTGGAGAAATGATCGCAATGGATTTTTAGCATGTGAGGTGTGTCATACGTCATACTCAATGACTTCTTGGTAAAGAAAACCAGTTATTGGACAGTACTACAATGAGTTATTGGCCCCATTCAATAAGAATTTGAAGGAAACCTAGCCTCATTTGGCAAAGAAGAAAATACCAGCACAATGTACCAGCATATTGACTTGGTGATGCTGCCACTAAACTCTGTGAATTGCATTATGAATTTCAACTGCACCTGCCCCTATCATTTGTGCAGCCTGATTCCTAAATGCTTCTTGTTCCTCAACATGAAAAAATGACTCGCAGGTACAAAATTTAAATCAAATGAGGTCATTATTAAAACAGAGTTGTATTTTACAGCTTGACAATCCCTAGTGGTATTAAAAGTGGTAGGAATGTTGAGAGAAGTACTATATATCCCTTAAAGGGAGCCATGCTCACATAGTCATTTGTGTTTGAGAAAATTGGCATTTTCATTCATAACTTATTGCATTAACATTGTATTAGCTGCAATTTAGAAAATTTTATAGCAGAAGCAATAATAGTTGACACTGAAAACCCTAGATTGAGTATTCAGTCAGCAAGGCCCAAGAATTCATCCCGAAAGCATTTCTTTCTATTTAATGATGAACAAACTGACATGATTTGTTGCAAATATTGAGGCAGGTCTTTGTTCATGTTGATAATTGCAAACTGTTGATATAAAAGCATTCTAGCCTTAAAACATTTGTGTAGAAGAGAGGGAAGATGGGGGAGAGAAACAGAGACAAGACGCACACTTGTTACAGCTGGATTAATACATAATTATATTGTACAATGTCATCCAAAAATTCAGTTTCAGGCATTTGTTTAGGTAAATTAATGCAAATTAATCGTTCCTTCACACTGGCCATGTATGGCCTAAGGTTTCGGATAGATAGAGTCAAAATGAAAAATTCAATGCCATGGCTGGGATTTGAACCACAGATCTCCTTGGTTCCATCTAGTCGCTCTTATTCATTGAGCTACCATGGCCAACATGCTATCATGACATTAAATTCTTTAAATGACTCATATGTTTTTCTGGTAAATCACGAGGGGCTCTAGCACTCAAGATACATAACTTGTGGCGACTTACTATTTTAAGTACTTAAGTCTCAAGCTTTCTTAAACTTTTATTATTTAAGTTAATTTCCATCAATTAACTTGAATAATAAGAGTTTAACGATGAAGCCTGGGACTTAAGTACTTACAATAGTAAGTCGCCACAAATGGTGTATCTTGAATACAAGAGCCCCTAGTGGTTTACTCGGAAAATATATGAGTCAGTTGGAGAATTTAATGTCATGATGGCACGTTGGCTTTGATAGATCAATGGGTAAGAGCAATTGGACGGAAATCAGGAGATCCGTGGTTCAAATCCCAGCCATGGCATTTTTCAGTTTGACTCTATTTCTTTAAGTACTGTAATTTTTACTACTATGGAAGTAGCTAAAACATAGGATGTATCGAGTTGTCTCATAAATTAGTTCAATTCTTGTTACGTGTTTACGACTAAGAACACCTGAGATCACTGCATGCCCCCATTACATTTACGTCAAAGAAGTTGCCTAACAATATGGGGTTTGTTTACAAATACAATAACTGAAAAGAATGCTATGAACACAAACCACAGCGACCTCACGGCCAAAGGTAAATAGGTCAACTTATGTAAGAATTGGTAACCAAACTTCAGTACGAGTTTGTGGATGCAACAGTGTGGAGTTGTAACTTGTGAATGTTAATATGGAAGGCAAGAAGGAACATTTTCGACATTTAATGCTGTTTTATTACTATAAAGGTAAAACCGCCTCACAAACTCAACGGAAAATTTGTGCTGTTTACGGAGAAGATGCAGTGACGAATTGGGCATGTCAAAAATGGTTTACTCGATTTCAAGCTGGGAACTTCTTTGTGAAAGACAGACCTCATTCTGGACGACCTGTGGTTACGGATGAGGAAAGGATGAAGGACATTATTACGAACAACCCCAGAATAACAACTTGGGAGGTAGGTCAGGAACTAAACTTATCTCATGCAACTGTATCCAGGCACCTAAAGAAACTTGGTTACGTAAATCTTCGGGATGTATGGATTCCGCACGAACTGAGTGAACAAAATTTAGTTCAGCGCGTTTCCATCTGTGACGCATTGATAAGACGCAATGAAACTGCCCCTTTTCTGAAACAGCTGGTTACAGGAGACGAAAAGTGCATTGTGTACAACAACATCCGAAAGAGAAAGTCATGGCGTAAGAAACGGGAACCACCACTCTCAATTCCTAAACCACGGCTTCATCCTGAGAAGATTATGCTGTGCATTTGGTGGGACTGGAAAGGAATTATTTATTACGAATTTCTTCCTCCCGGGGAGACCATCAATTCAGAGAAATACTGTTCTCAGTTGGATCGTCTGAAGGTTGCCCTAGGAGAGAAAAGGCCAGAATTAGCATCTAATGGTGGAGTCGTCTTTCATCAAGACAATGCCAAACCACACACTTCTATGGTAACTCGTCAGAAATTACGGGATTTCGACTGGGATGTGTTACCTCACACGCCTTATTCTCCAGACATTGCCCCATCCGACTATCATTTATTCCGATCCCTGCAAAACTTCCTTAATGGCAAACACCTTACTTCCTTGGAGGATTGCAGACTCGCCATAGAAGAGTTCGTCAACCAGAAAACTGCAAGATTTTGGAAAAATGGAATTGATAAGTTTGCTGAGAAATGGAGATATGTTATTGATAATAATGGTGCATACTACACATATTAAAAGTTTGTTTTGAAAAGTTCACTGCCTTGTTTACTTTCGATGACCTTGCGTGTGTAGACAGATCACCCCTAGATTTCAATTTCAATTTCAATTTCAATTTCAATTTATTTGCTTATAGACTCATACAAGTTTCAAGCATCGTCAAGAATCATAAAATATTTACATTTCATCAATACTATATAGGCACTTCTGTATTAGGTACATTTTTAGTCTTTTTTGAAATTTATTGCCTCTTAGAGCTTTAATATCACTTGGTAACCTGTTATAAAGTATTCTGCCCATAGTAAGGGGATCCTTTTCTGTGGCTCGTTTACTAATATTATCTCTATAGTAATTATTTAGCAATCTAGTATTATACATATGACTGTCTTTAATATATACAGAGTGTGATTTACTTACTACAAACATGATTACTTTATATACAAATAACGATATAACAGTTAATATATTGGCTTCTATAAAGGTTTGTCTACAGGATTCTCTGTTGTTTAGATTATAAATACATCTTATACACTTTTTTTGTATTATTAATAACCTGTTAATGTTTACCTTACATGTGCTACCCCAGATTTCAATCCCATATTGTAAATGTGTGTAAATTAATCCATAATAAACTGACTTTAAATGCTCTATATCTAGGAACTCTTTTAGGCGTCTTAAAAGATATAAATAAGAACTAATTTTATTACTTACATGATCAATGTGATGTTTGAAAGACATGTTTTCATCTATAATTACTCCTAAAAATTTTATTTTCTCTATTTGTTCAATGGTTTCATCATGTATTTTTACATTTAGTTTTTGACTAGACCTGTTGTTTTGATGCTGGAACCTGATCATATTAGTCTTTTGTATATTTACCTTTAAGTTATTAGTTTGTAAGTAATCATATATATCCTGTGTTTTTTTAGTTATTAAATTCTCCAAACCGTTTATATTTTTATTTGTAAAAATAACTGATGTGTCATCTGCGTATGATATTATTTTGTATTCTGAGGATTTAGGAAGATCATTTACATATAATAAAAACAGGAGTGGCCCGAGTACAGATCCTTGAGGCACACCAATCCTTACTAATTCGTAGTTAGACCTTGTAACTTTTGTCATGCATTGCTCTTGATAATATATTTCTGTGCATTGTTTACGATTTGACAGATAAGATTCAATGACATTTAAAAATTTTCCTCTAATGCCATATTTTTGTATCTTATTCAGTAATTTGTCATGAACTACACTATCGAAAGCCTTGGATAAATCCAAGAAAACTCCCACAGCTTTATTATCCTTATCGAGTCCTTCCAGTATTTCATGATAGAGTTCAGCTATTGCAGTGGTAGTGGATAAATTGTGTCTAAAGCCATGCTGAGAAGAGCTAAGCAAATTATATTTATTTAGGAAACCTATCAGTCTGGAGCTTAATATGGTTTCAAATACTTTTGCGAAAACAGAAATTAGAGTTATTGGCCTATAATTAACTATTTGTGTTTTATCCCCTTTTTTAAAAATTGGTCTGACTATACTGGTTTTTAAAGAATTTGGAAAACTTTCACTATTTAACGAAGCATTTATAAGGTGTACTAGAATAGTGATCAATGCATTTTTGCAGTGCTTTAATATTTTAGGTGATATTCCATCCCAACCTGCTGACACCTTACTTTTTAATTTATTTATTATTTTTTCAACTTCATTTGCTGTAGTTTCCTCCAGATATATAGTGTTTGCACATTCTGGCATTTCGTAAGGAATGTTGTCTATCATGTACTGTTCTCCCCTTGTTGTGTGAATAAAATATTTATTAAAATACTGACATATTGCGTGTGGCTCGTTTATAGTTTGACCGTTTTCAACTATTTTTATGTTTTCTTGCTTATTTTTGCTTGTATCATTTCCTTTTACTATCCCCCAAATTGTCTTAGCTTTATTATTTGATTCTATTATTTTGTTACCATATTGCTGTCTCTTTAAGCTATTTAGAGCTAATGAATATTGTTTTTTTAGATTTTTGTATTTACATTTAAATAGCTCTAAGTTTGTATACTTAAATAAGGTATAGTAATCTTTCATTTTTTTTCTTAATTCTTTTAATTGCACTGGTATTTTTATATGTTGATGTCCCTTATTTGTGACCTTAATTTTTTTAATGGGGCAGTGCTTATTAAAGTGTCTTGTTAATATTTTAAAGAAGTGTTCCCATTTTAAATTACTGTCTTGTGTTTTATAAACTATTTCCCAATTTTCTTGCATTAAGCTTTCATACATCAGATTTAAATGATTTATTGTTGTCTGTCGTATAGTTTTATACTTATATTGTTCAAGAATTTTATCATTGTTTAATATATCCAAAATCTGCGCACAGTGATCTGATATACAGAATTCCTCTACCGTTACAGCATATTTACCACATTCTAAATTGGTTATCACATGATCAATAGCAGAAGATGTGTTTGGTGTGATTCTGGTTGGTCCATTAATAGTGTTATATAAATTGAAACTATTGAGAAGGTCGCATAATTTTTTGTAATCACTAGTATTTGAAAGAGAATTTATATTCAGATCACCCATAATTATTATATTTTTGTTCTTATTATGTAATTTATTTAAAAGATCCTCAAGATTGTTCAAAAAGTCATCTACTTTGGAACATGGGGATCTATATAGACCAATGATTATATAATTTTCAAATTTTGTTTGTATCTTTGCTATTGCTACTTCAAAGGTCATTTCCAGTTCATGACATATATCCCAATCATATATAGTAAAATGTATCCCATTCTTTACATAAATAGCAACACCCCCACCTTTATGATATTGTCTGCAATAACTAGTAACTAATTTGTAATTTTCTATGTTGTAATATTTAATCTGCATTTCATTAAGACCATGTTCTGTCAGTATCAAAACATCAGGTTTACATTCATTTAATATACCTTCTATTTCCACTAATTTATTTGAAGCATATTGTACATTTTGATGTATTAAACGTAGATTTGTGCCTATATTGTTACAAATATTACTCACCCCCAAATTTATATTCTTTATCATGCATGTTTCAACTGGTGGCTTATGAGCCCTTCCTGGGTTTAAGTAACTATTAGCATCCACCTCCTTGCCATTTAGTTTCCCTTCAACACCGATGAAACTACATTACACAATAAATTGCCAAATACTGAGGATCCCCTTCTATTTAGATGGACTCCATCTATACCAAAATCATAATTGCTTACCCAAAAATTACCATCTACCATTAAGCACTGTTTTGTTCTGCACAACCAGTCCAAGTTTTCATTTATTCTTCTGATTCTTCCTAAGCCTACATCACGCCTTCTTAATACCCCACTTACTACTATTTTAGTTTCAGGCACTATGCATCTGATGCAGTTTATCAAGTCCATTGTTTCCCCCATTAGGCAACTTCGTTGCCGTAGTTGTGATATGGGCATACAGTGCAGGCGTTCTTTGTCGTAAACACGTAACAAGAATCGAACAAATTTATGAAACAAACCAATACAAATTAGTGTACCAGTGACCTTAAAAGGCACAAAGGAACCTACTATGTTTGATGTACATGCTTATTTATGCTCATTGATTTTTTCATGGGCGGTATTAATCCAGTAGAATGTGGTTTCCGGGCTTGAAGGCAGTGGTCCAGTCAATGAGAAAGCATCTGATGTTTCGCATGTAGCTCTGTCAGGCATCTTCAGGGAAGATGCCTGTTATTGTCTATATAATGAGGAATACATACCTGAAATTATGTCCTCTATATTTTGAACACTTATATTTCAGAAGCAGTTGCTGTTATTGATGTCAACTGAGCAAACAGTATGCCATCAAAAGTAATCAGATAGCACTACAATGGTATAGAAATATAAGCAAATATACTGAAATCCAAAATTGTGCCATCAATTTTCAGTTTGAGTTGAGAAGTGCTAAATTACAGCATATTGAAGGGAGAAAACAAACTAATATCTCCACGTTTTTATAATAATATGGAGTATTGGGTTAGGACTTTTCCTTATTTCTAAAGTTGAATAGGCTTCCTGAGATAAGTTATATGTCATCTCATACTTCAATTGAAGTTTTCATTCATGTTTTCATTGACTATCCAGCCAAAGATATTAAAAAGGCTGGAGTTTGGGAGGATTATTACTAAAAATTAAGAATAAATAAAACTGCAGTGAACACTTTTAATTTACCACTTGGTAAAGGACCTGTACAGTTACTCTGTATATTGCTATGCCAAATCTATGAGTCAGAAAGATAAAAGGTATGCACATTAGTAACAATGGCCAGATATCCAAATTATATTAGGCAGTAACAAATCCTGCAATTATCACTCATTTTAAGTAAGTTATTTATCTTTAATATCTGTTTGTTTAACTTTGATTTCACTGATAAGTTGTTCATGATATCGCACATGAGTAAGAAAGGCTTTAGTTAATACGTAATATATGAAGCTAGCTACAGTGAAGCAACAAATACTATACACATATAATAATTTGTAACATAAAACTTTATTTATCTTAAAAGAAATAGATTTTCTTTTTTCTTCATTTTCTTTTAAGATAAGTGAAGTTTTATGTTACAAATTATTATATTTGTAAAGGCTTTAGTTATATAGTAGCCCTTTTCCAAAATTTGTGTGATTTACTTACAGATGACCTTAGTTGTACAGGTAGCTGCCTTTCTGCACCATCATTTTGATGTCTATTTCTTTCAGCTTGTAAGTGTAAGTTTGTAACATACAATGAAACATCCAAATTGTATTCAATGGGTAACTGCGAAAAACAGTGGAAAAAGGCCAGTGAGATAGCTGGAACACTGGATTTGAATCACTGCCATCTTGCTCTTTTCATTTAATTAAAAGAAATTTAAACAAGAGACATTACTGTGAAAGCTTTCCTAAACTGTTAATGTTTGATAAGGCCATTAATGCCTCAGTTCTCTGATGGTCCAATAATCCACATTATCCAGTCATCATTCTTGGATTTCATGATAAAAAATGTATGACTCTCAGTGCCAAAATCTTTTACTTTTATATTTATTTATATATTTTTTTATATTATAAACTATAACACAAAATGGTACATTTTAATGCACATTAGCACATCTGTAGAGTCAGAACTTTAGAAAGTAACTTTAAAAAACAATGCATGCTCACACACACATGCACGCACGCACGCACACACTGAAGGACCTCTTTCATCTACACAGGCCGGGCCCGTACCACTAATCAATCAATCAATCTACACAGGCAATTGTAAAGTTCCTGTAGAAACTAATAACCCTCTTGTAGTCCATTTTTCGTACTACATCACTTACATTTTAATTTTCTGAGGGACTAATTTCGGGAGCTATTGCTTCCATTTTCAACCTCAAAGGCCTGACTGTCATTTATCACACCCTATAATAATTTTGGATTTTAGTGGTTATGGCTTTTGTTCTAAAAGTAAAATGCACTGCTGGTTTGTCTGCCTGTTTCATCTCAATTTGGAAATATAAAGACTGAATAATAAACTTTGAATCCGATAATATGATAAAGAACTTCATAGTTCTACCACCAGAGAGAAGGCCACAGGCAACAACAGATGACTGTCAGGCCCTCAAGGTTGAAAATGGAAGCAATAATTCCTGAAATCTGTCCCTCAAAAAATCAAAATGTAAGTGAAGTAGTGTGAAAAAGTACTCAAATAGTTTTATTAATTAATTTGGATGTCACTGTTACTAAATTCCTCCAAACACAAGTAACCAGTAGAAATTCCTTTCTTGGAAGTGTTGAAAACAGTGTTGTTATGATAAATTAAATTTAAAGGGAGTCGATTAATGACACTAAACAACACTTACTTTTAAATTTTTCCGGAACATGTTTCAGAGACTTTGCCTCTATCCTCAGCCGGCCTTCGACTGGTTCTCATTGGTGTAGTTGACGATAGTCAACATCTCCTCTGGTGGCGGTTCAAGGAACATACATCAGGAAAACAAGAACTATCCACATGGGAACAAATCTTCATTTCAAAAAATAGGAACAAAGTATTCAATTTCGACATCCCCCAGAAAGATTTGTTCAGCAAGTTCCTTGAACTGCCACCAGAGGAGATGTTGACTATCGTCAACTACACCAATGAGAACCAGTCGAAAGCCGGCTGAGGATAGAGGCTCTCTGAAACATGTTCCGGAAAAATTTAAAAGTGTTGTTTAGTGTCATTAATCGACTCCCTTTAAATTTAATTTAACCAGTAGAAATGTTTGGTTTTTGAAATTAACTGAATCATGCCTATTATTTCAGCACAATGAGAGCTCTTAAATGTCTTAGATGAGAATTAAAATAGTTTTACTATTTGAAAGTGCGCTGTATCTTCCTTGCATGCTGACTTCGAGATTCTTGTAGTGCTGCTTCCAAGATCTGTGTCATATGTACTAAATTTGTGGGATCTGTCTGTAGAATAATATTTTGTTTCCCGGTTGTGCTGGTTGCATCACCCGCTACTAGTGATTTGTTCTTCAGTGCCAAATTCATTGTTATTAATGGTGTTATCTGATGGTGCAATGCTTGAGAAGCTAACTGTAAAAACAGAAGAAAAGAAATTACTTAGATATCTTTAGCTTTTAATCTGAAAATTACTAATTAACGATTTCCTTCTTTCATTAAAAATAATTTGTAATAATTATTTTTATTAATATATCTGCATTAACTCAGAACTTCTATCATACTTCTTTAAAGGTCAAGAGATACAGTGGTTAGCAAACTTGCTTGAGTGGTACAAACCAACTAAGTCATCAGTGCCATGCTCTAGCAACATACTTATTGGTTCAAGTCTGTGGCAAAATAATATACAAAGCAAGTACAGGATTACAAAGGTGGAAATAGTAAACTATAAAATACATACAGGAAATAATAAAGACTCTCAATTCATAGTAAACAGTAACCGACAGTAAAGAAACAGCTCACTACATGGGAAACTGCACATGCTAAATGTGAACGGAACATATTAAAATAGCTTGGAAACAGAGGCAAAGTTGTCACTTATCACAGTAACTAAATTGTTAGATAAACCAAGCTGTTCGTGTAGCATGGAATAATGATGAAACTGGGTGAGGAAATGCTTGCAATTGATACAATGTGGCGGTGGTTCACCACTGAGAAGGTAGCCATGCCTGAAATAACAATGACAAATATGAAGCAGAGCAAGTGCAGTCTCTTTGCAAGTGATGGACGAGAAGAAAAATCCCAAGAACATTGTAGTGTTGACCTCCTGGATTTTGGCGGTAGAAGTAACCACTCTTCTTACCATTTAAACAGCATCTTTCTGCAGAAAAAATCCCTTTAAATCAATAGTCCGTAGGGAGGGACATAGGATAACTATCTGTGTAGTTTTATGTCCAGCTGTCCAAACTAAGAATCCAGATGTCTCACTTCTAACTAGATTTTTCTGCATTCTCTTATTGTTAAGCAATGATTTTCAAACAATTTAAGGGATATTTTTACCAGTTTTCAAGAGTTCACTTCATTGGTGTATGCTCTTGTAACTGAAGTTTCTGTACTGTTGAATTTGAAGTTAACTATTGGTTTTAAAATGATATGGGGCTGGCCCTGTCGCTCAGTAGGTAGAGCACCTACCTGCTATGCGAGGGGTCCCAGGTTCAATTCCTGGCTGGGGGTGGGGATTTTTCTCCAACCAAGATGATAACCTAACTTCCCCAGAGTCTGGAAGTATAAATGAGAGTGCGAATGTGTGTGATCTAATGATGAAAAATCCAAAGTGACAGCAAACCATCATCTACAAGATAACATCATCGCCAATAAGCGGTATGTTCTAAAGGAGAACAATCACTGATAGGACCATTGCAGTTAGAAGACAGGGTTATAAATGGGGGGGGGGGGGGAGATATAACTTTTAATCATTACTGTAATAAATTGCACTGTATAGCTAACCAGTCTCAAGTGCATTAGATGATGGTATATAGGGAATTAGTGCTATTTTACATTAGGCAATTACATTTATTTTACAAATGTGTATTACAGAAGTATTGTTTGCTTTATTTGTAAATGTTTTAAATTACTGATTATTTTATGTTTATAAACTTTACTTATTAGTTTAGCTTATTAGTTATTGCTAGCTTACTTTTATTAAAATTAACAACATTATGCTTATAAACTTGTAGCTTCTTTATTTTCATACTCAATGTTAATGACTTTGAATATGTATTTATGCACCTGGAATGTTTCGAATGTATAAAAATGCTATTTTGGAAATGTCATATTTAAGCATGTAGATGGAAGCACCCAACTGTTAAATATCTAGAAACAATGGCATATTATATACAAGAAAATCTGCAACACTATTTTTCTATAAAATTTAGCATTTAATTTCTATACAGAAATATTTGCTTTGTCAAGGTACAGTACAAACAACACAACTTTGAAAATATACAAAATACAATGTACAAGAATTGACAACCATTAGATATACATAAAAGTAATATAAAATTATTCTCATGCGATCATTCACTCTACTTAATCTGGTATCTAAAATATTCCAAGAACTCTTGAGTACTTTAGAAGCACTGATATATTAAAAATAATTTCACATTTCTTCTGAATTTTTTCTTATCATTGTTTTTAATTTTCTTTGTGATTAAGTTATACATGTGTACCCTCTTATGCAGTACAGAGTTAAGTTTTTATTTGATCATGATGCCAGTATATGTAATTTAGTACTATTCCTGGTATAATGATCATGAAAGTATTACATGTTGTTATTTATAAAGCATACGGTTTCTAAGATATATAAACATGGCAGGGTCAGTATATTATTTTCCTTAAAATATTTCCTACAGTGAGTCACTTTACTTAGATCAAACTTTTGATTATTTCTTGCCTGCAGGCTGGTAAGTTTTCAAGTCTATACTGGAGTCACTTGCTTTTACAAAGGCTCTACAAAAGATGTTCATGTTTTTCATTTAAAAAGAATGCATGTCTCTAAATATTACTCTAAATCTTACACAGATTTGACTGAACAAACATGTTCCCTACTGGAACATTCATATTTTTAGGGTAGTTAGAAGAGTTGGAGAGTGCTACATTGTTGCAATAATGGAAGTACGAGTATTTTGAATGTTCAGCATAATGGATACCACTTGAATCATTCTAATTCCATTCTCCACTTGAGCAGGTAGTAGTGGGAATACTAGAGTACAATATGCATCTAAGACTTAGAAGCAACCCTGCAAGTTACCAGAGTAAACTCCATGGGTATCACAGTACAGAGATCTGTCGTGTGGAAGTGGGAATATGCCTGTAATCAGTATCATGTCTAGGCATCTAGCACAGTATTCCTTACATGTTTCTCATCAATAATTCAGCATCAATACCTTGTTAGGGAATAGCATGACAAACTATGGAATGGTGAGTTTTGTTTAGCGAAGAAGAAAGTTTTAAAGCATTAAATATAGGCCTTGTGGGTGATCAGCCGTGTCAAATTAAGAAGATCCTGAAGAAGGCCATGGAGTTTACAATGGCCAAAAGCTCGACATTTATTAAATTGACACAGCTGATCACCCGCAAAGCCTTGATTAGTAATGCTCGCTGTGAAAGCTTCAAGTTTTGCATTAAATATACTCACAATATACTCCCTGTACATATACGAAACAATAATATGCCTAAAAAATAAAAATTCCACCACAGAAACAAATCAACAAATTCATGACCATAAAACACAAAGAAAAAATAATTACGATATAAAGGCACATGCGTTACAACAATACAATATGAAACCTACAGCAGCGGCAACCGAGCTTTACAATAAATTACCTGAATATATTAAAAATAAAGAAGAAATAAACATATTTAAAAGGGAACTAAAAGAGTTCTGCATAACATCTTCTTTCTATTCGCTTGAGGAATATCTAAATAGATAGTAATAATTGTAGAATGGTGTATAAACTAAAATGTTACTATGTAACTATCATATGTAAAGTAACTACATAGAAATGTATTATGATTACTATTATTTATTATTATTATTATTATTATTTTTATTATTATTATTAATGTGAAATGTTATATAATTGTATAATATTGTATGTTTTTTTTAATATGTAATATAAATTTAACTGACGTATCAAAAAAAAATGTGTTATAAAAGGTTGAAAATAAATAAATAAAAAAGAATTATGGTTCTATCTGGATATACAGGTTAAAGCCAAATTCTGGCCTGGAAAATCAGCTGCTTCACTGTGGAGTAGCATGACGATAGTGCAAGAATCACATGATTCCTTTTCTTTCACTGCTAAAATTTATTTTCATTATACTCTAGAGTGACCAACTCTCCCCTATTTCCCAAGATTTCCTGTTCTGGGCCATTTTTTTTTTTCATAATTTCCCGGCTCCCATATTTTCAAGCTCATTATGCATTTTTCTCCCATTTTTAATTTTTTTGTCTTTCTATGTATGTACAAATATTTTTCATGGATCTAAAATTCACACACATGGCCGGAATGTGCTCAAACGTTAGACAGCAGAAATCTGTGCTTCTTATCTGCAAACCAATGAATGCAATGAACACTTGCTCCATGCCCCCACTTCCTTTCTTCCAACAGTTCCTTCCAGTTCCTTTCTTTGAGCTGATAGGCTGGTAACAGTCAGGCATGACTTTGTTTCAGTGCCAGTACTTATGCCTTACTGTGAATCCTTGTTCAACATTTTAGGATGGGCAGCAAGGACGAAGGTAAAATGCCACTCGAAAAGAAAACAAAGCATATGTTTACTATCTTATGAAGTGAGAAGCTTTATATTCCTGGATTGGAGCAGCACAGTCTAGTGCTTATAAAACAAACTGCAAACTGCTCAATCTGCAAACATGAGTTAAGCATCGCACATGGTGGTAAGAATGACTGTGTACAGCACATGAATACTGCAGGTAAAAAATTAATATTATTTATTTTAAGAAATATATATGTATATATCTTACTATTCAACACATAGTACTTAGTAATTGGTAATTTTTCAAGTTAACTTCTTGTATTTGTTTATAGATCATAAAAGCAAAGCAAATGATGTAACTACTTCAAACTATTTTCTTGAGCTCTCTGCACCTGAGCATAGAGTCTAATAAAAAAGTGGAAATCATTGCTGATGAACTTTTATTAGTCCACTACAAGGCACAACACAAACTAAGCTATAGGAACTTGGACTGTGCAATAAAACTTTCAAAAAATGTGTCCAGTGAATGTAATATGAAAAAGAAAATATCTTGTGGGTGAACTAAGGCTGAAACAATCATAAACAATGTATTGGCCTCAAGAAATGTGAAGGACATTTGGAAGTTTTAAATGACCCGAAAAAGTGTAACATGTTCTTTTCCTTAGCAACAAATGCCTCCAATCACTTAAACAGGAAAATGTTTCCAGTTGTAATACAATATTTTGATCCCTTCAGTGGAATCCAAAACAAATTATTGGATTTCATGGTACAAGCAGATGAAACTGCAAAGTATATCCATAGGTTGTTAATTAACTCACTGAAGTCAAATAATTTGAATGATAGTAATGTATTATCATACAGTGCTGATGGTGCCAATATAAATTATATGGCAAGCCCCATTCAGTCATGAAACAATTAAGTAATGAGAATGAAAAAATCCTCAAAGCCAGTTTTTTAACCATGTCCTTCATAATGCCATGAAACGTTCATGCAACTGTTTACAGTACATAGTTGTTCATGTGTTAGTAACGAAAATATATAGTAAGTTTTCCTTTTCTGCCAAACGAAGGGAAACGTTAAAATCATTTTTTGAATTTGTTCTTGTTGAATGGGCTGAAATCCTGTGAAATGAAACTACTAGGTGGTTATTGCTCACACCTGCTGTAGAAAGGCTTTTAAAAAAATTGGGAGCCTATAAAAAACTACTTAAAAGCATAGATGACTCAGACTATCCTAAAGTTTTCAAAAAGTATTTTTGCAATGAAAAGACAGAAGTAGAAACAATTGTTCAGGCTTATACTAGTTTCTTTGTGAATATTGGAAATGTTTTCATTCAAAAAGCAAAGTATTTGGAGAATTTTGATCTTAGTATTATGCAATCTCATGAAGCTGTACAGTTGCTAATTAGTAAAGTTAGAGAAAGGAAGACAGATTTTTTGGTAGTGGTATTCATACATTGTTAGCCACTGTTCTTGATTCAAATTTGAAATCTACTAGTGAGGAACATTTCATTGAATTCTATGATTCTTTATATTCTTATTTAGTTAGCAAATTTGTTGATAGTTTAAAGTGTTTAATTATTCCACTATGTCTAAAAAGGGAATTAACAATCAATGACATGCATGAAGTTGAGGAATGTGTCAAGCTGTATTGTATGAATGAAGATGAATTAGGTATATGAGGAATTTTGTTGTTCTAATGATGCAATTAAATGTGCTGCTTCTTTACAGGGTAGCGTTAGCCAGAAGTGCAAGTATATTTTCACCAGTTTGAAATCAAATAATGCAAATTTTGAGAATTTCGGTAAGCTGGTAGGTTACGTTATAAGTATACCAGGAAGTAATGCTCACACCGAGAGTATTTTCTCTTATGAATAACAAATGGACAGATGTAAGGAATAGAAGTAGTACAAACCTAATCTAATCTTCACTGCAAGTTGTTATAAATTTTCCTTATTCATGCAATGAATTCTTTAAATTTGCTAAAAATGATATAAAACTACTGACTGAGGCAAAATCTGTTGCAAAATCTGCATAAGTATTTGTGATGTGTAATTAAATAGTTATAGTTTACAAATACTGAAATGATTTTTGGTGAAAATTTTCTGTGCTCCTGATCTCCTTTATTTTTTGTCAAGGATATAAGTTCCTCACTTATTTTCTTAAAACAATGGTTACCCTATGGTACTCTATAACCATGTATGCTTCCTTCAAATTTTCCAACAGGATAATATCCCCTCCTCATAGAGCATCATACTTATGAGCTGTGTTCAAGCTGTCAATAGGTTTCTTTTGTCTAGAAGTTCTTCTTGTTATCCAGAGAAAATATTTGGAATCCAACTGAACAGAAAGTTCAACCAATGATAATAGATTTGAGTGGTGACTTCTGATGGTTGAAGCAGGATTTTCCTTAAAACATCTTATACCTGAATACCCAATGCCTCATATTAGTGCTGCTCATTTCCAGCTAAGGAAGGTCAACTTTTTCTTTCCCCTTGTTTTTGTTTTATTAGTAGTGTTTAATACCAATCTTTGCTGTGACTTAAACTATTTGATTTTGTGTATACTCAAGGGACATCCAACAGGGCTTCAGGGAGTGTTTTTAAGAGTGGATAGAATGCTTGAACCATTGTATTCTGTCTGAGAGAGAATACATATTACATAAAAACTGAAGCTTCTAACATGAAGCAATACAAATATTACAATAAAATATAATACTTTGTGACCAACTTCAATGATCTTTTTAAAAAAAATTGTAAATTCTTTACAGGACTGATTTTGCAATATATCTATATTGTTAAAAAAGTAAAAAAAGCTGAGGATGCAATGCATGTATTACAAAACTAATCTGTGAATAATTCATAAATTTTTAAACATTTAAGTGAAGCTGGCCACAAATGATTATATTTTATTGTAATACTTCAAAGGTTTGTAAAAGAATTTGAATAAAGGTGGCAGTATTTTTCAGGGGGGAAAGAAAAAAAAAAGAGAAGAAACCTTATTTTTTGACATCTCCTCAAATTTAGAAGTTTGTGCACTTAAATATTTAAATATATTTGTAATTTAAATAAATATTGGGATTATTGTACCTGTACTTCAAATCTCCATTCCAAATCATGGTAATGTGGCAAGTCAAGAGTAAGTTGTTTGAGAGCTTCATGAATTTCTTTATTTTTACTCTTGTAAAATGCATCCAAAACCTGATTATGTTCTTCACTGAAGCCTAGTGCTACCACACAGTCATGGAAATCATGTTCACTTAGCTGAAATTAATAAATTAGATTTTTTAATAAAAATATCAACACACTTACATAATACCACCTCTAAAGGAAATGTTCTCTTCAATTTATATACTCAACAGACTTTCTTAATTCAAGATTGTAAAATTAAAATATTTTGCTAAATCAATACAACTTTTAAATCTCTTTGAATGACACCGATTGAAAAAATTTACTGGTCAAGTTCACTTCTTGATCTAAACTGAGTATACTGTGATGATCTAAAAGAGAGTAACATAATTTTGCAGCAACAGTTGTGATTTTTTCTCAAACTTATCAAAGGATGACAAACAATACCTGGATGATGATTATTATTTAGTTGTTATAAATATGTATTACATTCTGATATCATTTAATTATGTTTGTATATTATCATTATTTGTAAATAATATCACTTTATACATTTATATGTTTACGTATTTACTGCTAATCTGCACATATGATCTTATTAGAATTTATACTTTGTAGTATTTTACCGTTTTTGACTCAGCCAATATTTCTGTATTGGAAATCTTATGAAGAATAAATTTGATTTGATTTGAATTTTTTCAAATAAGAGAAAACAAAAGTTACAGTCTCCACACATTGCAGTTTCAAATATAGGTATAATAACAAAAGGAATTGTGTGACTGCCAGATCTATTGTTCCGTTGGTGTTAGTGTTTATTGGGGAGAAGAGTGAAGAAATGTGGCACTTACATAAAGTTCATAAAGTCACTAATAGGAAACTGGCTACACTTGAAATCTTTGTAAAGCCAACACCTGTACCCCTAAAAGGTCAATCCATCAGGTACATGAGATAGCAAACTAAAGCAAGCTTGAATCTAGTAGAGTGAGAGGCATTTTGGCTAAAGTTATTAGTTTATGTGTGTTTGGAGGAATCATCTTGGCACCTACTAATAGATACTCAATTTTAAAATTACTAAATTCAAAAACAAAAGATGAAATTCCTTCAGGTAACAAATCTGGAATATACCAAATAAATTGTAAGAATTGTGAAAAATGCTACATAGGTCAAACAAAAAGAAATTTAAAAACCAGAGTCAAAGAACACTTTAGAAACATCAGATTGAAACAAGAAGACAAGTCAGCAGTAGCATTTCATTTTTGGAATGAAAACCATGACATTGATCCAAATCCAAAATTATTAAAAGGAGTGATAAACCAAAATAGATTGACAACATGGGAGAACATATTCATCTGGAAAAATAAGGATCGCGTAATGAACTTTGAAATCCTGCCAGTAGATAATTTGACAAAAAAGTTCATAGTTCCACCAACAGAGAGAGCAGACAACAACAGATGCCAGTTGGAAAGAGATTGAAAATGGAGGCCAGGGCCTTTGAAACTAGTCTCTCATAAATATATGAAAAAGTAAGTGACGAGTGTCAATAAACCAACCACAAATAATTTTTATATTATTAGTTTATGTTTTGAGAGTGTGTATTGGTCTGTTTGTCCACAGAATTCTGCAGAAAAGAACATGTGATAAAGATAGAAAAATCATTTATGCTATACCTTACAGAATTTGGTGTGACGAGTGGGACTGCAGTACCATGGAAGGGTACAACTATTTCCGGAATCAAATAACATGAAATCAGGATATCGTCGCAGTTGAGGAAAATGGAATTCAAACTAATTTCACATTCTAGGAAGATGTAATTAGGAAAGAGTTCCAACTACAATATGCAATACATCTCCTGAGACTTTCATGGCCTGCATCATGAAGAACAGCTATCTTCCGTACTTATAGGCTGTAGTCCAGTAGGATTGGAATATCCCGACATTTCGCCAAGGACTCTGCTTGGCATCTTCAAGAGGAGTGGAAACGTAGAGTCAGACTGAAAAATTCAATGCCACAGCCGGGATTTGAACCACGGATCTTCTGGTTTCCGTCCAGCCGCACTACCATTGTGCTACTATGGCCAACGTGCCGATATGACATTAAATTCTCCAACTGACTCGTATTTTCCCGGTAAACCACTTAGGAGTTCTCATAAACACATGAGACAACTACCTTAATGGCGACTTACTATATTGTAAGTACTTTAATAGTGGTTAACTATAAAGCCCGGGCCTTAAAGTACTTACAATATAGTAAGTCGCCATTAAGGTAGTTGTCTCATGTGTTTATGAGAACTCCTAAGTGGTTTACCGGGAAAATACGAGTCAGTTGGAGAATTTAATGTCATATTGGCACGTTGGCCATAGTAGCACAATGGTAGTGCGGCTGGACGGAAACCAGAAGATCCATGGTTCAAATCCCGGCTATAGCATTGAATTTTTCAGTCTGACTCTACGTTTCCACAATTTAGCCTACACACGGCCAGTGTGAAAGAACAATTAATTTCCTTCAAGAGGAGTGATCCATGCTAATCAGAGCTTGAATGAATTGGTAGCAGCTGGCACGCTCTTATATACGGCAGGTGGGTGGAGCTTACTATCTAGCTTGAACGCTCATTAGTCCGGGTCTTCAGGAGGCTGTCTTAGGAGTTTGCATTTTGATTCTCCTTTCCAGCACTGACATCCAAGTCTTGCATGTGCCAAGGGCTTCTTCCTTTTGGTTGAAATTGTTCTGATGTTCGAAAATTTCTATTGTTTATGATAGTTGACAGATGATGATAGAAACTGCATGCTTTTTAACCAATATTCCAATCCTAATGAACCACAATCTACAAGCCCAGAAGATAATTCTGTTCTTCTTTATGAAGGTAATGTCTGAATTTCAAGAATCTTAAGTTAATACTGGAATCTTTTCTACTGGAGTCCAGCAAGTGGGTTAGGTACTCTCAAGGTAGTGTAAGAAAGAAGGAAGTTGTAACCTTTGATAGGCATGACTTGATAAAATGATGCTGAAGAAGACAATGATCTAGGTACTAAACTGCACACTGCCTTATATTAACACACTGGTGATAGAGCTGAAATCACAGACACATGGTATTATTAGTCATACCAGAGGTGATTCCTATGGGGAGTAAAGAGATGGTGACTGTAGACGTGAGAGTACTGTGCTTATAAGATGGAGAAAACTTCATTGAATGAATCTGCATATTCTAGCCTGAAAGGCATTTTCCACTAAGGTTTATTGCTAACAATTAGAATGTACATTTCTCAAGGTGGGTGCAACCAGACATGAACTTGGGTGAATCCTGAAGGAAATTGCCAAGATGTTAAACAGAAATAATTGATAGTAGGTCCACTGTTCTAGCTCATATTAGCAGTGTCTAGTACGGCAGGAAGAAGTAAAAGGCCTGAAAGGATAATCTGCCTTTGGCAAAGCCTATTCTTATTATCAAGGGTAATTACTAAAGGGTAATTAATATGTAAGCAACAGAGTTGTTTTTAAAGGCCCAGAAATAACACAGTGACAGAAATCAAATATGTAATAATGAGACAAGCAAATTGATATGCAAAGCAAAACTAGGTTTTATTGTAATTTTTAAGATGATCATAATTAGCTCATAGCCAAAGGAAGTTAGCTTAAAGTAGTAATTTAAATAAAAGAAAGGGAAGTTTATAAATTTTACTGTCTAGAAGATCAATTACAAATTTTGAGTTATATAAAGTAATTAATTATGCTAGCCAATCAGGAAGCCTGTATCACAGTATCATATATACATGGAAATAAAGACACATATTTTTGAGCAGATTGCCACTTTTATAACATTATATGGTGCACTAAAGAAACAGAAAGCAACAACATAATCAGTGCATTCACAGACTACCCAAAAACATTTTCAAGTAATAAATTGAAAAAGATCTTTAAGGAACAAAATATCATCTGGCACCTACAAATAGATACTCAGTTTTAAAATTACTAAATTCAAAATCAAAACATGAAATCCCACCAATTAACAGATCTTGATTATACCAAATAAATTGTAAGAATTGTGTAAAATGCTACATAGGTCAAACTAAAAGAAACCTAAAAACCAGAGTCAAAGAGCACTTTAGAAACATCAAATTGAAACAAGAAGATAAGTCAGCTGTAGCATTTCATTTTTGTAATGAAAACCACGACATTGACCCAAATGCAAAATTACTAAAAGGAAAGATAAACCAAAATCACCTGATAACATGGGAGAACATACTCGTATGGAAAAATAAGAACTGAGTAATGAATTTTGAGATTCCACCAGTAGATAATTTGACAAAGAAGTTCATACTTCCAACACCAGAGAGAAGAAAGCAGACAACAGACAGCAATTGCATAGAGGTTGAAAATGGATGCAATGGCTTCTGAAACTAGTCTCTCAATAATATAAAAACGTAAGTGACAAAGTGTCAAGAAACCAACTACAAATACTTTTTCAATACTTGGATTCCTTACAGTGACCTACTGGAGAGGAGTTGCAAGCTCATCATCTTCTTCTTCCTCAATATCCTTCCTACCATTTAGTTGAGAACTGGTTTCCTGCAGATTTATAACTAAATTTTGCACAATGTTACCTTGAGCCACTTCTTTAGGGAAAGCTTTCAGCAATTTTTCACAGTACATCACACGACTAACCCTATCTTGTTTTCTCACTCTCTCAAGTGCAGCTTGCACAAACTTTTCAATATCTGTAAGATTAAAAGTAGTGTTCTCCTTTGCAACTTTACCTTTGCCCAAATTGATTCTATGGGGTGAACTGGCAATGATAGGGAGGTAAAAGAATAATTGGATAAAGTCCACATGAAAAATTCAATGCTACGGCCGGGATTTGCACCACGGATCTCCTGGCATTGAATTTTTCATATTGACTCTATCCATCCAAAACCTTAGCCTATGTACGGCTAGTATCAAAAAATGTATAATTTCCACCAATTAACTTGAATAATTGTTTACCCCTTTCCAATGGAGTTTACCCAACTCATACTTTTCTTTGCTGTTTATTATTTAGGTTTACTTTGTCTTAAATTTGCTCTCGTTTCTTACAGGCTTAATGCTGCTACTATTGCATTACCAGCCAGTTCCGAAAGTCCTGTTTTGAGAATTTCCAGATGAATATCTGTTTACAATTTTAAAATGGTAATTATTGACCCCTCTTCTAGAAAATATAAAGATTTGTTTATGAACCAATCTGTTTAAACATCTGCATTCAGTTTAGAATGACAGTCAACACTTTTATTTCCTGGTTTGGAACAAGAACTCCCAATTACTTTTTGCAATAAACCCTGTTTATACAGAACCTAAATTATACATTATAAGTCTGCTGCCTTTTCCTAGAGGATTTTGAGTCCTCTTCCTTCTGTTGAATCTTGCAAAGTAAGTATTTCTTGCAATGGTTCTGTTCTTAATTCTTAAAAATGTTGTTATTGTGGCCACTATATCTTCCTTTCTAGCAGGAATTTACGTGCGTCATTAGCCGTTTTCTATTTGGAGCCAAACCTTTTTATTCTCAAATTTCTGTTAATCCATTATACTGCTTTTGGGAATGGGAACTAAAAAGCTAAATTGTTTCTCATTATCATTCCTATACTTTGGTAAGCTTTCCATTACTTAATTATAAATGTTCATATCATAATACATATATTTTAACTTTGCTGCCATTCCTTTCTTGGAAGTGTTGAAAACAGTGTTGTTATAATAAATTAAATTTAAAGGGAGTCGATTAATGACACTAAACAACGCTTACTTTTAAATTTTTCCAGATCATGTTTCAGAGACTTTGTCTCCATCAACAGGCCATCGACTGGTTCTCATTGGTGTAGTTGATATTTTGTGATAGGTCTCCTCTGGTGGCGGTTCAAGGAACTTGCTGAACAAATCTTTCTGGGGGATGTCGAAATTACATACTTTGTTCCTATTTTTTGAAATGAAGATTGGTTCCCATGTGGATAGTTCTTGTTTTCCTGATGTATGTTTTAGTAGTTTTGGTTCTGGATTTATGTTGTGGTTTTTTTCTCTCCAAAAATGCGTGGCAACTGCTGATTTTTCTAATTGTTTATATTTTATGTTCCTAAAGTGTTCCTCAGCTCTTGTTTCTAAATTTCTTTTGGTTTTTCCAATATAAATTTGACTACAGTCACATTCAATTTGATATATACCAGATTTTTTGTTAGATGGAATGGCATCTTTGATGTTTGAACAAATTAGGTTTTTTTATGAAGTGGTTGACTGGTGCTAGTTGAATGTTTTGTTTTTTGAAGACTTTTTTGAATTTATCAAAGGCCCATGGATGGTAAGTGAATTTTTTGAAAATCATTAGTTTCTCTCAGAAACTATTTGTAGTTGGTTTATTAATACTTGTCTCTTGTTTATATTTATGAGAGACTAGTTTCAAAGGCATTCGCCTCCATTTTCAATCTCTTTCCAACTGGCATCTGTTGTTGTCTGCTCTCTCTCTCTCTCTCTCTCTCTCTCTCTCTCTCTCTCTCTCTCTCTCTCTCTCTCTCTCTCTCTCTCTCTCTCTCTCTCTCTCTCTCTCTCTCTGGTGGTGGAACTATGAACTTCTTTGTCAAATTATCTACTGGTGGGATTTAAAAGTTCAATTCGTGATCCTTATTTTTCCATATGAATATGTTCTCCCATGTTGTTATTTTGGTTTATCACTCCTTTTAATAATTTTGGATTTGGATCAATGTCATGGTTTTCATTCCAAAAGTGAAATGCTACTGCTGACTTATCTTCTAGTTTCAATCTGATGTTTCTAAAGTGCTCTTTGACTCTGGTTTTTAGATTTCTTTTAGTTTGACCTATGTAGCATTTTTCACAATTTTTACAACTTATCTGGTATATTCCGGATCTGTTAACTGATGGGATTTCATATTTTGTTTCTGAATTTAGCAGTTTTAAAATTGAGTGTCTATTAGTAGGTACCAAGGTGATATTTTGTTCCATTATTATTTGTTCCATTAGTTTCTGTGGCTGAGAGGGTTGTAGTTTCCTTTATTAGCTGCTTCTTTTTTGCTAAGTTCACTTTTTTGTCTACTAATGATTTGGGAAAGTCAATTTATTTGTGCTATTTCAATAATTTTGTTGTATTCTGTTTTGTATTCTTCTGCTGTGAGAGGGATGTTGACCAGTCTTTGTGTTAAACTATTGAAGATTGCCTGTTTGTGGGATATTGGGTTGTAGCCATTAGCTTTTATGTAGTCTGTCTGTGTTGGTTTTCTGTAAATGCCAAAGTTTAGTCTGTTTTTATTTCTCATTATTTTTAGATCCAAAAATTGTAAATACTCGTCTTTTTCTATTTCTACAGTGAACTTGATGCTTTTTTCTTGGATATTTAAACGTTTTAGTGCATCACTGATGTGTTTTTTTTTTTTGGTACTATTGCAAAGATGTCATCTACATATCGTTGCCAGAGTTTGAACATCCAAGGGAAACCTTTCGTGATCCTTATCTCTAATGCACTCATGTACAGATTGGCCAGGAAGGGTGATAGGGGGTTGCCCATTGCTAAACCTGAAGTTTGGTGGAAATATTTTGTTTGAAACTGGAAGAAATTTTGTTCTATGCATATTTTGGTTGGTTTGATGTAATCTGAAATTTCAGGTGATGGCATTCCAAGTGATTTGAGCCATTTTTCTATCAACGGTGGGAGTTGATTTACTGGTATGCTGGGAAACAGTGATTTAACATCAAACGAGACTAGTGTGTCCTCTTCTTTTAGTTCAGTATCCTTAATGTGTTCTATAAGTTCATAGGTGTTTTTGATGCTTACACTGTCGAATTTTGGAAATGAGTTGAATTTGTTTATCAGCCACTTTGCAAGTTTGTATGTTGATGAATTTATACTGCTAACTATAGGTCTCATTGTTATGGATGGTTTGTATATTTTGGGTAAGCCATAAAGTCTAGGTAAGGTTGGGTTATCTGGTTTAACTGTATATTTGTTTGGTATTATGCTTGATTTTGATATTGTTTTTTCAAATGATTGTATGCAAGTTGTTATAGGACTTTTGTTAATGATTTCATATTTACTGTCAGCATTTCTTCCATTTTTTCAATATAATCTGATTTATCCATTATGACTATCTTGTTACCTTTGCAATGTTTTTGCAAATATAAAATTCATAAAACTGTGTTTACAGAATAAAGTCACACCCCGATTTGTCCGGAAAATAGTCAAACAAGGCAACGGAAATCAACAACAAAGGGCTGCTGAGAAAAAAGTTTTAAAAATTGAAATTAACAAACAATACAAACATTTGGATGAAACAGAATTGAAACTTTACCAATTTCATTCTGTTTTAACGAAATGACTTTATGGCTTACCCAAAATACACAAACCATTTATAACAATGAGACCTATAGTTAGCAGTATAAATTCATCAACATAGAAACTTGCAAAGTGGCTAATAAACAAATTCAACTCATTTCCAAAATTTGAAAGAATTAGCATAAAAAACACCTATGAACTTATAGAACACATTAAGGATACTGAACTAAAAGAAGAGGACACACTAGTCTCGTTTGATGTTAAATCACTGTTTCCCAGCATACCAGTAAATCAACTCCCACCATTGATAGAAAAATGGCTCAAATCACGTGGAATGCCATCACCTGAAATTTCAGATTACATCAAACCAACCAAAATATGCATAGAACAAAATTTCTTCCAGTTTCAAACAAAATATTTCCACCAAACTTCAGGTTTAGCAATGGACAACCCCCTATCACCCTTCCTGGCCGATCTGTACATGAGTGCATTAGAAATAAGGATCACCAAAGGTTTCCCTTGGATGTTCAAACTCTGGCAATGATATGTAGATGACATCTTTGCAATAGTACCAAAAAACACATCAGTGATGCACTAAAATGTTTAAATATCCAAGAAAAAAGCATCAAGTTCACTGTAGAAATAGAAAAAGACGAGTATTTACCATTTTGGATCTAAAAATAATGAGAAATAAAAACAGACTAAACTTTGGCATTTACAGAAAACCAACACAAACAGACAACTACATAACAGCTAATGGCTACAACCCAATATCCCACAAACAGGCAATCTTCAATAGTTTAACACAAAGATTGGTCAACATCCCTCTCACAGCAGAAGAATACAAAACAGAATACAACAAAATTATTGAAATAGCACAAAAAAAATGACTTTCCCAAATCATTAGTACACAAAAAAGTGAACTTAGCAAAAAAGAAGAAGCTAATAAAGGAAACCACAACCCTCTCAGCTACAGAAACTAATATGATTTTCAAAAAATTCTCTTACCATCCATGGGCTTTTGATAAATTCAAAAAAGTCTTCAAAAAACAAAACATTCAACTAGCACCAGTCAACCACTTCTCCTTAAAAAAGCCTAATTTGTTCAAACATCAAAGATGCCATTCCATCTAACAAAATATCTGGTATATATCAAATTGAATGTTGTGACTGTAGTCAAATTTATATTGGAAAAACCAAAAAAATTTAGAAACAAGAGCAGAGGAACACTTTAGGAACATAAAATATAAACAATTAGAAAAATCAGCAGTTGCCACGCATTTTTGGGAAAAAAACCACAACATAAATCCAGAACCAAAACTACTAAAACATACATCAGGAAAACAAGAACTATCCACATGGAACAAATCTTCATTTCAAAAAATAGGAACAAAGTATTCAATTTCGACATCCCCCAGAAAGATTTGTTCAGCAAGTTCCTCGAACCGTCACCAGAGGAGACATATGACAAAATATTGTCAACAACACCAATGAGAACCAGTCGATGGCCAGTTGATGATGGAGGCAAAGTCTCTGAAACATGTTCCGGAAAAATTTAAAAGTAAGCATTGTTTAGTGTCATTAATCGACTCCCTTTAAATTTAATTGGCTGCCATTATTGTGGTTCGTATTTCTTGTTATTCTGCACCAGCCTTACAATATGTACAGTCAATAATTATATTTCATATTACTGAAATATAATTTGTTTAAGACCTTACCTGGTGTTTACTGCTCTCCAATAGTAAATTGACCAAACCCTCCACTGCACTGCGAATTGCTTCTGGATGCACCTCCAATTTTTCTGAAAAAAAAAAAAAAAAAAAGAGCAATATCTAAGATTATAAGTAATAAACAAAATGGGGAATCAGGAATTAGATGTATTCACTTTATATATTTAATTGAGTTTTGTTGTACATCTTATCTCCTGTAATTAGCTCATGCTTTTGCCGATAGCAAGCATTTAGTGGCTGTACTGTCATTACAGAAGGGTAGCAAACATCTGAACAAAAAACAAAGCAAGAGAGTCAAAATCAGCAGGAAAATGACAGAGTTCTGTGGTTTCAAAATTAGCCCATGTTAGGTTAAGACACCCAGATTACAGGATCCTGTAGTATCTAAATTTAACCTGTACAAGGTTAACCTGTACTTCAGTAGCTGTTGTCTGCTACAAGAGTGGTGGGCATGGCCTAGGTGGCTGGAGTGCTGTAAATACCGAAAACATAAATGCGCTTAAGCTACCAATACTGCATAAACAAACTAGTGATACTATTATGTATAAGGAAGCTGGCAATACTAATAAAAGTTGTGTGAACAGAAGGTATGGAAAATTCACCATAACTTTTAAATAGACCAATTAAATTAACTGTGGGCAAGTTTATTCCCATGAGGTAGTGGCCCTCAAGATAGGATAAGGAACAGCAATCAGTGGACTCCAAATGTGGTGAGGAGAGCAAACTTCAAAATTTTAAATGAAGGATGGTATAAATCTGAGATATTCTGATATACTTAATAAATTAAGTGTTGCTGAAAATAATGTTTTTTCCAAAATTTAAACTTGAGAATTTAAAGATAAATGCAATTTCTTTGACACAACTAATAAAAAAAATTGGCACTTACCTTTATTGATCCATTTTAAAATTACATTAAAAATTCCACACATTTCCCCCCCTCCTGTATAATAATAATGATAATAAGAAGAATGAAATAAGAACAAGAAAAAGAATAATATAGAGGGCAACATTTCGCTTCCTCGGCGTATTTCAGAACTCCGCAGTTGACAACTCATACGGTTACGTCATTGGTTACCGTAGCAGATGAGAGCCACAAAAGTGCAGGATAACCGTATACAGTTAGGGGTAAAATCTTTAAGCTAACGCTGCTTTTAAAAAATATTTGATTTATGAATTGAGACTGGAAATCAATATGTGTATAGAAAGTTGTTGCAGAGACAAAAACAGGGGAACAGGTTAACCATGATTTACATTGCAATTATAGAAATTCACTCTCTAAATGAAAGCAATAACATACTGCATTTACTTACGTGCAGCATTCTGATAAATCTTTGGATTTGGGCCTTTGCGTAAATATTCTAGTGCCAGCTTGCAGAAATCCTGTAAAACTAATAAGCAGAGAAATCAGTAACATGGCATTTGGTTTGTTTACAGTGTTCAGTGCTCAATTAACTATTATTCATACCTGTGGCTGGTTGAGTTATTAACATAGATAAATGTTGCTTATGGTCATCCTTTAAAGTCAATAGCATTGTGAAATTAAACTACTCATGAGCTATTATAGATGTTTTTATGCACAGTTAACTGTCATTGACAGATACATAACCTATTTTCTAACTTGTCATAAAAGTGCCCTCTAGGTGTAGTTTTAACAAGTCTGAAAAACAGGTATACCAACGAAAGAAATTTCGACTGTTGGTGCTAAGGATATATAATAAATAAAAAAGAACCGAGTATTATGTTGTCTAACATGTAATGTTTAAATAAGAAGGAAGTGTTACCACGGGAGACGCGGTTTTCGGACATTTCAATTAGGTTAGGTTATATACGTTGATTAGTTGTAATATAAATGAAATATTTACCAGAAATCTCTTCCATGCACAATGAACACAGTGCACCGACCTTACGGGCCTCAAGATTTTGCACGACTTGCAAAGGAAATGGGTTTCTGTTTTACTTTACGA
Source organism: Mantis religiosa (assembly GCA_030765055.1). Lineage (NCBI taxonomy): Eukaryota > Metazoa > Arthropoda > Insecta > Mantodea > Mantidae > Mantis > Mantis religiosa. Next base: position 111,603,327 of record CM060947.1, read on the forward strand.
AGAGGTCGAGTAGATTGGTACAAAATAGGTAAGAGTTAAACTATATGAAGAAGTCAAATTTCTTCTCATGGTTGTTTTAGATTTTAATTTCACTGTGGATGTGAAAAACAGTAATTGATTAGCTTTCTAATCTCGGTTTCAGCTAAAGGATGAAAACATTATTAGTGAACTTATGCTAGGTTTACAGTATTCACTGCAGTTTTGAGGTCTTTCCTAAGAGAACTGGAGCCCAGAAGAATTGACCTTAAGTAGTAAACAATATTTCTTTAAAGTTGTTTATGTGCACACTCTTCTGGGATCTGTAAGCGGAAGTTTGGTCATACTTCATTCAGCTTATATAAGACGTAACTATAAGAGATAGAAGCTTACCACGGGCAGTGTATAGAATTTATTAAAATAAATTTCTATTATGCAACTTTTTTTTAGAGATTAACTGTTTCGGAAATTTTCCATGCTGAAATATTCTATCCTGAGGGTTAATTTATGTTGATTTAAAGTATACAATTTATGCTTATTACCATCAAGAAACACTTGAATATCATTTCTGTATCTTATAAGCATTTGTAACAGTAACTACACTTATCTTAAAAGAAAATGATGTACATCTTTCTTATTAATTGCTGAGATCGATTTCAAAACTCTTGTTTACATCTTCAGTCACAAACAACTGTAATGCATTTTAATAAACTGTAATTGTTTGTGACTGAAGATGTAAAAAAGAGTTTATGATATCAATCTCAGCAATTGATAAGAGAAACTTACATAATTTTCTTTTAAGGTAAGTGAAGTTACTGTTACAAGTAGTTATATTTGTGTAGTATTTGTTGCTTCACTGTAGCTAGCTTTATATTTTACATAATTTCTTAACTAATTTGAAATGACTCTTTGCATGATACTAATGGACTTATATCTGAAATGTTACACTAGCAATTAAGAGACTATAATAAAGCATTTGAATAGCTCACATTTGGTTTGAAGCAAATAAGCTATCATTAAACTATGCTAAAACAATCTTTATTCAATTTAAAACAAATAAGCAAGTAGTAGAATTATATATCAATTGGAATCAACAGTCACAAGTAATCCTGTAGATCATTGACTATTGTCTGTTATTGTAAGCAATGATGTAACCATAGCAAGCTATTGGCAACTGCAGAGTTCTGAAATATGCAGAGACAGCAAAATGTTGCTAATCCGTATTCCTTTTCATGTTATTCTTGTTCCATGTGTTATTACTATTGTTATTATCTTCCTTATTATGATCATTACCATCATCATCATTATTATTATTATTATAATAGAGGATGAAGAAAACATACAGAATTTTGACTATAACTTTTAAATGGATCAATAAGCTTAAGTGTAAATTTTTTTTTATTGGATATGTTACAGAAATTGCATTCGCCTACAAATTTTCAGTTTTAATTTTAGAAAACAGTGTTTCAACATCATATAATGTATTTAGGACTATCAGAATATTCCAAATTTTGAAGTTCTCTGTCCACATCCCATTTGATGCTAGTCTGGCCAGTTTCCGTAAGCATTACAGAATCACTAGTTTGGTTAGGCAGTGTTAACTTAGCAAATACATGTTTTCACTGTTTGCAATGCTCCAGCCACCTATGTCATGCCCACAATTCTCCTAGCAGACTATGGCCATTCTTCTGAGTACTATCCAATGACACTATAAGTAAAGTATACAATACAAAATTTCTTGGGCTCCAAATAGATAAAGAGCTCAGTTGGAGAAAATAAAAGTCATACTTCTGATGCTTTGTTCTCTTTGCTTAGTGTTAAGAAACTAAAAGAAAAAAAAAAGCTTAACCAGAGTTCCTTAAGAACAGCATGTTTTACCTACTTTCACATCCTGTTGTTATATAGAGTTATCTTCTGGGCTAGAATACACAGCAAGCAAGTGTTAATGCCACAAAAAGGGACCATGTACATTGTCGGGACCCATTCATCCTGTAGTCCTTTATTTAAAATCCAAACATTTCTTACTCTTGCTGGTGAATAGATATATTGTCAGTTAAGCTTATCTTACAGACAAACATAATGTTACTATGAACCATGCATGACCACAATAAGAGGAATGCAGGAGATCTACATAGACCAGCAAGTATCTTAACACTGTACCAAAAAGTACGTTACCATTCAGCAATAAAAATTTATGACCTTTCATGCACTACCTGAAACTATTAGGTAATCCTAATCAACATAAAATCTTCAAGAAAGGTTTAAAGTAATTGATCCAACCAATATGTGTGTTAGTGAGCAAGGTCTTCCAAGTACTGTAGAGTTGCATGTGGCCAAATCACAAAGGTGTCTTGGACATATCTTAACCAGAATGCAGGTTTCAGATTATATGTGTCTATAGCTGTATATTCAACGTTTTCCATGAACAAGTTAGTGACCATAGGTGAAAGAAGATATCACTGCTTCACGTTCTGCCTTGGTTGTGTTGGCTTTGGGTGGTTTAGTATTGCGAAGAAGTCCATAAATTTTGAGTCCTAGTTCGTTGGCTGGGAGGGTCTCTGCAAATGATTCCACTTCTGTTATGATTTCTTTGTTTGGGATCTGCCATGGTGAAGGTGCAAATTTTAGTCCTTTTGCCAATGTGGACTTCATGGCCTTGTCAATGACTGCATCTGATAAATTCACCACAAAGTTGTTGTTTCTTTGTGTAGCAGGATGCATTCTACAGATGTTGTTTAAGTGTGATCTGCAAAGTTGACTGAGATGCGGTTGTGCAAAATATTTTGCTTCATTAACAATGCTGTCAATTACCAGGATTATTTCAGCACCAGTGTGTGTCAGAATTTAGTCCCACAGGGGTTCTTTTACATGCCAGTAAATTTACTGTCATGGGGTTATCACTTTTAAACACACTTAAAAACCATTATCTGGTGCGAATTTGAGTGCGCAACTTTGAGATGAGTAGGCCAGCACGTAATTACTGATCAGCAGATCAACAAATGATTACTAGAACAATATAAACTGTTGATTCAATGAATCTATTGCCATAGAAACTAAACTGTTTTCTAACTTAAATTCTCTATAATTTGATAAATGTTTAATGAAAGGGCAAAAAAAAAAACATTTTCTTACCTGCTTTACAAACCATTTCCTTAAATCTCAATGAATTTTATATTTACTTTCATTTTTATTTTACAGATAGCATCGATGTCGACAGACTAGTCCAAGAAAGAGATTTGGTGGCACTACAAGAAAACCTATTGAGCATAGTCAACTATAATCTAGACAGTGAATTTGATGTGAAAATATTGGATACTAATTTTGTTAAGTTATTTAGACTGGCACAGCTGGCAATAGATTACTTAATGTATTCTGAACAGTATCTTTATAATTGTGTTCAAGCAGAACATGAAGAAAAGAACAAACTTATTAAAGTAAGCATATTATTGCCATATAAAGAATATAACAAATTTATATAAATATATACTTGTATTAAATTTAAAGAGAGTCGATTAACGACATTAATCGACTCCCTTTAAATTTAATTTATTATAACAACACTGTTTTCAACACTTCCAAAAAAGGAATATATTTGTATGTTACTAGCTTTACTCTCTATTGATTATAGGAAAAATGTTATTTACTTATGTTAAGCTTTTGAAGGGGTTGAAGGTACAATTTCATCAAGAATTTAGTTGTAATTTAATAAAGTGCATTAAAGTGGACAATGAGGAATTACAGCTTAATGCTGGATTCAAACCATGGTGGGTTAAGTTATACCGTTCAAATGAAATCTCATTCCGTACATTCTCATTCTGATATGGAAACAAGAATACATATTGCAGTATCACATTTGATTCAATTGCTAAGTTTAAAAATCTCTACTACTTTTACATGTGAAAATGTCATATTGGATGACATTGGTGTTTATTTAATAATAATTTCTTTTTACTTTATCACTTACCTAATAGTGGTAAGAGAAAGTATTTTGATAAAATAACAACACCAAGTTGTACTAAATTCACTTTTGTTACCAAAAACAGACAGTGCTAACTTACACTTAATTTTCATTTCTACAAATGCGTGGAGCAAACACATCAATGCAAATGTTTCTTTATGCCTCTGTCGCACATGCAACTCATGCTACTTGCTGCTTGCACTTTAATACTGTAACTGCTTTCTTTCTCAGACATCTGACTCTCTTGGCCAACACACAACTGCTGAACTGGACTGCTGGCTTTTGCTTTCCCTTTTATTTCATCTATTTGAGGAAGAAATGCTCTGGAAACCAAAGTATTTCGAATTGTCTGGACAAAACGTTCTGGAAGTCTATTCTTCTAGATTTCCCAAAATTGAATGGTCTGGAACAACAGCGAGGCACAACAAAGAAACATGCACTTCCGGCTTGTGATGTCAACCAGTGGCTGTCCTTGGATATTCCATTTTTTCCTCCTCTTGGTGGGAGCTAATAAAAGGAGGAATGGGTTGTAAATATTAAAAGCAGAAGCATTATTAACAGTGAAGTATTCTTCATATTTGAGTTTGATTTATGAGTCACTATGTTTACACTCTTCACTTACTTGTTGTAGTATAATTGAAACGTTTTCAAGATCATTCGATCTCATCCTCAGCTGTTTGGTGACTAAATGATACAATCCCCAACAATTTGAAATCAGTGAAATTGTGAAACCTGTGAAAAAAGCTACATAGGAAAAACTAAGAGAAACTTGTTAACCAGGTAAAAAGAACACCAGAGGAACATTAATTTGAAACAAACAGAAACATCTGCAGTTTCACACCATTTTTGGACAGAAAACCACAACATTGGCCACAACATTAAACTGTTAAAATCTTTAAGTACACCCATAGAACTGGATATTTGGGAAAAAATATTCATAAACAAAAACCGTGATAAAGTTATAAATTTTGAAATCCTGGCATTAAATGAAGTATTAAAACTTAGTGCCCCTAACACCAGATGGCAGAGTGATCGGAGCTCCGTAGTAGTGGAAGAAGAGGAAGGTTCATTTAGTCACCAAACAGCTGAGGATGAGATCGAATGATCTTGAAAACGTTTCAATTATACTACAACAAGTAAGTGAAGAGTGTAAACATAGTGACTCATAAATCAAACTCAAATAGGAATGGGTTGACTCACAGTTAAACCTCTGCTGTAGGTACTCTCTGCTGCTGTGACACTGCTCCTTCCTCAGGGAGGTTGTGCCCACCAACCTTGTACCATCTGCATCTTTTCTCGGGGCAACCTCTAGATGTGCTAGATTTCATTGCTGATCCTGTTCTCCATGTAATGTGGTCCTTACTTTGCTGGTTGGAGTCTGGGGCAGCACCCCTTAACCTGGGTAGGACAATGCATACTATTCTGCAAGAAATATTTTTGTAAGCCCGCTGGTTGTGCAAGTCTTCCTCCAATAGCTTGCCCCCTGTAGGGAACGTTGCTCTATGGGGTTCCCTGATCATTGGCATCATAGTGCACCTCCCTATCCATCTTTCTCATCAAGTCGCAGTATGCTCCTAACGTTCAATTTCACTGTTGGGAAATAGTGTTTTAGCTGCATCATTTGCAATAGCATTGTCAGGATTCAAATTTTCAATAGCAATTTCACCATGGAAATGATCACAAAATAATTTCTAGACTCTGACTATGCAATGTTTTGGATCCTAATTTACAAAGGACGCTCATGGCATAATTAATTTATGCAATGATCAGTGTGTGATAAATTCATTATAATTATGCCTTACTGAAAAGCTCTAATTATTTCTTAAATAGCATGCTGCAAAAAAAAAAAAAAAAAATCTGTGAATCACCATGGACATACCAGGACAAATCATTACCTTCCCCCTTCCATCTGCAGTGTTTGATTTCATTCAGCAATAGGTATTATATGAGCTGGTGAAGACACAATAGATATGGCTTCACCTACAAGACTTACAATCAAGGTCAGAGGCCAAGAACAGTGGTATCGTTACTTTCCTGGAATGCAGTATTCAGTGTCAAGGAACAGCAGTGGTGGTGAAAATTATACTAAGGAACCTCTGTTTGCGGAATATTTTTATCACAACTTGTCCAATAAAAAACAAATAAAATAATTAACTACAGTATTTTTTTACATAATGGACCTGCATTAAATCCAAATGCACAATATTTCAGGCTGCACTATTTCGGGCTTCTACTGTACCTCAAAGGATATAGAATACAATGTAATGAAACAGCTTAGTTTTTGGCCAAGACATCTTAAGCATCTGGCCCTTTGTCTTATGACTCAAAAGGATACTCATGTCAACATCAGCACTGTCATAGCAGAATCCCTCATGTACCTTTTCTATGAATTTGAGCAAGATTTGGAGAAGGAAAACAAAAAAATCTACTCCACTGCCCAGCTTTTAATCAACACACCAACCTCTAGCTCTCAAAATACTGGAGAGCAAATGGCTTCATTGCCAGCAGCCTAACATTACATATGAAATACATTGTGGCAGTAAAAATTAATATGTAAATGTTATTAAAGTTGCTTGTAACTTTATGTATCTTTCAACTGCAAACAAATAAAGGTATGGAGAGAACAAATTTGGCAACAAAAATGGAGCAGTTTTAGGAAGGGGGGAGAGGTATTACTAATAAGGAAAATGTCTCTAAAAGGAGAAAATGATGTAAGAAGTATAGGTGATCATTTGGGGAAAGTCAGAGAGAAATGGTTAAGAATGATTAAGAATAACCAACGGTTAAGTTGGAGAAACTGGAACGGGAATACAAGAGAGCAGAAGGTTATCAATACATGGACCAGGGGTTGTGTGTATTGAGTGTATTGAGACCGAAATTTAAGGCAAGCAGGTAGGAAGGATTTATTGGGTTTGAACAAGAAAGTGTGTTATTTTGTATTAGAAATGTTGTTAATGGTTATGTATTAATGAATGTATGTATGAAGAAAGATGAGAATAAAATAGAATATATCTTCCAGCTCACATTAAAATGTTACTATTTCCCTTGCATTGTTTATTAGTAACTTATTCACTTGCTTTGTGTTTGCAGAATAAACATTTAAGGTCTACTTGTAAGCATTCTGCTTAACAGTGCTTGCACATGTTAAGCACAATATTGAATTAATAACAGAATATCAATAATATCATTTTTTAGGAGATTGAGAAGCTGAAGAAAGAAAGTAAGAAGAAAGATTGTGAAATAAAGAATCTTAAGAGGAGACAGAATAGATTACATTTGGATACAAATAACTTGCATAAATATGCATTGGGTAGTGGAGGGGAAGTACCCAATTACTGTAAGGTATGTAATCCCATTCAGATCATGTAATGATAGTGACATGTGGACATGATGATGCGGGGCATAAATAGTTCAGTATAATCATCTTTTTGAATGCTGAGAACAGTTTATTCTAACAAAATTCAGTTTTTTGTTGAACTAGTGATAAAGCAATATCCTGTTTTAGTTTTGTAAACATTTTTCATATTAACGAAATAGATGAATTGGCTATGGCATTGAATTTTTCAATCTGACTCAATCTGTTTAGAATTTGGTCTACACACAGCTGGTGTGAAAGAACAATTTAATTTAATGTCCATCAACTAAATGGATATATACTTAAGACTTATCTTTAAGTTTCTGAGACATATAGGGATAGAATGATAGTTTTAAATGGGAGTTTGGGAGGAAGGGATAAAACACCAAACTTCTTGAAGAGTGCAATAGTAATGGTTCAACATTTAAAAAGGATTACTCCTCCACTTGATTTTCCATCTCTTTCTCAGCTTAGATTTTCTATGAATGGTTTGTGTATTCCTCTTTATTCTGAATCAGTTTCATATTATTTTGTATAATTGGCAAACCATAAGAGAGACAAAACCATACACCACAAACAAATAAATCTCTTAAAACACACAGTTTATCAAAAACTTTTTTTGTAACACTTTCTGAAATATTCATTGCAATTGGTTCCGATTTTTTAATATTTTATCGTACATTATTTTGAAGTGCTTAATCACTATACTGTTTTCCTATGATATGCAAAGAGTGGAATTTGAAAGCCAACGTTAGCAGGCCATATTTTAAATATTTAACCATTGCTTCAATCTCCTTGTGCCTACAGTAAAATATGCAATAAAATTATGTAAAAATTGAAGCTAGTTACAGTGAAGCAATAAATATTACACAAATATAACTATTTGTAACAAAAACTTCACTTATCTTAAGAAAATGATGTGAATTTTTCTTATTAATTGAGATCGATTTCACAAACATTTGCCTATATCTTCAGTCAACACACTTCGTTGTCAAGGATACAAGTTACCATGCTAATATGTTTTTTCAGGATTACCAAAATTGAAAACGAAACAAACCTAAAAACAGAATCAACTGCTGGTATTTCAAAATTCATTACGTGATGTTTATTTTTTTAAATCATTTTTTTTTAAACCAGAACGGAAGAACATCTTAGTAACATTAAGTAAAAACTGATCAATTGGCCGTAGCAGATCATTTTTGGTCATTTAACCATGAAATAAATCCTGAAGTTGAATTATTAAAACAATTAAATAGTCCGATAAATTTAATGGTTTGGGAAAAGATATTTATTTAAAAAAAAATTGCACAATGAATTGATGGAAATTAATCATTTCTTCATACTAGCCGTATATAGGCCAAGGTATCCGATAGATAGAGTCAACATGAAAAACTCAAATCCATAGCCAATCCGTGGTTCGGGTCCCAGCTGTGGCATTGAGTTTTTCATGTTGACTATCTATTGCATAATGAATTTTGAAATACCAGCTGTTGATTCTGTTTTTAGCTTTGTTTCGTTTTGAGATTTTGGTAACACTGAAAAAGCATAGTAACCTTTATCCTTGTCAAAGTGTGTTGACTGAAGATTCGGGCAAATGTTCATGAAATTGATCTCAATTAATAAGAAAAATTGACATCATTTTCTTAAGATAAGTGAAGTTTTTGTTACAAATAGTTATATTTGTGTAATGCAATAAAAGTTTCTGGTATTTTAACTTAAAATAGTAAAAAAGAAAAATTTTTAAAATTATGAGATAAAAATAAATGGCTGTACCTGGAGAAAGTCATTTAAATGTAACACATTAGATATTTTTAAAATGTATTGATCCTTTTGAAACAAATCTTTATATTGGTTCACTTTTAGTTTCCTTATTCAAGTTGTAGTTTTTACTGATGGATTGTGACCTGTGAATTGAGTTTGAGTGATCTAACTCCAGTTTTGGAATGGATGCATAGACTTCCAAGGCCTTTGTCTTGATGAATATCGTTAGCATCCGGTGATCAAGATGACCGGTGGCCTTCACTGGAAGCTAAGGATCTCATTAACTCTAAATTTATTTAAGTAGTTTAACATGCCACCTCATGCTGATTTATAGTAAATATATACTATGTATTAATTTTTACTAGTGCCTTCATTGTGGGAAGTTATTTCTGACAGCTTCTTATCTGGAAGCTCATCATGGCAGACGTCATCCTGGGCTTACCTTTGCTGTTAATCACTCCAGAACAGCATCTCCTGATGCAATGCGCACAGAAACCGAGAGACTTCAATCTGAGATAAAGGAATTAAAGGAAAGGCTCAATAACACAGAAAGATTGATTCACACAGCTGAGTCATCTCCAATATTTCAGGTAATATATTTAACTGAAATAAAAGTGTAGTTCAGCAGTAATATGTGGTAAATAGATATATTTTATACCAGCATTGTATCTTTTATACATCACCACCGCCACTACCTTCTTCTCCAGGCTCCTGTACCAAAGGTCTTCCTCTTGTTCTTAAACTGCACAGTCTTTCTTCTATGACTTTTCTCATTGTTCTATACTCTTCCATTCTATAAACATGTCTGGTTCATTCCAGCCTTTTTACCTTAATATATGTAATGAGGTCTATATTCTTATACTTCTAATAAAGCTGACGGTTTATGTCTAATTCTCCACATGTTGTGTAGAGTCTTGGGTGCACTGTATACAGCACCTTAGTTTGAATCCACAAATGCTGCCAATCTGTCATATACATTCTTACTAGTTGTGAACATATAATTGTTAAGTGATATTTTTGTGAAATAGTTATGTTGTAGCACAACAAATTGTCTAAAATAATCTGAGAAAGGTTAAATTGTCAGAAGATAAAGAAAATGAAGATCAAATAAAGCCATGGGTTTGTAATATTGAGAGAACAAGTGTTTTATCAAAGACATGCATTTGCTGGGTAAAATAACTCTAATTATATTTATCTCAGTTAATCAGATTATACCACTCACCAATACAAGAAATCTAATATTTTGTGTTGTCAATGTTCATAGTGCTACTCATTAGCTTAGGAAGACATTTTATATTTTCAGTTAACCGATGTGATACATACTCTACTTGCCTTTTACACTGTGGGTAGTGATCATGTTCCTCAGTGCCAACTATTATAAAGGTGGAAAGAGAGTGTGGGAGTTATTCTGATCCATCTGGGAATGCTTATCAAGACTAGCCGAAGCTTTCAAACTTCATCCTTCCTCTCCCAGTAATGAAATTTCTTGAGACTTTATGTGGGTGTGAAGGGAAGTAACTGCTGCAATGCAAAAATGTGTAAGATTCAGTCCTGTGCCATATGCAGTTCACTCAGGGAGTTCTGTGTTTTCGGGTAGAGAAGTCCTGATTTGCCATGTGAGTGGACAGTCATTGAAAAGAGGCTAGAAGGCAAGTCCTTTGTTCTATATGCAAGAATAAGTGATTGCAAAAGAGAAGAAACTGATTTAACCACTGTTAACTGAAGCACTACCTGCTATGAAAATCTGGAAGAGACAAGATAAAAGGTGGACACAATACAATATACAAAGTATAAACCTGGAAGAAGCGTAGGGACAGTGAAGCACAAATTGAATACTAGACATGACATCAACTTGGAAACATCTCTAATAAAATATGTTAATCACCCCATAGACCTTTCCGTATGGAAAAAATCTTCATCAACAAAAATCGTCAGAGTCATGAATTTTGATACTCCACCACCGGACATCTTTGACAAGTACATCATGCCATCTATTGACAAAACAGAGAAAGAGGAAACCACTACAACTTGCACTAGTCGAGTATTAGCTGATGATAAGAGCAAGAGCTCTTGAAACATGTCCTGTGAATAAACAGTGTGAGTGAAGCAATGTGTCAATATCTTCTCGATTCACTTTTGTACAATATAATATGTTTATTTTTAATTTGATATGACCATCTGATTAAGAGATACTAAATCTGCACTGCATTGTGTATTTTGTAATGATCACCATGATATATTTTAGTCAAAATATGGCTCTATCTATATAATGTTCAGTAGATTTTTAACACTCAGGTCGACAGTGCTTACCTAGTATTTAAACAAGTGCCAATATGGCAGCAGTGGTAAGAATGCTAGACTGCTACAGATTGAGAAGTTAGCTTTTAGAAAACAATTCATAATAAGTGTAATTTTAAAACTAGAAATAAAATGTAAAACGTGAATTGTGCTAGACTAGTTTCTCTTCAATCTGTTAAACAGTTGAAGTATCAGATAGCAAATAAATATCTAGTTCATAATTAAGACAAGTAATAATAATAATAATAATAATAATTTTGTTATTGTAATTTGAGATGAAATAACACATGTTTTTATTGAAATAATGCAAATGATGTTTAGCCTATAAAAGTATATTCTATTGCAAATAAAGTAATTAAAAACATACCTTCTAAATTATGTTGTGTTATATAAAAATATGCAATATATAGGTATAACTCACCGGTGTCAATGATTTTAATGTGGTTGGCATGAAGAATATATACACTTCAGTTGTAATCATATTTTTCCAGTGCTAGTTTTAACAGTACACTGTGAATATAACAAGTCTCAGTTTACATATGTGCACATAAAACTGATTATAATAATCACCTCGGGTATCAGAAAATAAAAAAATAAAACTCTAATCAAAAAAATAAATTTTATTTTGCACAGTGGAGCACTTCTAGCCAGTAAAAATATCACTAAATTACATTTAGTGCAAAAATTAAACTAATTATAGTGATGCTATTATCTGGTGAATCATTAATTTGATATATAGAATAAGAAGTATTTCAGAAAGTGGAGTGCCATTGTTATTAAAATTAGGCAAATGGAGTCAACCTTGTATTACAAAATCCAGAATATACTACCCTAACAAAAAATCCATTAAAGAGATACATAAAAACCACCAGAAAAGCAACTAAAGAAAACACCATAGTTCCAGATAAGATAAAGAAACATCATAACTGTAAACAACTCTAATTTGCCAAAATTATACTGCCGACCAAAGATCCGCAAGACAGACAACAGCATGCGACCCATAATTAACAATATAGATGCCCTGACTTACAAACTGACAAAATAGTTGGTGGAAGTTTGAAGAGTTTGAATCTCTAAGCATGAAAAATTCATTGGATCTGGTAAAAAAAATTGAAAACACTGTAAAGGTGATGGTATCCTTAGATATCAATTCTCTATTCTCAAGCATACCAGTAGAAAAAATACCAAAATTGATGAAAAGCCTGTCATGCAAAAGCAACATTGCAGATTATAAAACATAATACATCAAACTAACCATCCTATGTATTGAACAAAACAGCTTCACATTCTCCAGCAAGATCTTCTGACAAGCTGCAGGCTTTGCCATGTGTAACCCTCTTTCCCCATTGTTAGCTAATCTATTCATGAGTAATTTAGAAACATATTACTAAAGCCTATTACTAAAGCCTTTCCACAGATTCTCAAATGTTGGCATAGATATGTTGATGATGTGTTTGCTATAGTTCCTAGAAGACTAACCAATGATGCTATAAAGTTGCTAAACCTACAAGAAAAATCTATAGTTTTCACCATTGAAGTAGAACATGGCTACCTTTTCTAGATTTAAAATTCATAAGAACACAAACAGGATTAGCATTTGGAATATACAGAAAAGCAACATATGTTGATAATTACATTCAATGTAACCCATTTAACCCATTACATCAATATGCAGTCTTCCATAGTTTGGTTCCAGATTAATCAACATTCTGCTAAAACAAAAACAGAATATGAACAGGAGTGCACTCACATACACCAGGTTGCCAAATTGAACATCTACAACACAAATTTCATCAAAAAATTGATCTACATACACAGAAGAAACAAAAATTTAAAGGAAATTACTACGTTAAAAAACTAGAAATCCCAAACATCAGATATGGCGGCAAATTTACATTTCATCCAAAATGCTTAAAAAAATTTGAAAAGATATTTCAAACATAGAACTTCAACATAAAATTAGCTGCTCAGAACAAACACAACTTCCACAACTTACAAAATCATCCTCTGAAAAAAAGCACACCAAAATCTCAGTTATCATGCATTTACCAAATAAGCTGCCAGGATTGTGACAAGATATATATTGGGAAGACTAAAAGAAATCTAGGAACAAGAATGAAAGAACATTTCAGAAATATTAAATTCAAACACATGGACAAGTCTGCTGTAGCACATCACTTTTGGTCTGAGAATCACAACATAAAGCAAGAAATAGAATTGATCAAACAGGCAAAGAAACCTCTAAAACTGCAGATTTGGGAAAACACTTTCATTACTAAAAACCAGAACCTCATGATGAATTTTGAATTTCCCGCCGTGGATGATGTTATCAAACTTAGCAGATTATCAGATGGCAACACAACACCAAGCCAGATGCAGACACTGGTTGCACCATCAGTCAACCACAGAACTGAGGATAGAGAAGAAGTTCCCAGAAACTAGTCTTCATTAAAAAAGTGAAGAAAAGTGTATATAAGGTTGACTCATTTGCCTAATTTTAATTAATTTGATATTTATTTAGAGCACTTGTAAATTAATGCACTACCCGCTTCATGCTTTACACATACTGTACATGATCTTTTTTGTTGCTTGGGTAGTACACTGGCTTCCTACTTATTTGGTAATAATTTCATACATATGATGTAGAAGCAGAAATGTTAATTATATCTTTAGCTATTTTGCTTCTAGGCACTTGTATATTCGTAATCACAATTATGAATGTCCTAATTTTGTCCATTGTTGTGCTGCCAGACTTATTTCTTGATCCTGGTGACGGAAAATGCATGGAGAGGAACATATCAGTTTGTTTCAGTAACAATCAGAGTCAATAATGATGAAGTGAAAAATAAACCAAAATAAGAAATAGGAAGAGAAGCTTAAATTGGAGCATGTTTTGTCCCAGGAAGTTCACTGAAAGGAAATGGAAATTAAGTAAGAAGGTCAGGGTTAATAGGAAAGATTTATTTTAAGATCTCATTGTTGCTGTCTTTTTCTCTATACTATTCTAACACTGTTATCACTTCTATCATCATTCTCATTGAAACTTATGCTAGAACGTACATTGAAGTTCATACACTTCTTTGCATGGGTTGACCCTGAATATGTTACAGGTGCTCAATCCCCACTGTCGCTATGACTTAAGAGTATTTACACTGACATCACTTGTCATAATGTGCCACAATTTTGTCATCATCCTTCCCTGCCACAAAACATCCCGAAAATGTCCAGATAACCCACATTGACCAAGATTTGACCTTTAGAATGTGAGACTGACATGCTAGTGCCCATGTTTAGAACTACTGGACATAGTATTGGAGGTCCATAATTCAATTCCTAGCTATGACATTAGATTTTTCATTCTGAATATATCTTTCCAAACCGTATCCTATGCAGGGCTAGTGTGACAGAACAATTTTTCCATTATTATCTTAATGTGCTTGATATATCTGTACCATTGTTGTTGTTTATTTATAATCAAGAGAGTCATATTGGATGGTGAATGAAATGATCACATAGACCTAGTGTCCCCAGAGTATATAGTTACCGAAATAAATCCTTTCAGGGTAAGGGAAAGCTTTGGAAGTAACCTTATTCCTATAACTTGCCCTAACCAGAGATTCAAACTCTGCACCTTCTGAATCTAATGAATACATTACTTATATACCATGCAGGCTGGCTCCAGTTATTAAAAATCCACACATATATTATCACCCTTCAGAATGAAAATGATATATTTTCTTTTTTCTTAATCAGGATCATGGTGCATTTGCTTCACAAAGCAACATTCAGACAGAAAGTGTGGGACAGATAGATGAGGCTAAGAAGGAAATGGAAGAGCTTCAGAAAGC
Organism: Mantis religiosa; assembly: GCA_030765055.1. Lineage (NCBI taxonomy): Eukaryota > Metazoa > Arthropoda > Insecta > Mantodea > Mantidae > Mantis > Mantis religiosa. The sequence goes on from CM060947.1 coordinate 111,618,523, forward strand.
ACAGCATCGGAAATACCTAGAAGAAATTTCTGCTCTTAAAACTATGTTTGCAAATGAATTAAAGGTATGGAAAAATAAAATTTATATTAATTTGTAAGGTTTAAGCACAAAATTATGTTTAAAATAGCTAAGCTTTATATAGCTGGAATCATAGGGAAAATTGCAGAAACAGTAACTTGCTTAAATCTTTGTACTCTGTCTAGCTAAACAATGTCTCAGTAACACACATCCATTGCACAAAGAATGTTTAAGCCATGTATAGTTAGACATTGTTTAGGTTCAAATACTAATGCCCGATTTCACCAACAGATGATAAAATCAACGTTAACAAATGTAATATAACAATTGTCACAGTGTTAACAAAAGTGTTAAAATTCTTGCATCTTACCAACTGATTTTCTGAAAATGTTAACAAACATGCAGCTTTTGATGAAGAGAGATGTGATAGGGATGCAAACTATGTCGATTGAGAATGCAAAGTACACTTGCCTGACTCATTCCACTTCAACGTGCGATCGTGTGAGAACTAATTTGCAGATCTCCTACAATAGTAGCCAAAACATTATTTTCTCCTACATTTCCAAGCACCTGTTTGTTTCTGTTATGTTTTCTTGGTGTTACACTACTACTTTCATGTAACTGATTGAAGAGGTTGATGAATGATTGCCAAGATGGTGGACATCTATTGGATTACTTTCCGTGTATACCATATAAGAACGAACTCACTCTTCCTACATTTTACATACACCATGAAAATGTTGGCTTTTTCTGCATTGGTAAATCCCATCTTCATTCACAGCATACTGCTTGAATTATCACTGACTAGAAGATCGTAATGCACAAATGAACCGCAAATACACGTAAACAAACCATAACAATATTGTATCTAGCGATTAAGCCGGTTGAATGGAACACACAATTGTCGGTGTGTAAAAGTTTCAAAATAAGATATCTCATGAACTCCTGGCACTAGATTAACAATCTAATTTACTGTACTTTTGATTTTTTGTTCCATTTAAAAAAAGTGTATGTTTACTCAAAAAATACACCTACTAAGTGTTATTAAAATCTATTTATAGGCTAAAACTATGAGCCCCTAACTACCAAACAGTGCTATGAAAACCGCACATCAATGGCACTTCCTATTTTGGAAATATTAGGTGGTACGCAGTTGTAGGGAAGCAGGGAAAGTGTACAGGTGTGAATACTGTACTCAACATGAATCTCAAGTTGCAGCAGACCACATAAATTAGATTTTGTGTTCTTGACAAAACTCTATCACAAACATTTGAAATGCTGTACCAAACCTACAAAAAGCAAATCATGGGAAATACACAAGTTTTTGAGTGCATAAGTGACTTTGGGAGGGTCAGAATGACCTTGCTGATGCTCAACAGCCCAGAAGTCTCAACTTTGAAGACTGAAATCACTGTCAACACATTTGATGTCATGCCTTGGGGAGACCTTGTTTATCATTAATAAAGATTGCAAAACTTATGTATCTTATGAATCAGCTGAAAATATTTTAGAAATTTTTTGGGATACAGAAAAGTTGTAGCAAAATGGATGCCTCAAGTGATTAGTGACAAACAGAAGCCTCACCATGTGATGGTATGTCAATAATGAAAGGGAAGGCTTCAATGAGAAAAAGGTTTTTTGGGCAAAGTTATTGCATCTGATGAATCCTGGTTTCATCATCATGGCAAAACAGAACATGCCCAGTTGAAACAACCTTCAAGTCCAAGATCCAAAAAGGCCAAAGCTCAAACAAACAGTACAGAAAAAGTCAGGCATCTTGTCTTTTTTTATAAGTAATGCATTATTTACTGTTATGTATAGGGTTGTAAAAGAGATAGTGCAGGGATTTTCCTTATACAGCAACTAGGGACGTAACTACTAGGAACTATAGGATGGTAGAGCTACATGAGAGGGAGATAGAGATAACACTTGGAGTCAATCCTTAACCATTAAGTATATTCTAAGTGCTTAACAGAGGTACAAGGCACTCCCTGGATCTTAAAGAGATCAGGGGTGCGGATTAAGGTGAGGTATTGGTGAAATTTCGTCAAGAATGACAAGAAACGACATTTTCCGTTTTTTGCATTAAAATTATGTTTAAACATTGTAGTTTCAGAATCTGCCGTCAGTTAGGCCCTAGCGCCATTTAAAGAGCAGCTACGTCATTATTTAAACGCCCATGTGCGGGTGGGCATGACCATTTATATTGCTTTTTCCAGTGTGTCGCAAAGAAATTGGTGGAATTCTCACGTTTAAACTACGCGTTTTGATTCTGTAACTGTGGAAATGTTAGAGACATCTTCTGGATGTTTGTGGAAGCTACTGAACCTTTCCGCTACCATTTTTATATATTATTTCCCACTTACTACTTTTGAAAGTAAACAAATATTTCCAGTGACATGTAGTGTTTGTGAAATATGGTTTACATGCAAGTGAAAGCTGTGGATAGCAGCTTATATTAAATTATTATTGTTTAGAATAGGAATAAAGCCTGATTTAACATTGTATTGCATTCTTGTTGCAACAGTAGGTATATGATTCATACCAGGTTAGGTTAGGAGTACAGTGGCTATTTCAAAGCAAAATATAATGAAACTTTAAGGTGTTCTAGCCATAATAGTAAGTAATGGTACTAGAATGCTATGTTTGAGGTAAATGTTAAGTGAAAACATTATAGTGCAAGAGTTAACAGTGATTCTAGTAGATCACCTTTTTGATGTAAATAGAAGAATGGTTGATGTATTTCTAGGCATTGGTAACGGTTATATTTCTATGCAGAAGTTTTGTATGACCATGGGTATGAATTGCATGAACTATTCTACTTTCAATTTCCATCTCATAGACAAAAATAAAGAGATTAGTTAGTACTATTATATGGGAAAGTTGCATTAAAGGAGAAGCACAGAATACTAATGAAAGTTTCCATGGAGTAAATGTCACAAAGAAGTTTTTGTATTAAGAAAGAAATTGCAAATTTCAGTGATTGAAGCTGTTAGTGAATTTAATATGGGTTATAAAGATAGACTTAAAGTTAAGGCAAAAGTTGCAGAAAGCAAAGTAAGTCTTGTAAGCAAGAAAATTAGCAGTATTAGGGATAGGTGAAAGCTAAAACAAAGTGATCAAAGTTCATTGAGCAAATATAAATATGCCAAGCAGCAGTTAAAGGTGACTAGATTAAAAGAAGAGGATAGTAAACTAGCTGAGTGGTCTTCATATACTGCAGGATGGTTTTGAAACATAGAAAAAAATGTTTATATTTAGAGCTTCTAACTAGATATTTTTTCATGTCCAACTTTTAGCATTTTTAATACTCCTTATAGTCCAAACACTAAAGTTTTCAATGAATTTCTTTAAGTTTTGTGTATATATATATTCCCAGATAAGTTTTCAATAAAAAATGGTATCATTATTGCTGTATATGAAAAAATTAATAATGATTGGTATTGAAAAAAGAAAATTAAAAAAAAAATCAAGAAAATTCTATCATATTCCTTAAATTTTCTCCTCCAGAACCATTAGACTTGGTCAAATGAGTATATACATATATAGTTTTGTAACTATTATCTAAAGGAACCAGAATCCAAAGTTCCAATCATTTATAACAAAAATTGTAGAGAATGTAATGTTTCCCAATGTAAAGAAATTGCAGCAAAAAATTAAATTATTAATTTTTTTGGTAAAAACTATTGTAGATAGAAAAATTATAAAAAAAGGGCCAAAGGTAACCAAATTACAGAGAAAGAAGGTAATAAGATAGCTGTAGGGCCTGCATATGATGCATGGAGTTTTCAAAGTAAAGAAAGTAGTGTCATTTCTATCTAAATCTTTAAATTCATTTTTCTCCACTTTCAATTTTTGAACATTTTTGTACCTTCAAAATGCTCCAACTTCTGCATTTCTCAACAAATTTGTATTAAACTTTGCATACATATTCCTAAATAAATGTTTAATAAAAGTTGGTATTTTTGTTTATTTAAATTAAATAGTTTATTTATTAATGATTTTTAAATCTCAAAATTGCAAAAAAATTAAGAAAAGTTTAATGTATTCACACATAAAAATTTTTTTGTCCAAAAATACTTGATACACACTTTAAAAGTATAGCAACTTTTATAACTGATGTACAGAGAAACCTGAATCTAAAATTTAAAGTTTCTAAAAAAAACTGTATGACCTGGGACTTTTTATATAACATACAAAAATCATACTATAAAAAGAACTATTTTTTTTTAAAAACCATTTCAGATAGAAAGATGAATTTTAAAAGCTTAAATAGATTCCCTATACCCCACCTAATGACAAAATTTCAAGCAGTTCTGATGTAAACTCTGGATTTTAGCATTTTTCACAGATGCCTCCCCTTAAGTTTTAGATAGATGGTATTAGATGGTGTCATGGTGCAATCATACCTTGGTGATGTGTCGCCTAGATAGTTGAGGTACTTACTTGCTGGCTGACAAGCAATGTTTCAATCTATAGCCCTTGGCTCTCAGTCTATTCTCACATTCACTCTAAACAATCTTGTTTGCAGAATAACCTCACATGACCAACTTCCTGAGATCAATCTCTCAGACCAGGATGACTGACAAGAATTAACGAACCTCTCATGCTTGCTTAGCCAGCCTTAAATATGGGTCCTACCAAAAATGGTAGCTAACAGTTAAATCAGCATTTCCCACATTAGAGGAGCCACATAAATGTTTCCCAAGCTAGCTAAGCATTATTGTATTTAATCGCAAAAACTATTTGCAGTTGGTTTATTGATACTCGTCACTTACTTTTTTATATTAATGAGAGACTAGTTTCAAAGGCAATCACCTCCATCTTCAATCTCTTGGAAAGAAATGTGTGTGGACTGAAGATGCAAACAAATTGTTTGTGAAATCGATCTCCATTAGAAAGAAGTATTAACACCAATTTCTTAAGATAAGTGAAGCCTTTGTAGCAAATATTTGTATTTGTGTAGTATTTGTTGCTTCACTGTAGCTAGCTTCATTTTCTACGTAATTGAATAACAAGTTTAAAGTTAGTTCCTTAGTCTCGCTCAACCAAATACGCAACAGTACAATCACATGGTGGATAATCAATATACTGTTACTGCAAACTACTATTGTGAAGTATTTAAGGGGCCATTTCGTAGGAAAATGGCAACAAAAAAACCCATATTTTGCTCAAATGTGCTGGATCCTATCAGGATAATGCACTGGCTCAAGACTTCAATCACTAGGTATTGAGGTGATGCCACATCCATTTTATTCACTGGACTTGGTGCCATGTGACTTCCATCTAGTTCCTGCAGTGAAAAAAGATATTTGGGGTATTTATTTTCAAAGTGATTGAGAGCTGAACAAAATTTTGGGTGTACTCGACTGACTATAAAAAAGGGACTTCAGGGAGGTGTTGAACATTGGACTAAATTCTGGAATCATTATATTGTTTGGAGGAACATTACTTTAAATCTCTGTAATGGAATTATAATGAAGGTGCACTGTATTTTCCTCTAAAAAAATAATTCTAATTTTTGACACACCCTTGTATATGCTACTCAAAACGTGGTACTCAGCAGGTACTTGATTTTTCACTTGGATACAAATTTGGGTGATAATGTATGTTTTATGCAATAATTATTACATGGCAAGTTCTTCACAGAAGTTACTTATGCACATGCACCTACCTGTTTCTCGGTTCAAAACTGGTGAAAGGTGCCAACAAAATGTTTATTGAAATGGAAGCTGCTCTGTTACTTGCTCTTTCCTTATTTATCAGTCTGTTACCTATCACAACTATCACTTTATGTAATTTATTTAATATATGTATTTGTACTGAGCTTCTTACAAACAACAAATACAATGAATATTCTCTTTTTAATGACCAGTTCTATTTCTCTTTAACTTTATTTAAAAACTCCCCAGCATTCATATTGTCTTTACTGAAAGTTTTAATTAATGCAGTCTTTCTGCTCATTTTGAGCCATTTATCATTTATACATTTTTTTCTCTGTAACTCTGTCCCTTCAAACTTATATATTATAAGCCTATATCTTCTTTTCCCTTACTTATTGGGCACTGTTTTTGTGGAAAACCTTTTCTCATCCATTTTAGTCCCCATACACCTGCTCTCATCCAGAGTATACCCTCTCTTTGTTTTTTATTTAGTTTGTGTACGTATACTTCTCTTTCCCATATATTTTTTATTGTGGTGTACAATTATAATGATACTTTTCCAACTATATCAGCAAACATTGTTTGTATTTCCATGTCTTCAGATCTTCTCCTGACTCCTTTCCAAAAATCCTTTACATTGTTTTCCCTCATTGTCCAAATTTCTCCCAGACCATTGCTTTCCGGGTTATATAATGTAGCATAGCTCTATCCATTACCATTTAAACTCTTTTCTTAATATTCTAAGCATTATCTTAGCAGAATCTTTTCATGTAAATTTAAAATTCTAAACCAAAACTTAAGTGCGTTCTCCATGAATATACCTTGCTTTGCTACACTATCTGTTTCCAGTTTGACAAATTCATCTGCTGTGCTACTTGGTTCTGAAACTTCTCTACAGAACATCATGTATACTGCATCTGCAACTTCCCATCTACCCTCCAGATCCCAAACTTCACTCCCATATAACATTTTTGCTTCCACTATCATGTTGTATATTTTTTCTAACCACCTGACATTAATATTCGGTATTCTGTATTTACACCCTTTAACTACTGCTAATGCTCCTGTTTCATTTGCATAAGCCTACTTTTTTTGTAATTTACGTCCTCTAACATTAAATCATATCGGACGATGAATGTAAGGGTGAAATGATGCTCAAATGAGCCCAGGGTCCACGGAGCAGAGAGTTACCCAACATTTGTCTTTTAGGATAAGGGAAAACCCCGGAAAAACCTATTCCAGATAACTCACCCTGACCGACATTTGAACTTGGGACTTGGTGAATGTGAGGCTACCGAGGCTGGCCAACTTCTTCTGTTTCCGCCATTTTCCATTACTATCCGTTTTAACTCCTAAGTATATACAATCCCTAATCCTTTTATATTCTTGGTTTGTTTTCTTCCACTTTTCAAATGTACTGTATTTTGCGCCTTTCTTAAATTCTAATCTTTGAGTCTTATCCTGGTTTACTTTCAAATTCCATTCACTACAGTATATATTGTGACTTTGTGGGTTCGTAAAATTAAAAGTCTATTGCAGAAATTCAAAATGCTCTTTATTTCTGTAGAAAGACAGATTGTACACCCCTTACAGGCTCTAAAAAATGCTGTAACGCACACGAACACAATCTTCCAGGCCATCTGCACATTGCACAATTAACAGTTCTCTGTTGCTCACTAGCCATAACTCGTGACTTGCTGTCTTTTGTCTTTTATAACTGAACCATTGTTTCTTGAAAGTTGCCGAAACCACACAATCTTTCGTGGCATAGCGAGACAAGAGGAGAATTATCCAGATATCTCTCTGCCTCTTTGTCCCTCTGTTGCTCTCTCTTGGCAAGTGCCTAATCCTTGTTTCACATAAGCTTGCCCCGCATCTCTTAACGGTCACGTGACCTAATCACCTCTCATTGGCTACTATTGTAGTATAGACTGTCGTGCGGTAAAAATTAGTTCGTTATTTAACATGGTGATATACCTTTATATGTTGAAAGAGAATTGTCAAATTTATATTTTCGTAACTATTTTAACTAAATATATTACGCAATAGAGTTGATTTATCTGAAATGCATGTTAATTCTTAAACAAAGTAAAGAGGAGGTTCCTTTGCTCTCAAGCACATGGCACGATAGCACGAGAGTTAGCGGTAGTGGGGACATTTGTTTATATGACTTTTATCACACGTTGTTTTGAACTGGATTAGTCATATCGCCATTTGGCGGTGTGTAGTGTCCAGTGCGAGAGGAAAATTATTTTATTGATCGATTATTACGCGTGTACTTATTATATGTGTAATGGCAGAGTCTACAGCCAGTTTTTCGCTGAAGTATCGCAAGGATAATTCTTTACAAACAGGCGAAAAAAGAATGCGGTGCATGTGTTTAATGCACTCACAGAGAAGAATCCGCCTTTGTCAGTGAGAGAAGTCGAACAGCTGTGCTCTGAAGTTACAGGTGTGAGTGTTAGATCCGTAGGAACATCGCGATGTGAAATTGAGAAAACAGGAAAACTTACCACTCCAGGCAAAAGCAGGAATAAACAAAAGTGCGTGCTCGGAGAAAATACGTGAAAAGTGTTATGCGTTGTCATGTGCGTAGTTTTTTCTTTAGAAACGAACTCCCTAACATAAGTAACATTTCGTCTGCTGTAAATTAGGATGCAGATTTACCAAATTTCAGCAGATTGTTTATACAGCTGGGGTTTGTGAATGAAAAAAGAGGCAAGAAAAATGTGCTAAAAGACAGAGGCGATATTGCTGTGTGGCGAAGATGTTATTTAAGGACAATCAGACTGTACCGAGATACAAATCGCAAAATATACATGAAGAACACACAAAAAGTAAGGTATGGCATGACACGACTTTTAAGACTGAAAGACAAGCATTTTTGAAAGGTATGCGTGCTGGTTTAAAAAATCCCAGTGGAAAAGGCCAAAGGCCTTTCATTATAAACCCTTTCAGTTTCATTGCTCAGTCATTCTGTTTCAACTTGCTCAGTTCATTATAAACTTGTATTTTTGAATGCCTTCACATCTTTATTTGTATGATTTTATTTATCTTCCCGGCTATTATTATGACGTTTACTGCACGTTTAAATGTGACGGGAAGGCACCACTTACGGCCTATGGCGCGAAAGCATTAGCCAATTAGGGTGAGGGGGAAGGTAGTTGAACGCGGAGTGATACATTTCAGCGGGGCAAGGTTATATGAAACAGAATATAAATGTTCATCAACTCCATGGGTGTGGCTTGGGCGCTAATCTGTCTCTTGCACTCCCCGCCTCTCCCTCTCACTAAACAACATGCACCTCACGACTATCTTTGTTGCAAGGGCTTTTTTAAGCTCATCATTGTAATGGATCCTGCTACTAAATCATCTGCAAATAATAATTAGCATAGCATTTTCACATTATTTATTGCTGGTAAAAATGTGTTATTGTTTCCTATTTCAATTAGAATATTGTAAGTAAACATATTGAATAACTGATGCCTAAGGGCATAAGGAATGGTTTTACTCTCGTCACAGTCCTTTCTTTTGATTATTTTCTCTGTTACCTCCCTCTTGTATTCTCACGCTAAGATAATAGACTTGTAGAAGGCTTTAAAAGTCTTCACCATGTGATTACTCCCACCCTTGCTCATTTGCTCCCCATAGCAAACGTAGGTCTATTTTGTCATATGCTTTCTCAAGATTTATGAATGCCATATACAGATTCCTTGTATTTTACTTCAATATTTGTCCACTAATGTTTTTATTATAAATAAATTGTCCACAGATCTTCTCCCCGGCAAAACCCCATTTGAAATTCAGATAAAATGCTGTACTCCTCTTTCCATTTCCATAATCTATGAGATACAATTCCTGTAAATATTTTTCATACATTTGATAATAGGATTCCATCTATTCCTCATGCTTTGATATTTTTTCATCAGTATAATCTGTTTGACAACCTCATCTCTTATTTTGCTATCCAATATTTCTATGACACTTGTTCTGCGCTCTCCCTTAAAAAGACTGCTTTCCCTAATTGACATTTTAAAATACCCATCCATTTTTCTGGTTTAACATTCGATTCGATAACTTACTTGTTATAAGTTGACTTTAGCATTTTCCATACCTTAGTAATATTATTTTCATTCAAAATTCTAATTAGGGTAAACTCATTCTTTTTACTCTAATCATGTTTCTTACTTTGTAGCAATGCATTAAATAAATTTCTACTATTTAAATATTTTTACTTAATCATTTTATAATTGTTTCACCACTACTTTCGGTATTTTGTATTCACTATTATACCATCCTTCTCCCTTCTTATCTCCTCCCTTCCCCTTCCTCATCCTTTCTCCTGCTCTCTGCATTAATGTATTTATTATATTTGATGCATTCTCTTGTTGATTTGGATAGTGATACAAATTGATTTTTCAGTTCTTCTTTCCATTTAAAGATCATATGCTCTGTGGTATCTATAAGACTGGTCGATTTTTCTAACAAAAGTAAAATCTCCTTCTACATCTTCACCATACCTGCCTATTAAATATCTTCACAAAATTCCATTAACTTTTCACTCGTCTTACCTATATACTAGTCTCTGTTATGCTTGACTAGGTCACTTCTTATTATTTTGTCTCCAAATAACATATCACTGTTTATATTCACATCACTCTTTTGTATCCTAACATTAAAATCCCCCATTATTATAACCTCCATACTGCTATATTTCTCTCTTAAAATTTCTAAGTCATGTTCTAAGGAACCATGTTATTTGTTGGTATTACCTGCAAAACATCCCTTATTCTAGACTATGTATCTTTGATTACTTTCCTTAGGAATTTCTTCTTTGAAAAATAGAGTGCTAATGGTTTTTGAAATGAGAAAATACTTGGATTTTAATGAGTCATGTTTTATTGCAAAAATGTAATTTTAATGCCATTTACTGATGCAAAAGAATAAGTTGGAATGAAAATTAAATCTCTCAAAAGTAGAAACAATTTGAGCCTGTAATGTTTACACTTGGTCTGTGGTATACATTGCACTGCTTTTTCTCTGTGATTTATATGTGTGCTTTAGCCTTTCTGCTGACTTATATTTGATGCTGATGCAGTTACAAAATTATTTACTTGCTCCTTTGTCTCCTTTAACATGTTCAAGGTGTAGTGTAAAACTATTATGTCTAAATTGACTATCTCATGCTTATTCATTGATTTTGTATCCAATTAATAGAATATGTCCTCTACTGACTTACATTTGATGCTGAAGTAGTTCTAAATTATTTATCTGCAACAAAACTGTTTTATGACTGGATCTTACCTATGTTAACCTGCAATGGAGTTTTGAAACGTGTTAAAATTATCTCTGGCAAATACCCAGTTTGAACACACTGTAACTCCACAGCAAACAAAAAGTTACATTAATGCTATCTTGTTAGTTTTTTCTGAGCCCTATACAAATATTAAATGCTATTCACTTTCTTTTCATATACACAAACTTCATATTGAACACCAGTTTCTTGATCTAGTTGCACTCCAATTGGAACACGTTCATCATGAATTTTATCATTCTCTATTCTTTCAAACTCTGCTTCACTAAATTCTGCAGGAAAGAAAACATCACAGGGATATACAGCGTGAATTCTTGAAAGGTAAAGCCGATGGAAATGAGGTGATTGCAAAGCTGCTCGATAGACTGCAGCACCACCAAGAACCCATACAGTATCTATTGTTTCCTTGTAAACTGTGTTTGTTGATAACTCCCTAACAGCTTCATCCAGCGATGCACAGACAATTGTATTTGGAAAATTCAAAGGTTCAGAAATTTTAGATTTACTTAACACAATATTTAATGCTCCAGGATGAGGTTTAGCCACAACTGCATCCATGGTCTCCCATGTACGTCTCCCTAATATAACAGCATTTTGATGTTTCATTTCGCTTTTGTTACAAGTTTTGGTTGTCATATCAAGAAAGTACTTGAACTCAGAAGGGATTTGCCATGGAAGCTCCTGTCCTTTTCCTATACCCATATTCTTATCAACAGCTGATATGATGTTTAACTGTATTCTCTTGAATCCTTGTTCATTCATAGTGTTTGTAGATTAAAAATGCATCTGAAAACAAGAGAATAAAGTCATTCTTTTATACTTGCAATGTTAATAACTAGTAAGTGTTACTTAAAGCTTAAACATATGCTTTAACTGATTCAAAGTAAACTTTCCATACAAGGATAGAGAGGAGTTATCTTGGGAACTTATCAACTAGTTTTATACTTTCATTGGTTTTAAACTATAGAGGATTTACAGAATTTTTAAAATGGATAGAAATATTGCTGTGCTAGGCACTGTGTTCAGAGTTGGAAAAATTATGATTTTCATTGTGATAAATGTAATACATACAGGCTATCTCACTCACTAGTAAAACTAACATTTACCCAAGAGTTGCAACACAAATTTAACAGGAGTACATTTGTTGCATGAAAAGGGGTATACCTGCACATTTTTGGAAGTAGTTGTCCACCAGTCTTATTATTGGAATATGGAGTCAGTTTGCCTGATGGTATCTGCTGATTTCTCAGGACAATATACTTATTTATGTATGTTCATTTAGAATAGAAGAAAAACACACATACTCAGGAAGAGTGAATGTTTATTAGTTTCATCTATCATAAAATAGAATAATAGTTGTTCCTTGAAAAGTTTGGAAGCTGGCATCTACTGAACAAGTTCAATGTGTGAACCTTGTCCAAGAAACTGGAAACCTGTGGAATGATTACTGTATCTCCATGATTCTTAAATTAAAATATATTCTGAAATAAAGAGAGTGGTTTCTGTCAGGATTTCAAAAACTTCCTGGCATTCCCCTGTCAAGTACACCCACGTAGTTCCTTGAGGTCCCGGTCTGTGTTAATCTCCCGACGGCCATGTGCCATTGGGTTAGTATCACGAACCGGACGTGTTACCGCTGACGGAACCCCGGTGTAATCAACCACAAGTCCCCTGAATCCGCGTGTGCCTATTATATGCAGCGCAGCCTAAAGTGGGGAGCCACAGGCGGTTATTCCTGTGGTAGGGGCTTAAAGCCAGGATGTGCGTGGTGAACGGTTTACCCATATGGACAAGCAGTGGATATTGAAGGGTAGCTTTTCTGAGGTACAAATGAGATCAGTCATGGGTGGGGTCCCCATGATGGCACAGACCGTGAAGATTCGGTGTCTTTCTTTGTTTAACCCCCGGATGGCAGGCTGACGCCGACGGTTCCAGATGGGGGTCCTATTCAAAATGTATCCGCGCAAACCCTCTTTCATCGACCCATTTTTGGTAATGACCATGGCATGTGATGGCAAAACGTTTAAAGATTTGAGTCCGTTCTATATAAAGCGTGAACTGGATAAGATCAGTGGCCCTGTTAAAAATGTGACGCGCCTCCAAGACGGTACGTTATTATTAGAGTACCAGTGCTGACCAATCCAAGAAGCTGCAGAAAGCGAATTTGTTGGGCTCCTACCCAATCTGGGTAGCCCCACACAAATCGCTGAACACTTGCAGAGGAGTAGTCACCACTTCCAGCTTGGATGGTCTCGCCAATGAGGAAATTGTTAGCTGCCTCTCAGATCAGCTGGTCTGCCAAGCCTACCAATTAACCCGCAAACAAGATGGCAAGGAATACCCACTCCGCACGGTCTTTCTAACTTTTTCAGGCACGAAATTACCAGAATACATCTACTGTGGTTATGAATGTGCTAGCGTCCATCAATACGTGCCGAACCCCATGCGCTGTTTTCAGTGCCAGCGCTTCGGACATACTATGGGCTCGTGTAACCATCCAGCTCTGTGTGAACGATATGGCCTTCCGGCTCACGAAGACCCGAACTGCAGCCGAACACCCTGCTGCGTTAACAGTGGCGGAGATCATCCGTCGAGCTCGCGACAGTGTTCACGATTCCTGGACGAAAAGAGTATTCAGGAGCTGCGCGTTAACGAACGCCTCACATTTCCTGAGGCATGACGGCGCTTCGAACAACTAAAGCCCGCTACCACCAGCAACTATGCATCAGCCGTCCACCGCACTCCTGGTACCACTGTTGCCGTCCAACACATCCCTGTTGCTCACGAGTCCACACAGACCGACTTTCTAGCGGCTCCTCCCACGTCTCGAAACACACCTACAGCTACCAACAGCACTACTACTACCACCACCACCGCCACCACTTCTACTTCACAGACACCAGTACCCAAGCCGTCCACAAGTACTGCTAACCAAGTAGTGCTTGTAAGAAACCGATCGCGGCCATCACATAGATCACGCAGTCGCACACCTTCGAAGAAATCCCGGTCTCGCTCAGCGAGCCGAAGGAGTTCTTCTGACTCTCGTACATCTGGAGAGTCGCAGGACGCTAGCGCCTTTCGCATCGTGGGCCCCAAGTCATCCAAGGTGAAGAAAAAAGTTAAGACAGCCCATTAAATCTCTCTAAATGGAAATAATCCAGTGGAATGTCAATGGCTTTCGAGCTGGTGCTCAAGACCTACAACATTTAGTTTCTCAACGGTCACCGTCAATTATTTGTCTCCAGGAAACCCACTTACATCCCAATCACTCGCTACACCTTCACTCTTTTTCGGCATTTAGAAGCGATTCTCTTGCAGGTATGCGTGCAAGCGGAGTTGCTACCTTAGTGGCGCCTAACATCTCCGCCACCAACGTTCCTCTCACCACACCATTGCAAGTTGTGGCCGTTCGGATACAGCTGGAGAGCATCAGTTTTACCATCTGTAACATGTACCTGCCGCCGCTCAGTATAGTTCCAGAGCGTGATCTTCTAGCTCTATTGGCTCAGCTCCCCTCATCACTACTCCTTTTGGGAGATTTGAATGCCAAGCACACGCTCTGGGGATCAGACACTGATGACGCCCGTGGATGCCTCCTCGTAGACGTCTACGATAAGTCTGACCTGCTTCTGCTAAATACTGGTGACCCGACATTCCTATCATCCGCTTATGGTACACATTCCGTACTAGACCTTTCTTTCTGCGGTCCGTCATTAGTACCACTACTTGAGTGGTCAGTACTTTCCGACCTCTTTGGCAGTGATCATTATCCCATTAACATTCATTTTTCTGGCCGCCAATGTGTTCCTTCTCGACATCCTCGCTGGATTATTTCCAAAGCTAACTGGGGAAAATTCCATTCCCTCATACACCTCATCGACGATGGTTTCGACACCATCGATGAAATGGTCGAATATTTTACTTTCTCGATCCTGCTCGCTGCAGAATCCAGCATTCCTCGAGGTTCATCTACACCACGTCGTATCCCTGTACCGTGGTGGTCTGAGGAATGCAGTTTGGCTGTCAAAGCACACAAACGTGCTTTGCGCGTTTTTCAGCGGCACCCGACGGAAGGGAACTTCGTCGCCTTCAAACGTTCTCGCGCTAGGACACACTTTATACTGCGCAACGCAAAGCGTAAATCTTGGGAAGCCTATGTGTCTTCCCTTTCCCGGCGCAGCTCTACCCGACAAGTATGGTCAGCTGTTCGGCGGATGTATGGCAAGTATCGCCACACGGTAATTCCCGGCCTTGCCATCAACGGTTCCATGTACACCACCGAGCAGGACATAGCTGAAGCTCTAGCTACCACATTTGCTGCTACTAGCCAAACTGCCCGCTATGACGCTCTCTTCCTGCCTATTAAGGAAAAGGCGGAGCGGGTACCACTTAATTTTAATAGTGACTGCACCGAGCCGTACAATCAACCTTTTACCGCTGCCGAGCTGGCCCATTCTCTAGCGTTAGATAGGATTCTTCTCCAGGTCCCGATGACGTACACCGACAGATGCTGCTACATCTTCCATCTGAGGCGCTATGTTTCCTCTTAAACATCTATAACCGCATTTGGCATGAGCGGGGTTTCCCCTCCTCCTGGCGAGAGGGTATTGTCATTGCAATCCCTCGTCCCGGGAAGGATCGTACCCTTCCATCTAGCTACCGCCCCATTTGCCTGACGAGTGTCATCTGTAAGACCTTTGAGCGAATGATAAACGCTCGGTTAAATTGGTGGCTAGAAAAACATAACCATCTGTCCAACTTGCAATGCGGTTTTCGTCGCCATCGCTCAAGCGTCGATAATCTAACACGCCTTGAGGGGTATATTTCCGATGCCTTCCTACAGAAACAGCATGCCGTGGGCGTGTTCCTCGACCTGGAGAAGGCCTATGACACCTCTTGGCGGTACGGCATACTCCGTAACCTACATGGTTACGGTATGCGTGGTCATCTACCCGAATTCTATGCAACTTTTTAAAACTTCGCCGTTTTCGTGTTCGCATAGGAAACACGATATCCCGGGAGCGGATACAGGAGAACGGCGTACCTCAAGGGTCCATTTTGAGCGTCGCCCTTTTTGCCTTAGCTATCAACGGCATCGTTAGTGCCGTTTGAAGCGGAATTCCATCATCACTCTATGTTGACGACTTCGCACTTTATTATAGGTCAGCCAACATAGATCACATTGAGCGCCAACTGCAGCTGACCATCACCCAGCTAGCATCTTGGGCGCTTCAAACCGGCTTCCGCTTTTCAGCTGCGAAGTCACAGTGTATCCACTTTCACCGCCTACGAGGTATTCACCCGCCTCCTGATCTTCATTTGAACGGCACACCCCTGCCATTTGTCTCGCACCTGAAGTTCTTGGGCCTCTACTTGGACAGACAACTCAACTGGGAGAACCACATTCGTCACCTTCGAGCCTCTTGCGATCGTTCTCTCCGGGTGCTGAAGGTATTATCTGGAGCATCTTGGGGGGGGGGGGGCGATCGCACGGTAATGTTGAGGCTGTACCGCTCTCTGGTTCGGTCCAAGCTAGACTACGGCAGTTTTATTTATGGCGCAGCGACCGCCTCTAAACTTCGCCTTTTAGACACCGTGCATAATACTGGCATCCGTCTTGCCACAGGAGCTTTCCGCACCAGTCGAGTCGATTGCCTGTATGCAGAATCAGGCGAACCTCCACTCTATATTCGTCGCTCGCTGTTACTCTGCTCATACGTCTCGAAGATGGCAAGTTATCCCAATCATCCTTGTTTTAAACCAGTTCTCTGTCCAGATTTAGTCCACCGTTTTATGCGCCCTGGTTCTCGGACACGCCCCATGGGAATAAGATTTCGGGATCTCCTACATTCGCATGGCCTCCAATGCCTCGCGTGGAGAGGTCGTCCATCTGCCCTTATCCTGCATGGCAGCTCAATCGTGCGCGGTTCGATCTCGCTCTTTCAAGCAACTGTAGACTCGCTACTCCACATTTGGTGTTCCAACAACTTTTTGCCGAACTACTGAGCCGTTACCCTAATTATGTTCCGGTATTTACAGACGGTTCTCAGTTAGGTAGCACTACGGGTTGCGCGTTCGTCATTAATGGCGAGGCTCATAAATTTGGCCTTCTGGACTCCACTTCAGTTTTCTCCGCAGAGCTGTATGCCATCTTCTATTTGCTGCTTTTTATTTGCAAGTTAGCTCCTGGCTCTTTTATTGTCTGCACTGACTCTCTAAGTGCTCTTCAGGCCTTGCAACAGTACACTGCCGCTCACACCCTTGTTTTAAAAATACAGGCCCAGATCTCACAAATGCTCAGTCGCGGGTACAATTTTGTTTTTACTTGGACCCCAGGCCATGTGGGGATTTCCGGGAACGAGGAGGTGGACGCAGCTGCTAAGTCCGCTTGCCGTTTGCCCCGGAGTTTAACAACTACCTTGCCATACCAGGATGTGCAACGATTTTTCCGTCGCCAACTCCTATCTGCTTGGCAGCAATCCTGGACAGCTTTGGAAGGCACACAACTCCGGGCGATAAAGGAGAGTGTACAACCCTGGCCAACTTCCTGCAGGGATAACCGGCGGGCCGAGGTGATACTCACCCAGCTGAGAATTGGGCACACACGTGCGACTCATGGCCATCTGTTAAGAGGGGAACTGGCCCCTGTGTGTGCTCCGTGTGCAGTACGCCTCACTGTGCGGCATGTATTGCTGGATTGCCCGCAGTACACCCGCGTTCGCCAGTCTTTGGGCTTAAGCACTAACTTGCTCGATGTTTTAGGGGACGCCCCAGTGGCCGTGGATAAGGCACTGCGGTTTGTTGCGGAAATTAGTTTTAATAAACAAGTCTGACTTGGATTTTATATTTATTAATTTTAGAGCTTTTAATTATTAGGACTGGGATGAGTTTTTATGTACTTTTAATCGTTGAGTGTTTTTATTATATTTTACCTTTTTAGCTTAATTAGTGTAGCTTTTAGGTTTTAGTGTTGACTTCGGGCCCAAATGACCTTGTTGTCAACGGGCCCTAAAACAACACACACTCACTCACACACTCCTGGCATTCCCAGAATGGCCAGGCCCTCCCTAAATAAATTACATAAAATGTTTTATCATGATTATCCTTCTAATGTAGGACTAAATCTTTCACAGCGAGCACTATTAATTGTAGCGTAACGGGTAATCAGCTGTATCAATGTTAAAAATGTTGAGCTTTCAGCCATTCTAAGCTGTGTGACCTTCCTCAGCAACCGAATGTAAAAATGACTGTTCTAGTATATATCCTTCATCACTCATTCATTATTATCTGCTGTAAAAATTACAAAGTAATTCATAGCAATGTCAAAAAAACAGAAACACAAAATACAAAAGAAAAAATTTGTTCATTGCACAGTTGACATTGGACAGGTCATATAGTTAATACATAATATGCAACACACGCACACACGCGCACGCACGCACGCACACGCACACACACAGGCACACACACACGCACACAGGCGCGCGCACACACACACACGCACACGCACACACACACAAAAAAAAAATTGCGCGGAAACCCACACAATAAAAGAGTGCAAATCTAACAAGGATAATTTCAAATGCATTAATTGCATGAACTATAAGAAATACAATAAAGATACGTCCATAAACGAAAATCACTCTGCACTAAATCCCAACTGTCCCTGCTACCAAGCAGCGCTGAAGCAACAGCAACAAAACACTGACTACTAGCATGGACCATTTTGGCCTACGATGTTATCAAGTCAATTTGCAACACTCAAGAATAGCGACTAGTAATTTAGTGCAGCTGATGATAGAAAGAAACATTGATATAGCATTCGTACAAGAACCCTTTATAATTAATAATAAACCAGCCTCCATACCTTCAACGTTCCGAATATTTACAGCCGGAAATCAGGTTAAAAGAGCAGTAACATTAATCAATAACAGCGTTGTTGATGTCACTACTCTCAGTCAAATTTCGGATGGAGATTGTGTGGTCATACAGATAACACATAGGAACGAAACATTATTTGCAGCAAGTATGTATTTTGATGGATTGACCGATATAGAATATGATATTAGGAAAATAGAAAACATATTAAGATACTCTAGAAACCAAAAGTTAATGATACTAGCAGATAGCAACTCCAGAAGTAAACTGTGGTACGACGTGCTCACAAATGAACGTGGGAAAACACTGGAAGGATTCATCACCATAAACGACTTACATATCGTAAACGAAAATACAGGAGTGTCAACTTTTGAATCACCAAATGGAAGGAGCTGGATTGACTTGATATTAGTCAACAATAGACTTCTCCGAGACATAACCTGTTGGAACGTAGGAGAAGAAGAGAGCTGCTCGGATCACAAAATAATTTTATTCAAAATAGGAAATAAATCACAAAATCCCACATGGAAGTTTCAAGCCATAAGATACATAACAAAAGTAGAGAAATATAACAAATTCATAAACCTGTTAGCAACAAACTTGACCTCAAATTTTAATTGCAAGAGTAGTAGCGATAACTTGGACCAGGAACTCGCCCAAAAAGTTAACAGTAATTTGAACGCTGATCATCTAACCGAAATATTCCACTCTTCCCTGAAGAAAGCATGCAGAGGTGCATTTGGAGTGGGTAGGTGCAGGAAAAAGGAGTTTAGAGGTAAATCTGTTCCATGGTGGACGGCCGAGCTTACAATATTAAGAAAAAGGGCGAACGCATTAAGACGACGCTATCAAAGAACCATGAACAATGAGCAGCTAAGACAAGAAAGAAAAATGCAATATTGGAAAGGCAACCAAGAGTATAGGGCAAAATTGAACACCGAAAAGCTAAGATCTTGGAAGGAATTTTGTAGTGCCACTGACGGAAATAATCCATGGTCAGTTGTTTACAAAATTGCGGCTGGGAAAACTAGAAATCAGATCTCTCTTACTACACTACAGAAAGAAGACGGAACTTATACCGAAGACACTCTAAGTACAATTCAGTACATGCTAGACAAGTTTATCCCGGATGACAGTGAACAGGATGATACTCAGCGACAAAGAGAACTAAGACGACGGGCAACGGAACCAATTGATACACCAAACGATATGGAATTCACGACTATAGAAATATTGTCAGCATTGAGAAACTTCGACCCAAGAAAATCACCAGGAGAGGATTGAATAACTAGTGATATCCTGCTTCAGGTTTTCAAGAGATTCCCAATTTTCTTCACAGCCTTATACAACAAGTGCCTCAATAGCGGTCAATTTCCAGAAAGATGGAAGCGTGCAGTAATAGTTCCGGTAATCAAGCCGGGTAAAGAAGATAGCCCAAGCGTAACGAAATACAGACCTATCAGCTTGATAAATATAAATGGGAAAATTTTAGAAAAAATTATGATGAATAGGATTCAGCATCACATCAACACCAGAAATCTTATGAATGATAGACAGTTTGGATTTAGGGCCCAGAAAAGCACGGTAGATGCACTTATGTCTATGAAAACTTTCATTGAGAACAACTTGAATACTTACGGATATATTGCTCTCATAAGTCTTGACGTAAAAGGAGCTTTTGACGCTGCCTGGTGGCCCAGCATATTAAATAACTTAAGAGAACTGAAATGCCCAAGAAATTTATACCAGTTATCTCAGAGCTATTTCAAAAACAGGACAACAAGTCTAAGCACAAATGAATTTAGCACTGAGAAAGAAGCCAAAAGGGGCTGCCCACAAGGTTCATGCTGCGGACCCCGCTACTGGAATATTTTGTACAACTCCCTGCTCAACTTAGTCTATACAAAACGAACTGAATTAATCGCTTTTGCCGACGACCTACTTCTCATGACGAAAGGAATGAGCATATTAGACGTAGAAAACTTTGCAAATCACGACTTGAAGAAAATTGAATATTGGGCAAGAGAAAATAAAATTACTTTCAATGACGCTAAATCAAAAGTATTAGTGATATCAAGAAAGAAACAAGCTGCAAACGAGAAGATAAACATCTATCTTAATAACATAATTATAGAACAAGTAGACATCATGAAATACTTAGGCGTTCATATCGACAAACAGTTCAAGTTTGATTATCATATTGACCAAGTGCATGATAAAGCTATAAGCCTAATTCACACTTTATCTAAATCAGCAAAACTAACCTGGGGACTTGGAAGCAAAGCACTAGAAACAATATACAGAGGAGCTATAGAACCTGTACTGACGTATGGAGCACCCTTATGGGCATCTGCATTAAACAACCCGAAGAATCTGAGAAAAATTCAAAGAATCCAAAGGTTGTTTAACATAAAAATCACGAAGGCATACAGGACAATTTCATTTGACGCATCTTGTGTTATTGCTGGCATCCAACCCATTGATATCACGATTGAAGGGAAAGTCAAACTGTACAACTTCTTGCAAAATAAACAAGACTATGACGCACCCTTGCCCCCCAGCGACTGGAACCACCCTGCAGAAGTACCTGAAGTTAAAGAAGCTGATGATGAAGACTCTATATTCAAAATATACACGGATGGAAGCAAAATAGGAGAGCAAGTGGGTGCAGCAGTTGTAATATTCAAACAAGGGACTTCAATTCGAGAGATAAAATACAAGCTAGACAGAAGATGTACTAATAATCAGGCAGAACAACTGGCCATATTTAAAGCGCTACAAGAACTTCAAAACTTTAACAACACACCGGAGGAAGAGAAGACTGTAGCGATATATACAGATAGTACAGTAACCCTAGCCATTCTGCGGAATAATAATAAACATAACTCCATAGCAGAGAAAACCCTTAATATATGTAATACCTTACAAAGACAAAAATGGAGAATACACTTCAGTTGGGTTAAAGCCCATGTAGGTATATGTGGAAATGAGTTAGCAGACAAACTAGCGAAATCCGCTGCTCTAGACGGAGATCTGCCCAATAGCTACAGTTTGATACCTAAATCTGTAATTATTTCTGAAATACAAGAAACAGGACATCAGGTCTGGCAGAATAGGTGGAATGCCACGGACAAAGGGGCACTCAGCAAATTATTTTTTCCAACAATAAAAGATAGGCTGAAGAGAAAGCTTCCTTTAACACCAATTTTCACAGCAATAACTTCCGGGCACGGAAAAACCAAAGCTTATTTACACCGATTTCATATAGTAGACGATCCTAAATGTACATGTAACAGCTCCCAACAAACCGTAAACCATTTAATATACGAATGTGTAGACAAAAGTCAACAAAGAGCCAAGCTAATTCAAGATGTAACTCTAAATGGAAGCAAGTGGCCAGTAACCAACGAGAGTCTTGTAAAACACCACATAAAAGCATTCTGTAAATACATAAATTCAATTAACCTATAAAGATATGTAAATATGTATAACTTGTGAAATCAACTGCTAAAAGATCTAATGTAATATTAACATGTAAATATGTACAATTTGTAAAATCAAATGTTGGAAAAATGTAATGTAATGCATGTAATACTACTATGTAGTGGGGCATGCTGATTGTTATCAATAAAGAAAAAAAAAAAACACACACACACACACACACACACACACACGCACGCACACCCACACACACACACACACACACACACACACACACACAGACACACACACAGACACACAGACACACACACAGACAGACACACACACAGACACACACACAGACACTGGCTATAATTCATCTAAATTATACAATTAATTCAATACTCTTTTAACTTATATTTAAAATATGTTTTTGAGGTGTTGACCAAATTTTTTAAAGTTACTGGTAGGTAATCTATTAAATAAGATTGTCCCCTCTTGTATTGACATCCTTTCCCATGAAACTTGTATTTGATCCAAAGAGGTTAAAGTTATTTCTTGTGTTATGGTTGTGTGCATCACTGTTTCTTATTAATGGTTGTTTTCTTATATACAGTATGATTCCATAAACATACAGAGAATAAATGGTTAAAAGCTTATTATTGATAAAAGCAGTTCTGCATGATTCCCACATTGTCATCTTATATATAAATCTGATGCTTTTCTTTTGCAAAATAAAATACATCTTGGTTTTAGCAGCACCCCCTCCCCCCATATTTCTATACCACATGTCAGATGAGGATATATACATCCAAAGTATATCAATTTCAGCATTTGAACATCACCATAATTTTGGAAATATCTCAGTAAATATATTGATCTACTGATAACATTACATTCACGATCTATGTGTTCTGTCCATTTTAAACAGTTGTCTACCTCAAGACCTAGAAATTTGTGTGTGTTAACATTTTGAACTAGTGTATTCCCAACTTGTATACTAAGATTGTTTAAATTTTTAATTGACCTACTGAATCCCATTATTGTTGTCTTTTGGACATTACATTTCAAATTTAAAGATTGAAAATAATTAAGAAGTATGGAGGTAGATTTCTTCATATTTCTGAGTAATTCTTCATCTGTTTTTTTCCAGCAAATCACTGTAATATCATCAGCATAAGTAACAATGGCACTATTTTTAGGAGGCATTATATCATTGACATAAAGTATAGATAATAATGGACCTAGCACTGTGCCTTGGGGTACCCCATATTTAACTGTTTCTATTTTGGATTCTATATTTTGAACAAACTTGTCATTCTTATGGGCAATTTTAGTCTTTTGTTTTCTGCCAATTAAGTAACTTCTAATTAACTCTTTAGGGAGGCCTCTAACTCCATATCTGTCTAACTTATTTAAAAGAATATTGTGATTAACACCGTCAAAGGCTTTGGATAAATAAAAAAAATGGTGAACTAACCTTGTTACTTTGAATCTTTTCTACAATTACTTGAATGAAGTGACTGATAACAGTAATGGTGGATCTGTTTTTACAAAAGCCATGCTGGAAGTTTTCCATTATATTGCATTTTTCAAGATAGGCTATTAGTGTCGAAAATATGACTCTTTGAAAAATTTTTGCAATTTTGGAAGTTAGAGTGATCAGCCTGTAGTTATTGATATCATTTTTATCACCTTTTTTGAAAAGTGGCTTAATTATTCCAAAAGAATGAGTAGGCATGAGTAGGGTTGTATCTCTCCAGGATACATAGTAGTCTGCCATTGATATGGCTGAACAGCAGGAAGGGTGCCCTCACTTCTAGAGTTTTCTGCACAGTCCAACATCTGGTTGGGGTTCTCCTGTCTTGATTGTTCTGCATGGTCTGTCATCTGGTCTGGGATTCTGTTGCAGGTATATTGGCTCGGCTATTTTTCTTCTTGCCAAAGTTCTTAACATACTATTAAATTCTTTGGGGGTACTTGGCACCATCCTGTCAAGAATTCTACCCTGTTTATCCAGGCATTTTGCCTGTGAGGTTGAACCCTGAGGATGTTTTGATGGGTTTTGATGTATAATCTTTGTTCATGATAGTGCCTCTAAAAGATTCATGGAGACTGTTATCTGAGCATTTACCACAAGATATCATCCAGCTGTTTAGACACACTCTTACATCTACATATTGGTCAGTTCTTCTGAAGGTGTGTCAATGTGCTCATTGCTTTCACCTGCCATTGAAAATTTCTGTATGGAAAGTTTTGAACATATGACTCTGGACACTGCAACAGACAGACCTAAAGACTTTTTTTAATCTATTGATGACACTTCTGTTATCTGGCCCCATGGGGTAGAAAAGTTGGGGGCTTTCTTGTACCACCTTAATAGTCTTCATTCTAGCATCACTATGAAAGTTGAGAACAATAGCTCTCTTCCCTTTTTAGATGTGTTGGTTACAGGAGACCAGACAGCACCTTGGGCCATAAAGTATACAGGAAGCTAACACACCCCAACTACCATTTGGATTCCTTAAGGCATGACTGTCCTATCCAGTACAGAACAATCATATACACATAGGACTTTTGACGTTGCAGACAAGTACAGTATTCATCAGGATATTCATTTATTTTGGAATACTGTGCTGCACAATGTAATTTTGACTTCAAGAAGGTCTACAGAAGGGTGTTGGACAACAGGACTAATTTATCACGCCACCATCATTCCAAGGATAGAGGTGACTGGTTAAATAATTTGTTTATACCTTTTTATGGCACTGTTTACAAAAAGATTGCCCACGTTCATTCCAATTTTCATTTTAAAACCTACTTTACCACTCCTAAGAAGATCCAGCAATACCTTAAGGCAGTAAATAACCCATTGAACCTTAAGGTTCCAGGAGTGTATAAGATTCCTTATGAATGTAGAAGGTTGTATGTTAGACAACATGATGCCACAAACATTAATGCCACATCAAACTACTTTAACCACAGAAGTCAGCTGTAGCTCCACATTGTATAGAATATGCTCACAAAATTAATTTTAAAGATGTTGGTTCTGGAATATGTGGACAAATATTTTGGTAGATTTATTAATGAGGCCATCCAGATTAAACTCCATCCATGGAATTTCAATTGAGATTAGGGACTTCATTTGAGTACAGCTTGGGCTCCAGCCATAAAATACACCTGCAGTAGAAACCCCGACCAGATGACGGATCACGCAGAAGACTCGAGATGGCCAAATGGCAGACTGCTATGCAGTACTTGTCTGGGGTGACTCACATGTTGGGGGATATATATTAGGACAGTCGGCCAGCTTTTACATTCAGTTTGTCAGGAAGGCCATGGAGCTTGGAATGGCCAAAAGCTTGACATGGCTGTGAAGCTATGATTAATTATCCTTCTAATTAACATTTTATAAATTCAAAACTGAATAGATATAGCTTCTTTAAATAAGTGTGATTTCTTAAGTGAACATAACAAAGATAAATGCCAGTTTTTTAGATGTCTGTTGAGGGCATGGTGAGCATAAATTTCGTCTTAATCATGATTGCATGGGCCAGCTCATAACAGTAGCACAGACCTGTTTAAACTTCATTGAGACTTGGGACAAGTTGTCTTTACGACTCATAGTAGTCTTCCCTTAAGAGGGAAGTTGCCTTTCTCTATTTATTCTCATGCTGTGGTGAGCCAATCTTGGTATCTCTTTTTCTCAGTTTCAAAATTCAGGCTATCAGCACCACATACCTAATGTAGAGCCACTAGTTAGATTAGCATTGATTTTATCATCTTTGATTTTATAAATTATCATCTTTTATTTTTTAAATTACAAATTATTCATTACTTGATTTTTTTAAGTATCAGATGGAGTATATTTTTTATTTTTGTGTTTACCTTTATATATTTCTTTATTTGTTTTGCTGAAACAAGTCGTAGTCCTTTGATTTTGCTGAGGGTGACTAAGTAATGAGTAATACAATACTGAGATAAAACAACCTTTTCTCATTCAGTTGCATTCTCTAAATGGTTATCCACGTAACCTTTAGTCAATAAATAAAAAAATGAGCCAAAAAGGTTTTGCTCTATATTACTTGTAAGAGTGCTATGTAGTTCCTTCGGAATGTGTCATAACTGTGATTACAATGAACAATAGGCATTTAAAGATCCCCAAAACATGGCTTTGGTTTTCCTTTTGGCCTCTGTGAGTATACTTTATTTTCCCAGGTGTTACTCATAGAAAGTAAAATTGTTTCACATTTTCTTTGGCTTTATAGGTAGTAAGCATTCTTTGCGGAAAATTTGTTGTCATGTTTCACAAAGTAAGAAAAAAAAAAAAGGTTTAGTTAATTGCATTTTCCTTGTATAACTAGAAATTTTTTGCTTAGTTTCTTCTTGGGCAGCAAGCCAGGTGAAAAGATGATTAGAAATCGACGTTTCGGGAGTGTGCATCTCTCCCATCATCAGAATATTTATTAAATGTTATAATCACAAATGAAACAGTGGATATAACACAAATATAAACAAAGACAAAACACTATCAAAATTCGCATTACTGAACAAAAGACTGTTTTCAGTAAATTAAATGCCAGGTCAGGAGATGGCATGAGTATAGAAAATTCGTTGGGTCAAAGAAACATAACTATTTAACTAGATTATCAAGCTGTATTGATCTGTGCTTCTTAAATCGACAGATTTCCATTTTTAAGGCTGGTTTCCAAGCGGAGCTGAACTGAAATCAGCATCTCGATTAAGCGTGCTCCTTTCAGAGGAAATGGCCAAAGCACAGATCAATACAGCTTGATAATCAAGTTAAGTAGTTACGTTTCTTTGACCCAATGCTATTTCCTCCAAAAGGAGCACGCTTAATCGTGATGCTGAATTTAAGTTCAGCTCCTCTTGGAAACCAGCCTTAAAAATGGAAAAATGTTGATTTAATAAGCACAGATCAATACAGCT
This sequence comes from Mantis religiosa, assembly GCA_030765055.1. Taxonomy (NCBI): domain Eukaryota; kingdom Metazoa; phylum Arthropoda; class Insecta; order Mantodea; family Mantidae; genus Mantis; species Mantis religiosa. Next base: position 111,645,766 of record CM060947.1, read on the forward strand.
TGATAATCTAGTTAAGTAATTAAGTTTCTTTGACCCAATTAATTTTCTATACTCATGCCATCTCCTGCCCTGGCATTTAATTTACTGAAAACAATCTTTTGATCAGAAAAGTGAATTTTGATAGTGTTTTGTCTTTGTTTATATTTGTGTTAAATCCAGTATTTCATTTGTTGTTATAACATTTAATAAATATCCTGATGATGGGAGAGATGCACACTCCTGAAACGTCGATTTCTAATCGTCTTTTCACCTAGTTTGCTGCCCGAGAAGAAATTGAGCATATTCTCGCCAGGAAAGCTTCAGGTCTTATTTTAGAAATTTCTTAATTACAATTGAAAGGCTGAGTGCAACAGTAGTTTAACCCTCCCCAATGACGAGTTTGAGAGTTTGAGTTGACCCTGCCATCTGTTATCATTAACCTTGAACTACCGATTATAATCAATATATACTGAAAGAAATTTATTTTCTGTGCATTGGCAGCAACTTGATTTCTTGCTCTCAAACTAAAGTAACTGGCTGCTGTCAACTTTGCAGTACAATATCTCAACTTCTTTAAGACGTGGGGTAGACCACTGTTGCATTCAGCTTTCCAATTGCTAAGCACTTTATAACTCTGTTGAAAGGTGTTTCATAATCACATTGCAGTAATTTTTATTCCAGCTTTTCTACAATTCCTTTACTGTCAGTTGAAGCACTTATGTCCTATTAAGAGTAACATGGCTTTGAAGGCATATTAGAACATAGAGAAAATAGTAACTCCCTAAAATTTATCCACCAGCATATTATTTAGACTAACCAATTTTTACTTACAGTAAGTAAAGGAAAATATATGACCCAAAAATTTGATACTAGACTCCAAGAATCCAAGAAAAGCTGTTTAGAAAAAGATGCTGTGCTGTGTGTGCATGTTAATGAAATATCAACTTAGTGCTTAAGTTAAGCACCTTTTTATGATTGACCCATTTTTCAAGAAAGTGCTCCCACTACCTTCCCTTTACATGCAACATTTTTCAGAAATTTTGATTTTCTCAAAAATAGTTCTGAGAATTTTAATTGAAATAAGATTTTAAGATTTCATGACATATGAAATGTGTTTACATCTTGAATTTTCTGAGAATGTCCTTAGAAGTCCTCTTCATTCTGAATGACTTTGGCATAACTGGTAAATCTTAAGGAATACAAAGTTTTACTACACAAAAATATAGATCTTGTTAAAATGCAATTTATGTGAACTACATTTTTTGTGGAGTGAACCATAAGGTACTGCTTGCTATTTATTTGAATTTTCAAACACTTATGTTTCTCAAATGGAAAGTTACCTTTTTTAAGTCTTGGCCGTGCAAAGAGATTGTAATGTCAAAGGTGTTGCATGGCAATTAGCTCTTTCTAGATTTGACTGTTGCTTAAATCTACTGTATTTTCCTAATCTTATTGTAACCTATAAGGAAATATGCAATAAGGCCATTTCTGCATATGTTTATTTTGATTGATACAAAGCAGATGGAGTAAGTGTAAGAGTAGGTTGTACAAAAATAGAGAATAGTCAAGTGACTGCAACATATCAGAATTTTACTTTTTCTACTGCATATAAAGTAGTTTTAAGCAATAGTTACATCTATTAATCTGGTTTCTATGTGATTGCTATGAAATCCCAAGTTTGTTAGAGGCATTGTGAGGAAATCAACATATTTGAAAAACGTTCCATGTAAAGAGTAGTCTGGAATGGAGGAGGTTATTTTGATAAATTATCATATATTTAAGATGTTTTAATGTAAATATAACGTGCAGTATTGAATTTTCTGGGAATGTCTTTAAAATTCTCTTCATTCTGGATGGTTTTTGCATAACTAGTAAATCCTAAGATTAGACAAAATCTTACTTCACAAAAAAATATAGAACTTGTTAAAGCACGCAATTTATATCAAATACATTTTTGGTGGACTGAACCATTTTAGGGATATTCCTTGCCTTTTATTTAAAAACAAAATTCCCAGTACGTATACTTTTCTCAATGGGAAGTTGATCTAAGATTAATTTTTACTCCTTATAGTTTCTTAATTATACATAATTCAATAGAGTTAGAACTCCATAAGGTGTTTACTTACATTTCAAGCTATATGAGGGTGACACTGAAAATGTTCAGAATTCCATGTTTCTAAAAACAAACAAAGTTTGTTTACAAAAGTTTCTTTCAGGCTTAGAAACCTACTACCAGCAGGACTACAGTGGGAAGCTATAGAAATATACAAGCATCCAAATAAATTTAACAAAAAGCAAGAAGCCCTCAAACTAAACAAAACCTGGCATTCATACTTGAAGATATAAAACAAGCTCAAATGCAGAGAGACCACAAGCACCAATCAGCTATCAGAGCGGAGAAACCCCACCCACAGAGCACACACTTGTTAGTTCAAGCTGAGTCAATCCCCTAGGAGCAGCTCAGATATAAATACAACACCTCCAGCAAGCATCTCAGTTGTGCTTGAACCTTTGCCAAGAAAACTTAGACCACGCCACTTATACCCGCCTCGGTAGTGTAGATGGTAGCATGTCTGCCTCACGTTCAAGAGGTCCTGAGTTCGAATCTCGTTTAGGCTGAGTTAACTGGATAAGTTTTTTCTGGGGTTTTTCCTTATCGTGATAGACGAATGTCAGGTAACTCTAAGCTCATGCACCCCAGACTCATTTGAGCTTCATTTCACCCGTTTCATTCATCGTCCAATATGACTTAATGTTGGAGGACGTAAATTAAAAAAAAAACCACGCCACTTATGATATCCACCGCAGGTGTAGATGAAACGTCTGGTCATCTGAGCAGCAAACCACGGTTTCTAAGTCCGGAAGAAACTATTGTTAATTATGACTCTGGCTGTGAAAGCTTCCAAATACTCACAAAGTTTGTATATGTTTGATGCTGCTTTCTAATTTTTTTTACAAGTTTATTGCCACATAGTTTTTTTTCTCTAATAGTTTATCATCATTATTTAAAGATTTTGTACTCACCCAAAAATGTCCATGATTTTTTTTAAACAATTTTAAATTGTCATTAATGCCTAAACAGTGTGAAGATTAATTAGGAATGCATTTGGTAAAGAAGGCCCATCAAAGGCAACAATTTATAATTAGTAGAGTGAATTCAGATGAGATCATTTTTTTTCTGATGAATCTCCAAGAACTGCTGTCACCAATGAAAATATTGCTGCTATTTCAGCAATGCTGAAAGGTCATTATACATTTTATATATTTATTTGGGTAACACTGGGCATTGGTATGAATCAAATCCAAAACATTTTACATCAGCAGTTAAATGTGAAAAAAGTTTGTTGTGGATGGATTGCACATAAACTGACTCCCTATCAAAAACAACGGATTGATTGATGTGGGGGGGGGGGGGGGGGACTGTGAAAAAAATACCAAGGCAGCACTTCAAATTTGGTTTGGTATAAATTGCTGGTAATGAATCTTATATTTATTGGCATGTTTCTGAAAAGAAAAGTCAGACAGCTCAGTGGATGTTTCAAACAGAGCCAACTGATGATTTGCAATGCTCGTAAGAAGATAGTTGCTAGTTGTCTCTTCTGTATTAGAAGATAGACCTACTACAATAAAACCTGCCAAAAATGGATCCCTTATATATCGGAAGCATGAAAAAATGGAAAATAAATTTTGGATCAGAGCTATTTCCTATGCAAAATTATGCTCTAAGCTGGAAAACTGCCTAATGCAGAAACAGAAATACTTTCCAGGAACTGTTTGCATAGATAACCTGATTAAAATGAATTACTTTATGTGTGATGGGTTACAATGTATGTATTTTAACAAGTGCAATAATTTTGAGGATGACTGTGCTTGCTCTGAAGTTGTATGAATGATAAAGTCATAAACTGTATTCATTCGAGGAAAAGGGAAGGCAAACCATTAGCTCTCTCAACTTTCCAACAAACATGGTCAAGATACAACTGTTTTGCAGTGTGTTCATTCTGTTTCATTGTAACAAGCGATAAAGTATGAGTGAAAGAAACTGTGAACTTTGGTGATTTTTAAAAACATAGTTGGTATGTACACAAATTCTGTAAAATGAATTCTAAACCTAGACATTATCACTGCAGGAAAAAAATTAAGTTTATTGTAGAACACAATAAGAACAAACATCCGCCTAAAGAATTAACTTCTTCTTCTTATCCCTTATGCCCTTATGCCGTCAAGCATTGGGGTAGCTTTGTTCTGTCCATCTCTGCCACTCCGATCTATTTCCACACAATCTCTTCATTTCCATTATTGTTTCCCCTTGCCTCTGTTCAATTTCCTCAATCCTGTCCTCCCATGAGATATGGGTCTTCCTCTTCCTGCTCTTCTTTCCACTTTCATTTCGAGAACCTGCTTCGCTTTACGCTCTTGTCCCATCCTCCTGACATGTCCATACCACTTCAACTGATGTTCCTCACTTACCATGCCTATCACCTGTTTTTGTCCTGCCTCTTCTTGGATTCTGTCATTTTGCATTCTATACCTTCTAGTCCTTCCCACTACTCACATCTCAGTGGCAGTGATCTTGCTCTGATGCTTCCTTGTAGATTTAGACTCTCTTTGCCATATAGGGTGATGGGAGCCATAACTGTATAATATATCTGATCTTGGTCTTGATGCTTATCTCATTCTTCCCTACTATTGAATTATTCATCTGATAGTACGCTGAAATGGCCTTTTTATTTCTGTTTAGTACCTCTTGCTCTATTTCCCCATCACTGCTTAATATGGTTCCGAGATATTGAAATGTTTCTACTTTTTCGAGAGGTCTTCTACCATAAATTATATCAAGGTCTTGTTCCTGTCTGTCCAATTTTGAGACCCACATTACTTTGCTTTTATCTGTATTCACTACCATTCCTTTCCTTTTCAGTTCTTCATACCATTCTACCACTGCCTGCTTAAGCCTTTCTGATGTATCAGCAATCAATAAAATATTATCTGCATAGAGGAGTACTTGTAATAAAGAATTAACTGTGTTGTTTAAAGTGACAAAAACTAAAATTTAAGAGATTTTTAAAAAATATAAATTAAAGGTGAGTGATTAAAGCAAACAGCAGGGCATGTGCAACGCATCACAAAATCTATAGAGCATGACGAGGTAAATCAGGCTGTGTTCGAATGGTTTGTTAAAGGGCACTATAATCTGTTCGCTGTTAAAATAAAGTATTACTCCACGTTCCACAATGAGCTCTGCCTCTTAGTACGTCATTGGTTATACGTAACATCTGCATATGTGCATGTAAACAGCAATGCCATCACCGGAATTTAACTGCCATCTTTGCCGTTACTCAACCAGTAAATTTTTGAACTTTTGAGTGTCATTGTTATTACTGTAATTACTTTATAATGTTAATTCTATATTATAACAGTAACTTGAATTGTTTACTGAAGGCAGATAAAGCAAGAAGCTTAATAAACCACAGATTGGATTGGACTGTACATATAGAAGGTTTGATTAAAAAGTTAAATAAGCAGTGCTATGCTTTAAAATCATTAAAAATGATAGCAGATATGAAGACAGTCTGAATGGCATATTTTGTTTATTTTCATTCCCTTATGAATTATGGTATCATCTTTTGGGGTAATTCAAATATGTCGGAAAAAGTTTTTCAAATGCAAAAACGAGCCATAAGAATAATAGTGAACCAACCTGCACATGTGAGCTGTAGAGTGTATTTTAAGGAACTGAGAATTATAACCCTGCTATGTTTATACATATACAAAGTTATTTTACATGTAAAAGCTAGTTTAAATTGCTTTAAAACATATGCAGTGACACACCAGCATGATACAAGAAACAGTTCAAACCTACTAGAAATTAGTCATAATACCACGTTATTCAAACATTCCTTCGTTTATAGTGGTACCCCTGTACAACAAGTACCTCTTTATTTAAAACAGATTGACAACCAAAAGATTTTTAAATTGAAACTACATAAATTTTTAAGTGAAGCATGTTTTTATTCCATTCAAGAGTATTTGGAAAGTTAAGTTATATTATTATATTTTGGCATTTACTCTTATACATGTTTTTTGTAATTTCTGTATTTAAATTTTGTACTTAAATTTTGTAAATATTTTTGTTTTGACGTGTCCACAATCTTGTATGGAGATTTAAAGTATGAATAAATTGAATTGAATTGAGTTTAACTATTATGTGGAAGAACACAAGGAGTATTAAAACCCATCAGCCAATGCGATTCATTTCCCCTTATGCTTCTTTGTCATTTACTTTATTCTTACAGTGAACAGATTATAAGGAGTTCCCATTTCTGGACCATTGCTTCAAACTCAAGCTTTAGAAACAGCAAGAAAATTAGCAAAGATAATTTCAAAACTTCCAATGGATGGTTCGAGAGTTTCAAACATTGCCATAACATTATTTCGAATGCTAGTTTTGGTGAAGCAAATGATGTTGTAGATAGTTGCAGATTGGAAAGGGAAAATTGAAATCAGAGAGATAAACTAGTCAATAAACTACAGTTATTATATGTAAGTTTAAAATATATTATATCATACATATCAGCCTATTATTACTTACTCTTCGTTCTGTATTATGTGTTCATTGTAAACCTGTGCAACTATTTTGTAATTTTTTGTACTCAAACACAACCCTCTATAAGATGGAAAATAAATCCCAGAATGATTGCATTCTATTTTAGAGAGGTTTTACTGTATTACTGCTGATTGGAACATGAATGTTTGTTACTACAATTTTTTTCTGAAAAGGAAAAATAACTTTTCATCATGACAAAGCATTGTTCCATGTAGAAAAACTGCATATCTGGATGCCCTATAGGTCATTGCCATGGACACTCTCTTTCCAAAAATTAAAACAAATGGAATCACTTCTTTATGATCAGATGAAGCAGTGGAAGATTACAAAAGAGGACTAGTTTCATCAAATACAAAAATGTATTGATGTTAAAGGAGAATATTTTGAAAAATAATAAAATAATTTAAAATTTTTTAAAGCTGATCCTTGTTTGATTTCCAGGAAGTTTTACTGTCCATCTTGAGCATTTTGTAATGTTTTAAAACATTATAGAAGCTGTTGTTAAAATAAAAAAAAATTACACCTTTTGCTTATATAATGTTTAGGGTATGGGCAAAACAGTGGGAAAGTGTTTGCCTTTACTTCCTTCAAAGATACATATCTGACAAGTATAACATCGGATCCCTATCTAATTACAATTAGTATTTCATTTACTTAAGAATATAGGATGATGTGGCAATAAATGAAGTTTTGTCTTTCAGAAGTAATCAGAAGTTACTTACCATTTAAAGTTTAAATGCTCAGAACAGCATTCTTCTCCTTTTTTAGCTTGATGTGTGACTCTATAGAAAATATTTGTAAAAGTATTTTGACCTCTTACTGATATACAGTATTTAGCCCATAAACAGTTATAAATCACTGAACACAAAGCCAGAAGATAAACATGAGATATGAGGTCTGGTGTGAGCAACTTATGGTCATGGTTACTTGGAAAAGATTAAGCAAACTGCTCATTAGAGGAAAACAGATAGATCGTTAGTGTATGTGAAAGTTGCTTGACAGGAAATTAGAACAAGCTATGGACCAGAAAGAAAACATTGTCCCTGAGTTCTGTGTGCCGAAGGCCAAAATTTCCCCACTCTTTCTAGGTCTTAGCAAACTGCTCATTAGAGGAAAACAGATAGATCGTTAGTGTATGTGAAAGTTGCCTGACAGGATGTTAGAACAGCCTATGGATCAGAAAGAAAACATTGACCGTGAGTTCAGTGTGCCGAAGGTCAAATTTTTCCACTTTTTCAATCTCTTAACATTGTCATTGCTGTACAGATACTTCGCTAATCTGTGGTGCCGATTCGACCTCGCCGATCTTTTTCACCGGGTGCCGAATGAGCACTGACCCCTAAAGACCGCGCGCTTAAAACAAATTCTCTTTCATGTATGCTTGTCTGTAAACCTGCTGCTTGTATAGTATAGCAACGCAAAGATTGTCCTGTAAGGAATGCGCTGTGGGACAAGGACAGCGAATGTGTGTAGCAAGGAACCTCTGTTACACAAGGAGCAGACCCTTAAAAAAAACATGCGCCCTATTCACTCTGTATACTAAAATCGAGAAGATTCATTCACAAAAGTAGAAGCCGCCAGAATGTTTTTGAATGGTCTATAACTGAACTGACATGGGGTGTCATAAACCTGTCCAGGGAGGGTGTGGAAACCTTCACCAACCCCCATGCGTCTCAGCCGTCGGAGACCATCTCTCCTGTGGAGGACAGTAAGGTCTGCTTCGCTGTGAAGGCAGGATGAGACAAATTTGTTGACCGCACAAAACACGCAATATTTTGTTCACTCCCTTTCATTCTAAACATTTTCCTTGCTACATCACATTGCTTTTCCGTCCAATATAGAATATTTTCCGCGCGTTTTGAGAGGCTGCACTTTGTAATTGGTGCTCTTAGCTAGGCTACCCAACAAGTCTGACATGACTTTTGGCTCTCGTGAATGCGTGGTGGAACAAAGATGTGCATCGCATAAAATACCACGCGCTTTATTCATATCCGGGCCATAGGTCGCATGCTATGACGATCTACTCTGTATGCCTGGTGATTGAAGTTGTGCATTGAGCACAAGGACGTAAAAGTTTACTAATGACATCTCTGTTGTGTATGAATTACAAATTATTCTTATTATTCTACTGAAATGAGTATCGAAAAATTCATGTTGGAACAGAGTTTGTACGTGTGATGCATACAATCGTAAAAGTAAAGTTTATAGGAACAGTTCTTACACCATTGACGATCTTAAGGTTAATGTAGCAACAAAAATTGTGAAAATTACACAGAACGTATGCGCTTAAATGGAAATTTCATCCAAAGGTACTAGGAGCTGAGGGTCGAGCTGAGTTAACAAAAATCCGGGGTATCCTGAGAATGGCGAAAGAACGATAAAAAGAACATGCATAACATCATCAAAATACTTTTAATGTAGTTTAGAAGTTACTATCAGCACACTTTTACCTAAAACACACACAATATATGTACTCTTAATAGTCTTATCTATTTGCATTGTACACAATATTGCTACAAACTACTCTGCAGTAAAAAAGGCATTGAACTTGTGCTGTCTGTTTAGTGTATCGCTTACGAGCAGGGCATCTCATAACTGAACTGCCTTAACATTAGAAGTTCATTTGGCTTTTTTTTTTTTTTTACGTTCTCCGACTTTGTCATATCGGACGGTGAATGAAATGGGTGAAATGATGCTCAAATGTGTCCAGGGTCCATGGAGCTTAGAGCTACCCGACATTCGTCTGTAAGGATAAGGGAAAACCCCGGAAAAAACCTTCTCCAGGTAACTCACCGTGATCGAGATTCGAACTCGAGACCTCTTGAACGTGAGGCAGACACGCTACCACCACGCTACCGAGGCGGGCTTTCGAAGTAAAGCAATTTCTCTGTGTTTGCTACTGCTTGTGCATGTGTCAATCCCAGTTGCATCACTGGAATCCGAATTCTCTTAATTTTCAGTAACACGGTATGATGCAATGTCTTCCTCTGTAATCGAGCTATAACCTCCATCATTGTTGATTTGCAACTAATTGTCAGTATCTTCTTCATCAACATAGGAACGCCATTGATATTTTTAAAAATGTCTATAAAAGCTTCTTCCACTTATTTTTTCTTCATCAATCTTGTTTTCTGGCAAGTCACACACACCAGGCTACAGCTTTTCCCATGAATTAATCAACATTTCAAGTTTCCAGCCTGAACCCAAGCAGTAAAATCAATGAATGAAATCACCTGCTCCCAAGAGAATTCAAGTAGTATACCTACCAAAATTAGCAATTTATCATCTGTAAAACAAGCCTTCATTCACTATGCTAAACATTTTTTTTTCAAAACTGGTCTGGGTTATCCGAATGTCCGAGTTAAAGAGGTCTGGATTAAAGAGGTTTTACTGTAGATCTTTAAACCCCACAGTATTGGATGATTTTGCCTTCTTCTGAGCATATGTACAAGGACTTACAAGGAGCCTTGGATCTTCATAACTAGAAAAGCCTGTGAGATTCAAAGTAAGGAGAGACTGCTATATGCATATTGTGACTTTGTGGGTTCGTAGAATTAAAAGTCCGATTTGCAGATATTCCAAATGTTCTTTATTTCCGTAGAAATACACTCTGATTAATTCTCACGTAACAGCATAACGACACATACACACAGTTTACCAAGGTCGATGACCACAACGGCGTTCTGATTACATCACTTTACAACAACATCTACAGCTGTTTACTCCGCTCTGTTCCCGACTGTTCGCGACTGACTTGGCGAATCGTCGCCTTCTTAAATACCTCATTGATAAATTCTAGATTTTTCCGGTACAATAAAGAAACCGAATAATCAATCACCTTCCAGAGGTGTAACTTAATCTATGCCGGCAAGTCCTTTATCTCAGCTATCTTTATTTGCCGGCCCTTTGTGTACACTGGCCGCGCTATCGTACATAACGGCTTCGCGACACTGCACCCTCCCGAACAGCACCATCGTAGCGGACCAGACGATCTAGGTGTAACATTAACATCTTCCCTCGAGGCACCTTCTGGATGCGATAGACCACGTCGTTATTCCTCTTCACCACCCGGTACGGTCCTTGCCATGGATGTTGAAGTTTCGGGCAGCATCCCTTAGTGCGTGTAGGGCGGTACAACCAGACCAGACCACTTTGCTGGAACCCTTGGCTATTGGTTTGCCTGTCGTATCGGGTCTTAATGCGGTCGCTCGCCTTCTGGATGTTCTGACGAGCCATCTCATGCATGTCGTGGAGATGGTCCACCAGGTTCTCCACATACTCGGTTGTTGGCTGTTTTGCGTCCGAGGGGCTTCCAAAAGCCAGATCACAGAGGAGGAGTAACTCTCTGCCGAACATTAAGCTGGCTGGCGTCATCCCAGTGGTGTCGTGTGTTGACGAGCGGTAGGCCAGCAAGAACAGTGGCACCTTGTAGTCCCAATCTCGCTGATGGCTGGCCACGACCTTCCTCAGGTGCTCTTCAAATGTCTTGATGTATATCTCCACCATGTCGTCCGACTGGGGATGTAGGGGTGTTGTGCGGGTCTTGTTCACCCCAAGTCTTTCTAGTGCCTCCTTCATCAGTTGGATACAAAATTGGTGCCTTGGTCACTGCAGCTCTAACGATACCCCAAATCGGCAGAACACTTGCTCCACAAGGCAGTCTGTGATTGTCTTCGCCTCTTGGCTCGGGATGACATACACCTCCGGCCACTTGAAGTAGTCCACGACCACCATCAGGTACTTGTTGCCTCGGTCGGACACAGGGACAAGACAAGACAATCGACAAGACACAGGAGCCGATGCCGACGCAACACATGGGACCCCGGCTGGAAGGCTTATGGAGAGGGCGGCCGACCACCTGACCGCAGAACAGCTCGAGAAAGTGCGGCAACTGCTGAGACGATACCAGCGCATCTTCAGCCCAGGCAGAGAACTACTGCGTCACCCGACGAGAGTTACTGGCGGTAGTAAAGACCTTGGAGCACTTCCACAAGTACCTGTACGGTCAGCCATTCCACCTGAGGACTGACCATTCCGCCCTAACCTGGCTACTCAGCTTTAGAAACCTGGAAGGCCAGACAGCCCGTTGGGTACAGAGGCTGCAGGAGTACTTCACCTCTGAACATCGTAGAGGGAAGCGCCACGGTAACGCAGATGCCATGTCCCGAAGAGCCTGCCCAGAGGAATGCGGCCAATGCACAAGAGTGGAAGAGGAGCGTGCCGCAGCTGTCAGAGTGGTCACGGCAGTGCCTGCGGATGACTGGGATAGCGCAGGCCTGAGGGAGCAGCTGGCGGACGCAGATCTGGGACCACTCTTGAGAGAAGTGGAGGCAGGGACAAAACCAATCTGGGAGGACATCGCACCGAGGAGCGCCACATACAAGTCGTACTGGGCCCAACGGGACTCACTGAAGACAAGAGAGGGCGTGCTGCACCGGGTATGGGAATCGCCCGATTGGAAGACGCAGAGAAAACAGTTGGTACTTCCCCGAAGTAAGGTCCCGGATGTCTTGGTGGATGTGCACCCGGTACTTCAGGAGGACACCTGGGAGCAAACCGGACGATCGACAAACTTCGGCAGCGCTACTACTGGCTGAGGCTCCGAGCAGATGCTGAGAGATGGTGCCGTCAATGTCACGTGTGCGCCGCGAGTCGCGGCCCCCAGACTAGGAGCCGGGGTCGCGTATGGCAGTACAACGTCGGAGCTCCATTCGAAAGGATCGCCGTCGACATACCTGGACCATTCCCACGGGCCCGCATGTCCCCAACTCCGTCCAAGCCTGGATGTCGTTATCGGTGTCCGTCAGGCACCTCCTCTCGACAGGTCAACTGGCTACACATAGTCCATGCAGGGCGTCTTCTGGTCCAGCATCATGTTCTTCGCCCGCTGGCCTTCCAGTCGCGCCGTCACCACCACCTCGATTCTCGCGGGGACCACCACATCCTCCTTCAAGATAACCCTGCAAATTCCCAGGCGTTTTTCGGGTTGCCGGAATACCACCTCTTCCTGCCGTCACCTCGTGGCTCCTGAAAGCATCCAATCCCAGTATCACCTCCTCAGCCACCTTCGCGACGAACTCCCACAGACGCACGGTACTCCGTCCCAAGTTCAACTTCATAGGGCCTCCTTCTCCACAGGCAAGGTGTCACCCGATGCCTCACTAACTTGTATGGTCGGCTCGGCTTTCTCGACGGCAAACCCTTGGCCACGTCAGGTCTGATGATGGTCACGGCTGCCCGGTGTCTACGAGCATGCGGCACGGCTTCCCTCTCACCCAACCGTCCGCGATGAGGCTGTCATCCATACGCCGGCTGACAGCGCGCAGTTTCACTCGAGGGGATGGTGGTGATGCCGCCGACGTGCTCCTCGCTACGCCGGTTCTTACTCCTCGTTCTTCTGGCTGCTCTTCTTGGTGTGGGTCATCTTTGCGGTCATCGTCATAGCCTAGTTGCTATTTGCAGCTTCCGTCTTCCTTGTTAATTTGCCCTTCATTTCTTCCTACTTCTCGGTGATTTTGTCGTTGTTCCACTTCCTGACACCAGTTGTGACTTTGTGGGTTCGTAGAATTAAAAGTCCGATTTGCAGATATTCCAAATGGTGTTTATTTCCATAGAAATACCCTCAGATCAATTCTCACGCAACAGCATTACGACACATACACACAGTTTACCAAGATTGATGACCACAACGGCATTCTGATTACATCACTTTACAACATCAGCTCTCGTTACAACAACACACTACAGCTATTTACTCCTCTCTGTTCACTACTGTTTGCGACTGACTCTTGGTGAGTCGTTGCCTTCTTGAATACCTCATTGATAAATTCTAGATATTTCCGGAACAATAAAGAAATGAATAATCAATCACCTTCCAGAAGCATAACTTAATCTATGCCGGCAAGTCCTTTATCTCAGCTATCTTTATTTGCCGGCCCTTTGTGTGCACTAGCCGCGCTATTGTAGATAATGGCTTCGTGACAATATGCATCTGTATGTACACTGAACTCTCAGTTTAATGGATTTCCAACTAATGGACTGAATTTGACTATTATCTGTTTCAAATGGGATGATGTTTGTCCTTGAGCGCTGCTAGGTGAGCAACCAATTGGAGTCCTGCAGTATTGTCATATTGCATTCCCCCTAAGTGGTGTGTGACGAGTGCCAACCTAATCAATCCCTAATAAATACTATCCGTGCTAAGACTAAAATTCAGATTTTGCAAAAACTGATCCATGAAAATGGTAGTGAGTAATGTATTTAACATAACCGTAAAAAACCCAAATTTTTAGCACATATAGTTTTCATAAGACAAATAAAGAACTAATTTATTATAACAATGCATCGCTTGTAAGCAATGTAATGAATAGCATGTATTAGTGAGCATGTATTAGTGTACGTATATTTGTAATTACACAGAACTGAAACGTAAATGTTTTACATGATGTGATCAAAGAATTATTTTGAATAAGCCAACATATTTGTTAAATTCGATGAGACGAAACAATACACTTCCTACTCGCCTAGCAGAACGTGTCTGGTCACATTATATCTTTGTTTATGAATGGTTTCGTAATCTCTATTTACTCTATAGAGAGTTTGAAGCAGCATTATTCAGTTGTTTTTCCATTTAAAAACCAAGGTAAGTGTATCAGCTGGAACAGCATGCAGTTGAAATGAGACACAAGGTATTATAAATCACCTTCCCCCTTACCACTGCCAAAACAATCCAATTGAGTTAATGTGGGCTCAAATTATGTTACAAACAGAAATAATACTTTTAAACTGACTGAAGTTGAACGACTTATTCACAAAGAAATTGACAAGGAACACAACAAGGCTGGGAAAACTGTGTGAGACAGCAGTTAAACTACAAGAAGACAACTTTTGGAAAGAAATAGCATGTGATGGGATTTTGGAACCTATCATCATAAATCTGCGATACTCAGATGATGAAGAGAATGACAATGACGGATTATCTCTTAACATAAGTAACATTCACAACTATATGGATACACCGCTGGCATTTTCGTTTTTTTAGAAAAATAAGTAATTCATAAACTATAATTAGTTTTGAAGAAACTCTTTTGTGCGATGCGAGAATATTTTCTAAGTCCAAAAGGGCGCATATGCGCAACCAGCTGGTTCTAGACAAAAATTGCCGCATCACATATTAGAAAGAAGAGCCGTATTTTTAAACTATATACTTAAAACATGTTGGTAATATATGAATATCTATGTTGTAATTGTGATTTCAACATCTGCAGTATTATGAAAGTGGAAAATTCAATTTGCGCTCTCTTATGTTTAGCACCAAGAAGACTCGCAAGTGTGTGTGTGTGTGTGGGTGGGTGGGTGGGTGGGGGTGGGGGTGGGGTGTGTGTGTGGGTGTGTGGGAGGGAGGGAAATATTAAAAGAGTGGGGGTAACGAGGTGAAGGCTCTAATGCATCTGCTTCGCTACAGGCGAGAACTCTTCCCATTTGACACACATAATAATGTAGCAAGCATGGTTAGAAGAAAGAAACTGTAGAGACAAAAGATTCAACTAGAGTTTTGAAAGACAAAAGTGATTGTAATTTGGCAGGCAGCAGTGCCTCCTCTTCTACAACACATTCAGCATTTGAATGCATTTATAAAAATTAATGACCACTTGAAGCTTCAACCACAGGTTCTTATCATTACACCATAGATTCATTAACATGTTTGGCACTTTGTTCCCTTTGTACATAGAAGTTTTCTGGTGCAGATGATTGTATTTATTGCAATATTGTAAAATACTGTTTTAATCTGTGACTATTTCAAATACTTATAAATGAATTATTGTATCTGCTGTAATATGTTTGTAGTTAAGCAAAAGCATGTGATTTTAAGACATAATGCAACACCAGAGCTAATTAATTAGTTGGAAGAATGTGCATCTGTGACTTTAAGAACACTCAGTCCTCTCATGAAATGTCAGCTATCATGCTCACCTACAGAGAGAAGCCATAGAAATATTCAAACACAAAAATAATTTTAACTGCAAAGAAGAAGCACTTTGTATAAACAAAGTGTGGATTCCCGCATAACAGAAGCTTCAATCACACAAACATAAAAACAGTAAGCATATGGAACAGTCACTTCCTGACTAGAGACAATTAGAACACTATCAGCCTTAGCCCCGCCGTTCTCCAGCCGATATAAATTAGGTGTGGCACCCGCTTCATTTGACTTCTGACTGCCACAGCAGATGGATCAACACCCTGATGATGCTAGGCACAGTTCCTGGCAAAATGTTGATTCACTCAAGAACTTCTAGACCACGGCCCATAAGTCCGGAACACAACATTTATCTTCTGTTTTTAATGTTTGTGAACCCTATGGTGTGAAGAAACAAACTGTTTCAGATATTTACCACAATAAGGAAAAACTTCAAAGCTTTTGATGCTTAATTACGGTGTTAACAGCTCAAAGAGTAGTGCTACAATATGTGTTAGAAAGCATGGGAAATTTACCAAACATGAGCAATTACATTGCTAAGTAGTTTGTTTAATTGCATTGTGCTGGTGTCATTCAAGGTGTTAAGTTGCGGCCTCTTATCAGTTATTGTGCAAAACTAATGACAGAATTTTGTGCAAGTGATGGGTGGCTGTGATCCTCTCAGAAAAGACATTCTATAGATAATAGATAAATATGGCAAATAATTAAGTGGAAATGATCAGCAAATTGAATTGTTTTGTAATGCAGCAATGAAATCATTGAATCTGGGCACCTCATTATTTAAGTTAATTGATGGAAATTAATCATTTCTTCACATTTTTTTCAGGTTGACTCTATCCAAAATCTTAGCCTATATACGGCTAGTGTGAAGAAATGGTTAATTTCCATCAATTAACTTAAATAATAAGATTTTAATGATGAAGCCTGGGATTCAAGTACTTATGATAGTAAGTCGTCACAAATGGTGTATCTCGGATTTGAGAGCCTCTAGTGGTTTACCGGGAAAAAATGTGAATCATTTGGAGAATTTAATGTCATTGCCCATGGTAGCTCAATGGATAAGAGCGACTGGATGGAAACCAGGAGATCCGTGGTTTAAATCCTGGCCATGGCATTGAATTTTTCAGGTTGATTCTATTTATCCAAAATCTTAGTCTATATATGGCTAGTGTGAAGAAATTATTAATTTCCATCAATTAACTTAAATAATAAGAGTTTAATGATGAAGCCTGGGATTCAAGTTGCCAGAAACGGTGTATCTCGGATATGAGAGCCCCTAGTGGTTTACTGGCAAAAATATATAGATGAGTCAATTGGAGAATTAATGTCAGGACGGCATGTTGGCCATGGTAGCTTATTGCGTTAGAGCGACTGCATGGAAACCAGGAAATCCGTGGTTCAAATCCTGGCCATGGCATTGAATTTTTCAGGTTGTAACTATCTATCTGGGCACCTCATTTTGTCTCACATTTATAGTGCAGATGAGACTGGTCTTCATTATTGTGCTGTTCCAGATAGTACACTTGTACCAAATATGACTGCAGCATATCTAGAGCAAAACTAAATAAGGAGTGAATTCTGCACTACTTTGTGCAAATGCAAATGTCATGCATCACCTGATACCCCTGCTTTTTGGAAAAGCATTGAAATCTCACACTTATAATTACATTATGCATTAGTTGCCAGTTGTTTATTCCAACTCCAGGAGGGGTTAGTTTACATGGATTACTTTTTCTGATTGGTTCTTCAGTCACTTTGTATTCAAAGAAATTCTGAAAATTCTGCTCAAAATCATGAAAGTGGATTTGATTCTTGGTAATGCATCTGCCTACCCTAATGGTGAGGATATAATACTTGGAAGAATAAAATGATATTCCTCCTTCCAAATGTAACTTTGCTATTATTGCCACATCGTAAGTTGGTGATTGGCATTTTGCCTCCACGTGCTATTCAGCTGCGAAAACAAGGAGAGGGGATAAACATGTCACTGACATGTCATTGCAGTTGCCTAGCAACCAGCAATCCACCAATCAAAAGTAAACTGTTGCCATAGCAATCTGGCATGCTTATCCTGCGTTGTGAACCCTATCGCACTACACCACGTGCTTTATGTATGACGCTAGTCTATTGGCATGTTGAGGTTTGCAGTAAACATACATTGTTACTATTCAAAGTATAAACTTGAAAGAAGCGTAGGGACAGTGAAGCACAATTAGCACAAAAATGAATCGAGGAGATATTGACACATTGCTTCACTCACACTGTTTATTCACAGGAGATGTTTCAAGAGCTTTTGCTCTTATCAAGTACCAGCTGTAGTACCAAGTACCAGCTGATGATAAGAGCAAAAGCTCTTGAAACATGTCCTGTGAATAAACAGTGTGAGTGAAGCAATATGTTAATATCTTCTCGATTCACTTTTGTGCTGATTGTTACTATTGTTGCTTTGCTTATGAATCAGTGGTATCACAATACCGTTGTCGTTCGTTGCCCTTTAGTATGAAAAGGTATGCGTTGTTGGAAGGGAACAGGTGTCGATTTAGTTTCAAGGAATATCTTATGAGGTTTTCTGGGTTAATGACCAACCTTTTCAGTTTAATGACCAACCCTTTTTACCTGCCTTTGTCCAGTCCAGTTCTAACATGATAACCCTTACGGTACTTAGGGTATTTCTCCCTGTCATCACTGCCAAACTAAGAGTGTACTGGAAATTAATTATTCTTTCACACTGGCCGTGTGTAGGCTAAATTGTGGAAACGTAGAGTCAGACTGAAAAATTCAATGCCATAGCCGGGATTTGAACCACGGATCTTCTGGTTTCCGTCCAGCCGCACTACCATTGTGCTACTATGGCCAACGTGCCGATATGACATTAAATTCTCCAACTGACTCGTAAGAGTGTACTGCTGCAAGTAGTGAATGTTTCACAGGGTGTAAACAGCTTTACATTTTCGCAACATAATTTGTGTGTTTCAGTGTTCAACTTTAGTGTTTCAGTGATCAACTTCAGTGTTTCAGTGTAACTTTAATAGTTACCTAATTATCGTTACTCATGCCTGCCACAAACACTTGTGCTAAAGAAACAGACAGAAAGAAACTATCTGTGAAGACCACAAAAAATGTTTTTGGGCATGAAATCCCAATTAAAGGACAAGCAAGGGAAATTATATGTTCTGTAAGAAAATATTTTGAGGATGAAAGAGACAATGGGGGTCCAATAATTCCCATTTCAAAAGTACTGGACAGAACCTCAGCTGCTGTTGGTGTAAGTAAGAATACCATAGTTAGAGTAGGGAAAGAGAAATATGCCAGTGAAGGAAATCAGGCATGTACATCGCGGTTACAAACTCCAGGGAAGAAGAGGAAGCGACATAACCCAGTCATTAACCTGGCCCCATTTCAACAAGATGCCATTCGCCGCCATATATATGCATATTATACCAGGAAGCAATATCCTACACTTTCAAAACTGCACTCATCTCTACAAATGGATAATCTTTTTACAGGTGGCAAGACCTCACTTCGAAAAATATTTAAAACTTTAGGATTTTGCTATAAAAAGCTAAATGGCCGTAAGATCTTGCTAGAAAAACCGGACATATGTGCCTGGTGCTGTAGGTTCCTACGAGAAATTATTTCTTGTGATTTTGAGAATATTGTATTGATTGATGAAACCTGGGTGAATGCTAATCATTGCATTAACAGGGGCTGGACTGATGATACGTTGGGAGCAACAGTGCAGGTGCCATTAGGTAAAGGTGAAAGAATAATCCTCCTTCACGCAGGAAACTCTTTTGGATTTATTCCGAACAGGAGACTATCATGAAGAAATGAACCATTCCAAATTTCTTAAATGGTTCAAAGTCAATTTGGAGAGGCGTTCCATAATTGTCATGGATAATGCAAAATATCACTCTGTTATTTTAGACAAAGCTCCAACAATGGCATCCAGGAAGAGTGTTACTTTGGAATGGCTTGTTCGCAACAATGTGCATGTTCAAGACCATTTAAAAAAGTATGAATTGCTTGAACTGGTAAAAGCAAACAAACCGCAGTTCCCAAAATATATAGTTGATGAAATTGCTGCAGAAAAAGGCCACAAAATTATTAGACTTCCTCCCTTCCATTGCCATTTTAATGCAATAGAGTTGATTTGGGCCCAAATAAAGGGATATGTAGCACGCAACAATATAGATTTCACTATAACATCTGTTTTAAAACTAACAGAAGAAGCAATAGCAAAAATAAATGCTAAAAATTGGGAAGATGCTGTTTGTCATACAAAAAAGTTATAGTGGCAGCATTGGAAAACAAAGGCGTTTTGAAAGAAAGTGTGGAAGAACTCATAATTTCCGTGGGAGGTTGCTGTAGCTCTGATGACGGCGGACGCAACAATAACGATGATCATCAGAAAAGCAGTAGCAATGACAGCAGCGACTCTGAGATAAGCACATATTCCCATTGGAATAGAATGCATAATTCTGTGCAGGTATGGCACTTTTGTTTCTCTAAATCTTAGCTGTAGCTAGACATTTATTTTTTGTTCA
The DNA here is from genome assembly GCA_030765055.1 of Mantis religiosa. Taxonomy (NCBI): domain Eukaryota; kingdom Metazoa; phylum Arthropoda; class Insecta; order Mantodea; family Mantidae; genus Mantis; species Mantis religiosa. The sequence continues at coordinate 111,665,879 of CM060947.1, forward strand.
TTCTGAAGATTTTGTATGCTGTAATTAGCTAACTGCTCACTTAAACGTGTAGACAGTCTTATGGCAGTCTTACGATTAATACTGCAGTATGCAAATTTCTAGGTGCATGTGCATTACCGCAACCGAACTTCCTCCTTCCCTCTGCCCATCATCTTCATTGTCTAGCACGTGGAGAGGGACGGCAATGGTGCTATCCCCTCTCCTTCCCCACTCCTTCAACTGTCAATCACCAACTTATAATGCACCCATAATAGTATAGCCAAGGGCCAGAAAGTAATTGTTGCCTACAAGAGATTGTAAAGAAGTTACTGAAACAAGTTATCTTGAAGGGTGAACATAATACTGAAAATAAGAAAGAACCTAGTACACTGCAAAATCTTGCATATGTAACATAAAGTTTAACATTTTTAAATTTGCAGCTGCTTGGGTTGAAATGAAATGTATCATGTTAACTAACAGTTGGAAACAGCTGTTAAATGAATGGAAACAGAAATCAATTTTGAGGGGTTTGAAATTAGCAATCTTCATGAAAATGTTAGTGAAGACAATATTGAGCAGCAATTAAACATAGATGAAAGTCGAGATTCAACTGTATTGGAACACCACAGTGAAGCGAAAAATTATTAATTTTTAGATGAGTCGTATTGAAAGTGATTAAGACTGCTAGATTTTTCCAGGATGAGAATGATATGGGCAACGATAATGGTAAGGAAGAAGAATCGATCACGTCTGGTTCTAAATTATGAGGAGTAAGATGCCATATGGAAAAATAACATTTAGTGGAAGCACAACTAAAATTTTCTGCTTTCTTCCAGCCTTTAGATTACTTCATGCAAATAGGTTTTTGTTAGTAATATATGATATACACATGAAATATTTTACATCTACATATATATTGTGACTTTGTGGGTTCGTGAAATAAAAAGTTCAATTACACCACTCAAAAATGTTCTTTATTTCTACCTTATTACAATGTCACAATTACGAAGAATTTTGTAGTGTACACAATTACAATTTCGCTAGTTCGTCTGTCCACGTACACTGGACGCTCCTTACACACTGCTCGCCACGACTCAACTCAACTGACAGTCGCCTCTCCTATATTGATCGGTGGCCTGAAGTTTCTCGAGAATTCTCTTTTATGGAGTGGGAAAACATTCTCGATGCTTTGCGCTCCTTCGAGCGGCAGGAGAAGGGGTAAACGACGACCCATCCACCCCTGCGGTCTCCCCTCCCTCCACTGGCCTTCATTTATTAATCGGCATCGTAGAGCTTGCCGCTTGGGTAACACTGCACCCTCCTCAAGGCTGGTCGTCCCGAACAGCACCATCGTAGCGGGCCAGGCGATCCAGGTGTACCACCATCTTTCCTCGGGGCACCTTCTGGATGCGGTAGACCACGTCGTTAATCCTCTTCACCACACGGTACGGTCCTTGCCATGGCTGCTGAAGCTTCGGGCAGCGTCCCTTGGTCCGGGTAGGGCGGTATCGGGTTTTCATGCGGTCGCTCGCCTTCTGGATGTTCTGGCGAGCCATCTCGTGCATTTCGTGGAGGTGGTCTACCAGGTTCTCCATATACTCGGTAGCTGGCTGTTTCACCCCCGGAGGTCTTCCAAAAGCCAGGTCACAAGGGAGGCGTAACTCTCGGCCGAACATTAAGCTGGCTGGCGTCATCCCCGTGGTGTCGTGTGTTGACGAGCGGTAGGCCAGCAAGAACAGTAGCACCTTGACGTCGCAGTCTCGCTGATGGCTGGCCACGACCTTCCTCAAGTGTTCCTCTAAGGTCTTGATGTACCTTTCGACCATGCTATCCGACTGGGAATGTAGAGGTGTTGTGCGGGTCTTGTTAACCCCAAGTCTCTCTAGGGCCTCCTTCATCAGGTTGGACTCAAAATTGGTGCCTTGTTCACTGCAGCTCTAACGATACCCCAAATCGGCAGAACACATGCTCCACGAGGCAGTCTGTGATTGTCCTTGCCTCTTGGTTCGGGATGGAATACACCTCCGGCCACTTAGAGAAGTAGTCCACGACCACCATCAGGTACCTGTTGCCTCGGTCGGATATTGGGAACGGTCCAGCAATGTCAACGGCGATCCGTTCGAATGGCGCTCCGACGTTGTACTGTTGCATGCGACCCCGGCTCCTAGTCTGGGGGCCGCGACTCGCAGCGCACACGTGACACTGACGGCACCATCTCTCAGCGTCTGCTCGGAGCCTCAGCCAATAGTAGCGCTGCCGTAGTTTGTCAATCGTCCGGTTCGCTCCCAGGTGTCCTCCTGAAGTACCGGCGTGCACTTCTTCCAAGACTTCCGGTACCTTACTCCGGGGAAGTACCAACTGTTCTCTCTGCGTCTTCCCATCGGGTGATTCCCATACCCGGAACAGCACGCCCTCTCTGGTCTCCAACGAGTCCCATTGGGCCCAGTAAGACTTGTAGGTGGCGCTCCTCGGTGCGATGTCCGCCCAGGTTGGTCTCGTCCCTGCCTCCACTTCCCTCAAGAGTGGCCCCAAGTCTGCGTCCGCCAGCTGCTCCCTCCTCAGGCCTGCGCTATCCCAGCCGTCCGCAGGCACTGCCGTGACTACTCGAACTGCTGCGGCACGCTCCTTCTACTCCACTCTTGTGCACTGGCCGCACCCTTCTGGACAGGGTCTTCGGGACATAGCGTCTGCGTTACCGTGGCTCTTCCCTCTGCGATGTTCCGAGGTGAAGTCGTACTCCTGCAGCCTCTGAACCCAACGTGCTGTCTGGCCTTCCAGGTTCTTAAAGCTCAATAGCCAGGTTAGGGCGGAATGGTCAGTCCTCAGGTGGAATGGCTGACCGTACAGGTACTTGTGGAAGTGCTCCAAGGTCTTTACTACCGCCAATAATTCTCGCCGGGTGACGCAGTAGTTCTTCTCTGCCTTGGATAGCGTCTTGCTGTAGTAGGCTATCACCCGCTCATGGCCATCCTGGATCTGCGATAGGACGCCTCCAATGCAATGGTCGCTGGCGTCGGTGTCCACAATGAAGGCGCCACCTGGTTGTGGAAATCCCAAAATTGGAGCGCTGCACAGGGTCTTCTTCAGGTGCTGGAAAGCGTCTTCGGCGTCCTCCATCCACACATAAGGCCGGTGTTCCTCTGTCAGGCGGGTGAGGGGTTTGGCGATGTTAGAGAACCCCTTTATGAAGCGTCGGTAATAACTGCACAGCCCCAGGAAACTGCGCAACTCTTTCTTATCCTTTGGGCGAGGCCAACCTTTCACAGCCTGTGTCTTCTCCGGGTCTGTCACCACTCCGGTTGCTGAGACTAAGTGGCCCAAGTAGTTCACTTCCTTGCGGAAGAGCTGGCACTTCTTCGCGTTCAGCTTCAAGTTGGTCGCCTGCAATCTCTGTAGCACCTTACTCAGATTCTCGAGATGGTCTTCAAAAATTTTACCGACGATGATGATGTCATCCATGTATAGCAGGCAGGCGTCGTAAGTCAGTCCTCTCATCACTGACTCCATGAGGCGTTGGAAGGTAGCTGGTGCGTTACAGAGGCCAAAGGGCATAACTGTGAACTGCCAGAGCCCTTGGCCTGTCGAGAATGCGGTCTTCTCCTTGTCTCTCGGATCTAGAGCTACCTGCCAGTAGCCCGACTTCAGGTCTAGGGTCGAGAACCACTGCGCACCAGCTAGTGTGTCCAGGGTGTCGTCAATCCGGGGTAAGGGGAAGCAGTCCTTCGTCCATCCCGGTGACGAAGAAGCGTAGCTCGCCGTTCTTCTTCGTCACCAAGACTACAGGGGAACACCAAGGGCTGTCAGACTCTTCAATCACCCCCCTGGATCTCATGTCCTCCAGCATGTCTCGTACCGCCCCTTGCTTCGCCAGCGGAACGCGTCTATGTGGTTGTCGAATAGGCCGGGCATCCCCGGTGTCGATGCGGTGAAGCACTTTGCCCGTGCGGCCGTAGTCACTATCACCTTGGCTGACGACGCGCTGATACCGTCTCAGCAGTTGTCGAACTTTCTCCAGCTGTTCTGCGGTCAGGTTGTTATTTGCCGCCTCCGTCTTTGCTGTTAGTTCCGCGGCCAGGTTGTTATTTGCCGCTTCCGTCTTCGCTGTTATTTCGGCCTTCATTTCTTCCATCTTCTCGGCGATGTTGTCGTTGGCTGTCTTCATTTCTTCCATTTTGTGTAAAATCTTTTCCAGTGCCGATTCCATGGCCGTTGTCTCACTCCTGATGCCAGTTGTGAGTTCGTGAAATAAAAAGTCCAATTACACCACTCAAAAATGTTCTTTATTTCTACCTTATTACAATGTCACAATTACGTAGAATTTCGTAACGTACACAATTACAATTTCGCCAGTTTGTCTGTCCACGTACACTGGGCGCTCCTTATACACTGCTCGCCACGACTCACTCAACTCAACTGACAGTCGCCTCTCCTGTATTGATCGGTGGCCCGAAGTTTCTCAAGAATTCTTTTTTATGGAGGGGGAAAACATTCTCGATGCTTTGCGCTCCTTCGAGCGGCAGGAGGAGGGGTAAACAAAGACCCAGCCACCCCTGCGGTCTCCCCTCCCTCCACCGGCCTTCATTTATTGATCGGCATCGTAGAGCTTGCCGCTTGGGTAACAATATTAAAATCTCAAGTGTAACATTTTATTTTAATTATTCAGTATATGTAAAGTCAGACTAAAAAATTCAAAGCTGTAACTGGGATTTGAACCATGGATCTCCCGGTTTTCATCTGGTTGCTGTTAACTATTGAGCTACCATGGCCAATATGCCAGTGTGACATTATCCAAACCATAGAGGAGATTCAGAACAGTGCAACCAGACCTGCGTGCCATCCCACTAAATGTGTTCCAGGAGGCATTCCAAAAATAAAACAAATGATGGGAATGGTGTATTGCCAATAGAGGGGACTATTTTGAAGAGAACAGTGCTTAAAATGTAGTACAACAAGCAATAAAGCTGATAAAGCGAAAATTTGGTTTCTTTTTGAACATGCCTTGTATTGTAATTATTGGCATCAACTCTGAATATATAAAAATATTTTGTTCCATTACAATGCTGTCAATTACCAGGATCATGTTTGGCTCTGCCGTGTTCTAGAATTTTGTCTCACAGGAGTTCTTTTTTATGCCAGTAAGTCTACTGATGTAGGTCTGCACTTTTAAGCACACTTAAAACACTTTGGGCCAGGTTTGAACCTGAGATCTTGGAATCAGTTGCCTAACCAACTGAACCACCCAGACTTACATCAACTTTGAATCGTGAATCGCAATCAATATAAACATAACAAATTTCTATGTATAAAAATATGAAAACAGTATCTCGATCACTGCCAAAAATATTTGAATTGCTAATGCCAATGATGTTTAACTTGTTCATGATCACAAAGAATACAGAAATCATTCTAGGCTTTATCATAGAGAAAAAAGAAATAGAAAGCAAGAAATTCATCTGATACTCCATTTGAAGAATGCCATACCAAAGGAGTTCTTGTGCAAGGATGATGCACTTGTCCAAGTAATTTTTGAAATAATCCTTACACATTTTCTAACTTCTGAAAGAATGCTTGCAAAATTCTCTACTTCTGGCAAAAATAAATGTCTGAAGAAGGAACTATTTAAAAATTAATGTAATTATGTTCATTAATTGAACTGATCGTTGAAGTCACAAATAAATGTAGCATTTGTGTTTGATTTCTTCTTATCTTATTACATCTTGACAGTTTGAACTGATAAAAAAGTTCTGTATTTACTCATCAGAAACTCTTTGGTTTGAAACAGAGCACTATAATTTGTTCAGCACCGATTGGAACTATAATGGGACAACAAAATAAACCGTTTTGATGTGTTACTTATCAGCTTCCTGTATCTAATGTACCATGCAGTTATAATGGTCAAAGATCACAAGTGATTCCATATGCAGTTCCTAGATGCACATGTTAAAAATGTGTTAAAAATGAGTGTGTTAAAAATGAACTGTTAATTTTCTTTGGCACCCTTTGCTTGCTAATTCATGGTTTCCTGACTTACAATTCTGCTCTGGGTTTGTTCTAATTCTGTTTCCACAGTTCTATGTGTAATTCTCTGTTGTCTAGGGAATAAATGCAAGCCTCTGGTTTATTAGGTAGCGGGTTCAAGCCCAACAGAGAGCAGTGTATCTTTTTCGGGCATAAAAATTCTTAGCATGGCTTCCTTTGGAGGTAAAGACGGTGATCCTACAATATGGATTTACGGCATGTAAAAGAACCTCATACCCGGTAAAGATATCTGAGAAAAATTAAGTGCTGTTTCATGCCCAATATATACTGGGACACTGAGAACCATAGCAGTTAAAGATTGTCCATAAATAAAAACTCAATTTAAATTTCAACACAGATGTACGGGCATAATATGTTCAACTTGTTGACATGGTTTTTTCAGTTTCTTCGTCAATAATTTTCTGCGACTGAATGTTGAGATGACTGTAATCTTTTTTACTTTTTCTGTAGCCTTGCTGCATTGTCCAGTAATGTTTTTAAAAAGAATGTAAATCATTTCAGCTTCCCAGTTGGATTGGATTTCTTAATTGGCTAGTTTTAGTTACTATCTTATAATCTTAGTACTAATGATCTCCAGTTAGCAATTTTTATTTATAGAGGCTGAGGCAACAGAACCAGCAAGATGCACCATCTAACAATAATCTTCAAGAGCAAATACAGAAACAAGAACAGGAGATCCTTCTGTTACGTGAAAAGCTTAGTATGCAGGTAAGCCTTCACCTACTTCATTTTTTTGCTCATTTGAAGCATATGTTCTATCTATCTCTGCTGCTTCTCCTTTCTCCTTTGAAAAACAGTAAAATGAAAACCTTACGTTTAAATGTCACATCATACTAACCTGATTTAGAGAATGTTTTGCATACAGGAGACTTAATCTTTGAAAAACAAATTTCTAACTTAATGTTGTGCTTGTATGATGTTAAAGTCATTATAGTGAAACTGTAATAGAAACTGTACAAATAAATATATCATATCATAAAAAAAGCCTTAATGATTCAGCTGGGAGGATAAATAAATACCAAAATGAAGAAAAGAATCAATCTTATGAGAGACATTGTTTCTGTAAAATCTGAGATAAATCCTACGAGTAGAAAAATGGCATTGCTAAAGAATTAGAAGAAATTAAATTTTACATGAAAAGGGAAGAAGAAAAATGGTGTAAAAAGAGCACTGGATCAGCATGAAATAACCCTTATGAGTTGGCAAAGAAAAAGAATAGAATGGTGGATGCCACAGTGGAGGAGGTATGCTTTGATTGGTATCATGATATTGTCTAAAACTAAAGCTGCTAAGCATTTGAAATTTGATACTACTTCATCATGGACCATATTTAAGATCTGTTTGTGGCCATTCTGTTCATAATGAATAGACATTGGTGACAAAGTGAATCTGTAGGGGCAAGCAACTGAAACATTATTATGTTAATTGATGGAAATTAATCATTCTTCCACGCTAGCCATATGAAGGCTTAAGTTTGGATAGGTAGAGTTAGACTGGCCAGCATAGCATTAAATTCTCCAACTGACTCCTATGTTTCTTGGTAAACCACTAGGTGTCTTCATATACAATGAGAAATACAGTTTTGGTAACTTACTATTGTAAGTACTTAAGTCTCAGGCTTCATAGTTAATCCACTATTATTAGTACCAAAAATGAGTCCAGAATATGTAGGAACATATTGGCATAATAACACAACATTGTACGGGAGAGATTGTTTACCTCTGACGGGTAGTGGCGTACATGTGGCATATGTAAGGAGTGCCATCCCCCACACCATACACAGTGCTGACGAGGGATGTCCAGCAGCTACTTACAAGTGGTCACATGTGGCACTCCAGGCTTCAGTTTTGGTTGTTGTGGTACTACTCCACAGCAGATATTTTGTGCACATGGTTTATATACAGCAGGGATTATACCATCAAATTTTCAGGTGCATAGCTGTTTGAGTACAATGATAGTTCCCTCGTAAGGTACTTTGTCCTTAAGCCACTGTTTGTTTTTGGTCTTATGAGGTGATGCATCTCTGAAAAACAACACATTGTTTATTCTTGAACATTGGCTGATTGAGGGGTTTTATAATTTGTCTCAAAGACCGTATTTTTGCATTCTTCAGCATTTGTCTTCACATCTTTTTTGCAAAATTGAACCTTTTTTGCATCCTCATAAGACATACCCAATTATACTATCACAGATGATGGGTGATGTCTAGGGCCTGGAAGTTTAGTCAAAAATTTGTGAAGTTAGTTATGCACGAGATATAGGTCGTCAACTGAGTTAGTCATCTCCTTGTGCTGTTGGTGGAAGGTCATGAGCATTGGCTGTGCCAAGCAGAGACGGAATACTTGTACAGGTGCAACAGTAACTAGTAAGTAAGTAATCCTTATTTCCATTTCAATTACAAATTATTACACATTTACATATTTATTACTACACTGAGTTGCTGGTTACCCTTGAGCCCAATAGACTCAAACTCTGAAGTTATCAAGCTAATGGGTTCCTATTGGCATCTTATCTAAAATAACTTCATCTTCATTTTCATCATATTTGCTTATCTTCCTCAACCATTTGGCTCTTTCTTTACCCAGAAAGTTTCCAATATCAATTAAATTTTTCCTAGTTTTTACTTTCGTTAACTTCATTACATGAATTTCTTTTGGTAGCCTTGACCATTCTTTTTTACCTGTCTTCTCCCTAAGCAACCTTGTTTCTTCACAGTCTAAAACCACATGCCATTCTTTATCCCTTTGGTGACACAATGGGCATTTCTGCAAGTCCCTCCCTCTTCCCAAACCATTCAGTTTCACCACCCTTGTTCTGGCCCATACAAAGCCTTCTCTTGCTGCTTTATCACAAATATCAATGTATTTTTCCCTGTTCCACATCACTTTCATCTCTCTATAAATTTTCAGTGAGCTTTTCAAGTTGAAGCTTCCTAACATTTCTTGCCTTTCAATATCCACTATTCTTAACCTAAATTCTTTCCAAAATCTGCTTTGCAATGATTCCCAGTTTTCCCACATGACACCAAACCCTATTTTTAAAATCATTTCCTTTATTTTATTTAGCCATGAATCTTTCTGATTTAGTCTTTCCTGTACTATCAAGCATTGATACAGAATATTCTGCTCATCTAAACTCCTAATTCTTGCCCAATATTTCAACACCCTCTCCACCATTATTCCTCTAGTTCCCAGTCTTCCCAATTCTGCTTGCGCCACTCCATTTTGTGAAGCTCATGGTACGCCCAAAACTTGTTTGCAAAAGTTTCTATGTATCACATTCATATTTTCACCCCCTTCTCCAAACCCCATAACACTACTCCATACAGCATTTTTGCTTCTACTGCGGCTGTGTAAATTCTCTCCAGCTGTTTTATTTGCATTCCTGGTAATTTATTTAGACATGCTTTAATAGCTTTTAATTTAATTTTACCTTTTGCCATTGCCATTCTCTTCTGCTCTCTCCAACCCCCTTTTACTGCTTAATCGTACTTCTAGATAATTAAATGTATTGACCACTTCAATTTCTCTTCCTTGCCAGTACCGTTTCTCCTCTTTTCTTAACTTGTTGCCTTTGTTAAATACCATAACTGTGGTTTTGTTTACATTAATTCTAAGGCTCCATTCCTTACAAAATTTATCTATTGCTCCAATTGCTCTCCCTATTCCCAGTTCAGAAATAGCTCCTGCTACTGAATCATCTGCAAATAACAAACCAGGTATTTCCCTGTTATTAATTATTGGCACACAAGAGAAACTAAAATGCATTCTCCAGAAAAATATAGGAATATAGGATATTCCACTCTGTGTTAAATTTGGGATGAACTATATGGTTCTAGAGAAAATTATAATGCGCAAAAAGGAAACACTAGCACCTCCTTTAAGTTTAAATTTGCCCCAATCATGTGTGATGAGAGAAGCTTTTCAATACAACCATGTCTGAGGAGAACAGAAGATCGTTTTCATTTGAAACCTTCAAAATGTATATTGCTGTTCACTGTAGCAAGACATATGTACAGATATAAAGTATTGTCACAACGAGTTAGCTTTTCATTTACTGTGCACATTAATATGAATGATTCTTTTATTTATATTCATATATCTGCAAAATATAAGTTTGTTTTTGTAACGGTAGTTTTTGTTTGAACTGAAAATGAGTTTTGTTTTCTGATCTATTAGTGGGCCATGTAATGACAGTATAAAAAAAAGTGATGAACAGTTGCTATGGGAAGAAAATCAATAATCTTGATAGATATATGTTCTGTAATCTTGTTTCATGACGATGGAAAAATGTAGCAGTGAACGTAAAAGTTTTGTAGCAGAAAATCAATAATCTTGTTTCATGATGATGGAAAAATGTCGTGGTGAATATAAACGTTTTGCATAGTAATAGAAAATCAATAATCTTAAAACAGAGATATTCTGTGCAGGAGTGAGGAATTTTATGTAATTAACAGAAACTATTTATTAAGGAAGTAAGATTTGTCGATATGCTGGAGGTAACTTGCAATGATTGACTAAGAAAGAAAGTTCGAGTAAAATCTAATCCAGATTATACAATTAAATTATATATTATGAAATTGGACATATCCACAATTTTATTTATTTCAATCGAAACCACACCTGAAAACTAGAGATCTCATTACTCTTATTTAATTAGACACAATCATCAAGAAACAATTCAAACTACAACAAAGTAACCCTGTTACATCTGGCTTCCCGACTTGGGTCTTCGAAACAGTCAACAGGCATCCTATCTGCAACGAATAGAAAATATGGTTACATTTTGTATAGTTTAAGATTAAATGTGAGATATATTCTATGACACTGTGTCCGTCTTGTGACTACATTTGATAGATTGCTGCTGCCTGTGACCTTGTTGGTATGAGTATTGTGTGACTACATGGCACTCAACCCCCTCTCATATGTTTACAAGATCCAGGTAACATAACCCTGGCACTACTAACCTGTTATATTGTTTTTTTGGCTAAACAAGCATGCTGATGATATATACTCTGTAATTTTGTTTGTTCTCTTTAATATCAAAATAAAAAATGTTCCCATCTGTAAGAGAATGCTTTTGTGAACATTTGAGCATGCCAGCAGAGGACGTTTTTGATCTCTCCAACCTAATTGTCTTCATTCAAGATGCATAAGAGACACTTCACTTTTTCATGAATCAATGTCAGATGTTGTGGCAGAACTTATGGCATGACCAGGTATAACCCAGAGTTTGATGGTCTGCTAGAGAAGCTTGAACGAGATGGCAAAGCAATCATGAGAGCACTATTATCATCATAGGGAATGGAAATGAGAAGTATTTATTGAAATTTGAAGATAGAGGCATAATAAAGATATTGTGTAATCTTAAGACCTCTTTTAAGATTTTTTTTCCCTTTATATCTTAAAGATTTGATATCATAAGTAGGCAGTTACAAACAACAGAAATGGATTTAGGCAGTTATAAACTTAAGTAGTTCTTCAAATTGATTCTTGAGAAATGAAAATCAAAATTTGATATTTATGATAATCTAGATTTAAAAAATGCAAGTCTCTTCATAACCTTGTTGAAAATGAACATACTAAAGTTAAGGATAAGTAATCCATAAACAGAAAATAACAATATTACACAAATAAAAATAATTGTAACAGAATCTGCACTTAAATTAAGAAAAATGTGTGATCAGAAAATAATTCTGGGATGAATCTTCTTCAGACATGAAGGAAACTAGTGAATTGTATTGTTTATGAAAGCCCTTTATACTGATGTGGAATAAATTGAGAAAACCAGAAAATGAGTTTGTTATTACAGGAACTGCAGTGAACCATTTATATTTTGTAAAACTTGGAGAAGTTTCATTTGCTTGATAACCATGAAGGTCATCTTCATCGAGTTTACAGTTTGATCCTTGAGGAGTCAGTATTTGCATCTAGATATCAGTATTTTAAAAACTATATTTCTAATATAAAAAATGAAAATTTGTCATATTCTCTTCCACAGTTCTGCAAGATAATATAATTTAAGTAGCAGATTAGACTGGTTATGCAAACTTGAATATAGCTCTACAAATATACTGGAGTACTCCTTTCAGCTGCTCAGCAGAAAGAAAATTTTCTGTTCTAAGGTGGAAAAATATTTCTTTAAGGATGTGACCTTGCTGTAGAAATAGATTTAATGGTGGAACTGGACTGTGAAGAAACCATCAGTTGTTTGCCAATTATTTTTAATCCAGTGCATGTTCTTTGTATAACATTTTTCTATTTGTAATTACAGTAAAAAGACAAGCATGATGTTTTCAACCCTCAGTTAATTTAACTTTCACACTGAGCGAGATGGCTCCATAGTAATGTGTAAGGCTTGAAGGTCTGTAGTTCAAATCCTATCAGAAACTTCCTCCCTGACAATGGGGTTTTCCAGCTTTTCTTCAGGTCTCATAACTGACCATTACTAGTCAGATGACTTCAAATTAGGGCTGGAATATTTTCTTCCCAAATATCATTTTATTGCTGATTGTATCACCAATGTTCATTGCTATACTCGGATTGAACTTGGAAGGCAGTCGTCTGCTAGTTGTGCAGAAACTTGAAGTGTTATGTGACTTAAACAGCCAGTGTGCTTCATTTAAGTGTCGGCATACAAGCAGAGCTGTTCTCTACTTGCTTCTTGAAGTTTTCTTTCATTTGCTAGGAAATAAGGGTGAAATAAAGTGTTAGTGGGAACTATAATGGCAGATACATAAGTACATAATTTATTGAATAGGTAGGCAAGAGAAATTGTGTATTGTGTGCACAGTTATTAAGAAAGAAGGTTGGAGATGAACAATGAAGTAGCAATAAGTTCCGGGTCCGGTGCTGACAAACTTCAGGAGAACACAACAAGCATGTATGAAGTCGGGCCATGAACAGTGCAACGTATTTCAAGACAAGCCAGTGAAAACATTAAAAGCAATAAGGCCCCAATAGTTAAATCACCAGGTAAACGACACAGTTACAAAAAGAAAGTTACTGGTTTAGTAACACGTCAGTATGCTCGATCGTCTCCCAGAAGTGGAACAATATGGCAACACTACTTCCAATAGCTCTGTCTCTTACTATGTGTGAACCTTAACTTCCACTCTCCTTTCCTACCTGAACTCGAGTCTAGGTGCCTTTGTTATAAAAACAGGCATTAAATACTAACTTGAAAAAAAAAGTATGTCCATAGTCATTTATTAAACTTGAATGAATCACCAATATATCTAATATTCTAGGTAGGAACACGTGCTCAGTGGTGCCAACAGTAACCAAATATGGATACACTGTCTTTTTAAAGAACTATAACAAAAACTATAGTAAAACAAATAGATAAATCCCTTGTATGACACCATTTTTTTGCATAGAAAATTATAACATTGGTCAGTATATAAAATAAATAAAACCATTGACCTTACCAGTAGAATTGAACATCTGGGAAAAATACGCATCATTAAAGACAGTAACAGTGTAATAAATTTTGAAATGTTGAAACTTTGCATTCCTAACACCAGACAGCAGCGCTGTCAGACTCAGCAGGAAGCCACACAAGAGCTTCATTCACCCAGTAAGTAGCTGATGACGATGATGAATGCCCTCAAAAAATTTCAGTTGTGTTGTAACATATAAAAGTGAAGGTGAGTATAAATAAGTATGACTCTTCAATACTCCAAATGAAGAATAGTGCTTTTGTTTTTAATGTTCAATGGAGGGAGAAGATACAGGACAAAGTGGAAGGTAAAATCATAGTGATAAACATGTTAATGGAAAAAAAAAAGGAACCAAAGAATAAGGGAATTTTTAAGGAAGATTGAACAAAAGTGAATCAGGAAAGAGTTGAAGAAGAAGGAAACTATAGTCACAGATTTAGAAGGATAAGAAAGTTCAAGAGCTCAACAGCAATGCAAAAAGCCAGGATGCCCAGCATGCTGGGGAATGTATTAGATATACATTTAAGATTTGTGATAGGATAAGGTAAAACTAAGGAACATGTAGGTTACTGAAAACTTGTAACTATTTGGTACAATTATGTTTGTAATTTTTACAGCCCATTCCAGATTTGGACAATGTGCAAAGTAAAATGGATGCACAAGAAAGATTCTGGAAGTCAAGATTAAAACAAGTAGAAGTGGAATACAGGAACGAAGTGGAACAGCTTAAAGCTCAGTTACAAGAGGCAAAAGGTAATTAACATGTACATGAGTATGAATACTATATACTATTTTGCATATTTACTAATGTTGTTTCTCAGATAGAAGTTCCTGTTTAATTAAATAATACCTAAATATAGTACCTTTAGTAGGCACACTAAACTTTCTTGTAAGATAACAAAATATCTAAGTATTACAGTTACAGCTAGTACTAACAGAATAATTAAATACTTTACCTTCACACTTCATACTTAAAAAGCAGAATGGAGGTATATACTTTGACATGTTCAGTGTTCACAGACCATTGTGGCTTCTAGTTAACTCACCGAATGCAAATCAATCTAATCTATGTGCTTCTTCTCTCCTTTATGCATATATTTTAATATTTATACCATCCTTTTCACTAGTATAATCTGAAATTGTTAGTGAAAAATGAAGGCAACTAATTTAAAACAAATACTGCAAGTACTGCAAAAAAAATTTTATTCTCTCAAAGTTGTGAAATTATAACAGTTTTCAGTTAAGGAAGACTAACAACTATAGTAACTCCTATATGCTTAAATGATATTAGTAAAAGATAAATGTAACACAAAACTTTTCTTACAGAATCCTATAAAATGATGGAACGCGTTATAGAGAAACCTGAGCCATTGAAAATGTCAATAGGGACCAATACAGAACCTGTTGAAGTTGCAGTTCCACTAAAAGCAGCACCAGTAACTACAATCACAGAACAGCCAGAATCACAAGGACAACCAGGAAATGTAAATATTGGAGATTCAAGTATCACATTAGCAGAATTGACTGCCAGGATTGAGAGTGCAATTCGTGCAAGCCAAGGAGGGTCCACAGATGTAGGAAAGGAAAAAGAGAAGAAAGAAAGTCCACAAATATTTAGAATACATGAAGAAAGACCTGAAAAACCCCCTGTAAAATTAAAAAAATCACTGTCTGATCCAAGTACTTATAACAAATCAGTTAAAATTAGAAGGAACTCACAGCCAGTTAAATCTAATGTCTCAAAGTCTTTGTTTTCAGATGTTCAGCCACCAAAGAGTGCAATAAAGTTAACTAGTGAGTCAAGTGATGAATCTTCAAGGACAGAACAGCAAGGTACAGCATCCTCTGCAGATGAGCCACAGCAAGTAGGAAAGGCTAGTTCTGCTTCAAAGGTGGTTAATGCCTGGTCATCTATACAGTCTTTGGAAAAAGAACCTGATAGTATAGTTGCCTCAAAAGATTCAGGTTTGGACTCACCAAAAAGAATTCCTTCAGGGAAGCTTACAAAGAGAGAGTCCAATGAGAAAGGTTCATTAAAGAGTACAATTACATTAAAAGAACCCAAAGCCGTGCATAGACATGAAAAAAGTGAATCTGAAGAAGATGAAGAGGAAGTAGAGGAGGAAGAAGAAGAAGAAGTAGAAGAAGAAACAGAAGAGCTAGAAGAAGTAGAAGAGGAAGAAATGGAAGATGAGGAGGAGGAGGAAGAAGAAGAAGAGGAGGAGGAGGAGGAGGAGCATGAAGAGGATGAGGATGAAACCCCTACTAGTCATGAAACAACTGATGCTGTCAGAAATATAGAAAGGTAGGTGAAAGAAATAGGTTATTGTAGGGTTTAGGTACAAGTTACTAGGCCACTTATTAAGATATACTGTAAATAAGATAATTAAATTTTTGTTTATATCACTGGTCAACAATGAATTTCTCCCAGAAAATTTGATTGTGTAAGATGTGGAATTCAATCCATTGATTTCAGAACTGGTTTCATTTGTTTAATATCACATTTATTTATTTTGCTGTAGTACATCACAAGGGAAAGGAGAAGCGATCTTATATATCTTACTGGGTAATGTAAGCAAAATATTTGTGTTTTCTCATAAGTTGATAAATTACTTCCTTTGCAATATGTCCCAGACAGCAAACATCCATTGTTTTCAGTTTCAGTTAGAACAATCTCATTGACAGAAGTCTTTATTGGTGGTCTAATAATAGCACTGTGTAATAGTATGTATGGAAAATTGAAATATAACTGGTTTATTTATTGAATTTGTCAGAAGACTTGGTACACAAATGCATATTTTAGCCTGAAACTCATAGGTATACCTAAAAAATGTGAACAAAATTATCATCGTCATCATCTTCGTCTTCATCATCATCATCATCATCATCATCATCATCATCATCATCATCATCATCATCATCATCTTTTCTCAGCTAAGATTGAAAGTAATTTTTCTATATAATTTCAACACAAAGCTTTCTGTATCCATTTCCTAATCTGCCCAAATAAAAAAAAAAATAGTTGTGAAACATGAGTGTGGTATTAGAAGCAGTTAATTACAACTTCTACCATTGGAACATCTGTGGAGATTTGAAAGTACTTGGCATACCATGGTGAATGCAGGGGGGATGTACAAAATTCTACTGCTTTCTGTGCCTGACAGTCACAAAACTGGAAGCAAAGAAGCACCCAAGAGAAGAAAATATCAGGTATGTCCCATTGGTTGATCATGAAAATGTACAACGTCTCCCTCTTCACATAAAGCTTGGCCTAGTGAAAAACTCTTAGAAAGGCTAATTCAGTTGAATTTGAAACCTGATAGAGAAATGTAGTTGTATATTAGCTGCAAAACTTAATGAAGGTGTGTTTGTGAGACCATAGTTAAGAAAATTATAGCATGATAAATTGCCCTCAAAATTGAGACTGACCTGAGCGGTTGGAATTCATGTAAATGCATGAGTTTTCTTGGAAAAACCAAAGATGACTACAAACACGAGTGCAGGAACTGCTTCTTCATGCATACAAGGAAATTTTGTTCACATATTACTGAAAATTTGTTTTCTAAATTCCCATTTAGATTTTTGCCCACCCAACCTTGTTGATGTAAGTGATGAAATGGCAAAACATTTCACCAGGACATGAAAGTAATTGGAAAATCATTACCAAGGTTTTTGAAATGAGGCAATGATGGCAGATATTGCTGAAAATCCGACTTTATTTTTACCTATTTTGAACAGTTGAAATAAGAATATATCATTATTTTGTTATTTGCTTTTTATCAAATTAATGTTGACAATAGCGATTTCCTTTATCTTTTTGCCAATAGAATGTGATATGTACATTTTCACATAGTTTTTTTAAAAAAGTTTAATAAGGTTTATCAGAAATTACTAAAAAAATTGATAGAAAGAAAAATTAAAATTACATTTGGAGTTGTGATACTAATATTAATAGAAAACATTTTAGTTTTACGTTTTTTATTTTCTATGTTGCTTCTAAAGAATAATCTGAGATTATATATTTATTTTGAAATGTGTGATTTTTTTATTATATGAGTTAGCTGTAATTTTAAAATGGAAATAAACTGATAATATTCCAAATTCACTTAAAAAATTGGTCAAGAAAAATTAGTTTCATCTTTGTTGGTTAAAAGCACTTAATTTTTGTTGCTCAATGTAATTCTTTTTATTCAGTTACATGTCAATTATAAATAAATAGTGACTTGATTAAACCGTGTATTTTATTCAATATTTTATATTTGATTGTTATTCCACTGCCTAGCTTTCAGACAGTATAACAACTTCAAAATACTGGAGTGCAAGAAAGTAGATGGCTTCATTACTGATTGCAAAATTTTAAACATCAACTAACCATACTTAATTCTAATATTTCAATTAGTGTATATGATTTGAAAGTTACTTTAACCTTGTGCAATGTTCATATATAGGACTAAAAATATTGTCAAAGGAACCTCATCATAACTGGATTAGGCTTTGCTCAGAAACAAAATATCTTTAAACGAATTCCTGGTGTTGTAGGCCATGGTCCATTGGGCTCCTTTCCAGATGTTTCATCTGTATCTGCTGTAGACATGTTCAGTGGCAGTAGCGAGGTCAAATTGTACTCATAGAAGTTCTGACGGCAACTGTGCTGTTGTAAACCTTAAAGCAATCCCTGAATCAAAATTTATACAGTGCACATTTCTTTGCAGAGCTTTATCTGCAAAATGCTGGTTATTCTTGAGATTGTCAGATTGTTTTAGGTGAAAGGATGAAAGTTGTTAGCTTCAGTCCAGGGTCATTATTATTTTCCATTTTGTATCAGGAAATGGGTGCTGAACTGATTCACTTTATCTCATACTGAAGTAAAGCTGTTGAGTGAAAGAGTATTGAACTGTATGTTTGAATTGCAGATTTTTCTCTCCTATTTATCCTCAGATTTCAGTTATTTCACTGATGAGCTGTGGCCTCCCAAAATTTGGCAGATGCATTTTGTTGCCTGAATGAGTTGAATAAGAATTTACAGGGTGCATTCACTTCCACATTATTGGTACAGGATAAAATTGAGGCTGTTCAAAAAAACTAGACTTCTGATAACAGAAATCACTATTGGAAACACATCTTCTTTTTCATTGTTGGATTCTTTCTTAAATTAAAATAAAATTTCTCTTCTTTTTGAACTGGTTGTGAACCGGTTGAACATTCAGGAACACATATATGTGTTTGGAGGAATTTAGTAACAGTGACGTCAAAATTAATCTCAGAAACTATTTGTAGTTGGTTTATTACACAAAACCAGAACTGAATATGCTATATCTAGGTTTAAAAACATGTGTAGACTATTCCAAACAAATTGAAGAGTATATTGCTGACATCCAAATTGCTACACAAACACTTAATGAAGAAAATAGAAACACAGTAAAAAACAAATGCTCCAAAATAGTAGAACAGATTAAAAATGAAAAGAAAATTAATTTTAGTAGCCAAATTATAAAAGCCCTTAAAAAGAAACCAGTTATTTGTACTAAAGCAGAAAAGGTAAATAAACTAGTAATTTTGGAAAAAGAAGATTACACGAAGAGGATGGAAGATTTGTTGGAAGACAATAATTACCAAAAAGTAGAAACTAACCCTTTAAAGTACTGCATTGAAACCACAAATAAAACTCTAAAAGAGAGCAAAGTAATCAACAAAAAAGAATTTCACAAAATTAAAGTAGATAACCCAACATTACCAAGAGTATATGGGCTGCCAAAAATTCATAAAACAGGGAAAGGCATGAGACCTATCACTAGTAGTATAAATGCCCCCACATATAATTTGGCCAAATGGTTGCTCAATAAATTTAATAGTTTCCCAAAATTCGAAAGTGCAAATTTAAAAATCTCTTTAGATTTAGTAGGAAAAATCAAAGATATAAATTTGGACAAAAATGACAGACTGGTTTCATTTGATGTCACATCTTTATTTCCAAGCATACCAACAGAAAAATTACAGACTGTATTAAAAAAGTGGCTAACTACAATAGAAATGGAAGCAGTAGAAGCAGAAGAATATATTTCTCTAACAAAAATATGCATTGAACAAAACTTCTTCAGCTTTAATGGAAAACATTACAAGCAGAAATCAGGGTTATCAATGGGCAATCCACTTTCACCTTTTTTTGCTAACTTATTCTTGAGTGTATTTGAAACACAAATCAAAAAGTCCTTCCCATTGATCTTCAAAGTTTGGTATAGATATGTTGACGACATCTTTGCAATTGTACGGAATAAACATTTAGAAGATGTATTAAAATTACTCAACCTGCAAGAAAGGACTATAAAATTCATTATAGAAAAGGAAACCAATGGACAACTCTCTTTCTTGGATCTAAATATCATCAGGAATGACACAAAAATAAAATTTGGAATTTACAGGAAACCAACACATTCAGAAAATTACATAAAAAATAATAGCCACAACCCAATTACACATAAACATGCAATAATAAACAGCCTTACACACAGACTAGTCAACATACCCATGGAAAAAGAAGAATATTTCAAAGAACAAAAAACAATACTACACATAGCAGAAGAAAATGGATACAACAAAAGTTTGGTGTTGAAGAAAATTAGAAAAGCTAAACTAAAGAAAACCATTAAGCAAGCAACCACATTTACAAAAGAAAAAGAAGGCATTAGCATATTCAGTTCATTCACATATCACCCAAAAACATTTAATAAATTTAAAAAGATCTTCAAGGAACAAAATATCACCTTGGCACCTACTAATAGACATTCAATTTTAAAATTGCTAAATTCAAAAACAAAAGATGAAATCCCATCAGTAAACACATCCGGAATATACCAGATAAGTTGTAAGAATTGTGAAAAATGCTACATAGGTCAAACTAAAAGAAATCTAAAAACCAGAGTCAAAGAGCACTTTAAAAACATCAGATTGAAACAAGAAGATAAGTCAGCAGTAGCATTTCACTTTTGGAATGAAAATCATAACATTGATCCAAATCCAAAATTATTAAAAGGAGTGATAAACCAAAATAAATTGACAACATGGGAGAACATATTCATATGGAAAAATAAGGGTCGCGTAATGAACTTTGAAATCCCACCAGTAGATAATTTGACAAAGAAGTTCATAGTTCCACCACCAGAGAGAGAGCAGATAACAACAGATGCCAGTTGGAAAGAGATTGAAAATGGAGGCGTATGCCTTTGAAACTAGTCTCTCATAAATATAAACAAGTAAGTGACGAGTATTAATAAACCAACTACAAATAGTTTCTGAGATTAAGGAACACCTTTGGGAATGTCTCAAATTTCAATCTATTGTTTCCAGAAAACCTGGATTGAGAAATTTGGATGAGAAACCCATTTTCTATTGCTCATGATATACTAGAAGCTTTAACTTCTTCCATAAAGATTGATTAAGCCGTCCTGTGACAGAAGTCTAAGGGAAATGAAGAAGATGGATTTTACTTACTTTTTGCTGGTAGGAAGAAAACAAGCATTCAATGATTTTAGAAAGAGCTGTAACATTTTTGTTGGTGTATGGGACTACTTACCTTTGTGAATATGAATTTTCCTCTCTAATCTAGATAAAACAAGTACAGAAATAAATTGAATGTGGTTCCCAATTTAAGAATAAATTTAATTTGAATCAAAACATTAAAGAACTGTGAATTAAGTATACCTACAACCTTAGCACTAAAACAAAAGTAAGAGCCTGAAATTATATTTTAGAGTTAATAACTTTTATGATTGAAAATCTGAGTAGTACCAATAACCTGGAATATATGTTTAAGTTTGTTTATGTAACACAATAAAAATTGGAAGTTTTTGATCATTGGTTATGTTTATACTACCTCACTGACTTTTCTAAAATCATCCATTTTACAAAAGACAAGGATCGAATTATGAACTTCAAATTCTAACCATCAAACCAGATCAGCAAGTTCATATCATTGCCACCAGAAACTTCACCATAGTACAACTAATTGAGTGTCAGCTGATAATGGGAGCAAATATTCCTGAAATTTGTTCAGATTTTAGAAAAGTGATAGTGTAAACATAACCGATATTGAATTAATATTTGTTTATGTATTCGTTAAATATACTTTAACCTTAACAAAATTAATTTTAAGACATATCTCAGAACAATCAATTGAATAGAAATAGATTGAACAAATCCCAGCTATGACATTGAATTTTTCAGTCTGACTCCACCTGTCCAAAATTTGGCCTTCACATGACTGGTGGGAAAGAACAGTTTAATTTCCAGATTGAAGAACTTTTTCTCCAGTAAATATTTAACTCTAAATAATGCATACTAGAAATAAACTAAATTAATTACTAGTATTATAAGTATATAAAAAGGTACTTTTGATGCTTACACATAAAATCACGCATTTCTCCCATAAAATTTGCTTACTGGTACATCTAACATTCTGTGTGGAATGTAATGATACATCACTGGAAAAGGTTGAGAACCTCTGCTCTACAAGGTATGTTTCCTTTGCTAGTAGGTAAACTAGCCAATTTCTCATCGTTTTCAGACTCCTTTAATTTTTTTTTTTCCATATGAGTGCTTTGAACTTTCCCATCATGTCTAGATTTGTTTGTGTAAGATGAGGCTACATCTAGAGTATATACAGGAAGCTAGTTACAGGAGGATTAACATGATTGACAGTTTATTGTTGTCATTGTGGCAACAGACAATAATGGAAGTTGTTTGATAATAACTCCAAAACAGTAATGTTACAGCATTTAGGTGATCAGCTAGCTTATAGATGAAGGCAAGAAATGTATGATTACTAATAACTGCTTCTCGGATGATCAGCTGTGTCAAATGTATTCAACTAGAACTTTCACACTCATACATTTATTGGCCAAAAGCTTGAGTTTTATACATTTAACACAGCTAAATCACCCTTGAAGCAGTTATTAGTAACATTTGCCATGAAAGTTTCAAGTGTTACAAATGTATGGTTGTTAGTAAATGTTGTTCATTGATTTAGGAACAAGTAAGCACTGAACTATACTCTTCCTTTCCATTATGGCCTGCTCAGAATTCTCATTTCGTTTCCAGCTTTAATCATCCTGTAGCACATATTTGTTAGGATATAGGAATATAAAAGTATCAATCTCTCTCTCCCTTCCCTGTCCCCTCTCTTTCCCTTCCTAACTTTCCCACGTGACATTTAAATAATACCCTAAAATTAACACTCGGGCAGTTATCAATAGAAATTTGCTCATAAATGTGATAAAATTCAGCTTATAATTAAGCCCGCACCTTCTAATGTACAATTTCTTCACAGTTTTAAAATATTTCCTCCTAATTATTAAGTCCCTAAATACCCAAATTTGGTCAATCTCCCAAGTATTTTAAGAAATATTATTCCTATGAAGCAGTTCTTTTTATTCTAGTTCTCATTTTTACTTATAAGAGAGAATCCATATGTCTTTTTCATCCATTTTTGCATGACATTTAATTTAAGTTCAGGTTGCTTCTGAAGTTGGACTTCTATTAGTTCATTCGAGAGATATGTGCTTGTCCTGATTACTGAAACTAGCACCATGAAGATATTAATAAATGTATACTAAATCTCCTTTATTTTTCACAGCTTAGAAGATGCGTTGAAACAGAATCCACAAATATTAGAAATATTGAAAGAGGATCTGCAAGAACTCCTTGCACGTAGACTTCGTGAATTTGGCGTTGACCCAGAATGGAAAGGAATTCCTGCAGCTACTTTTCAACAGAAGAAAGTTACTTTGAGGCACCATCAGAAAATTACTGCAAAGGTACTTACTTTACCTGACAACTGTTAACAAAACTCGTGGAAATAATGTATAATTGTAGCTAAAATTCATTTGTGTGATAGAGTAAAAATTCAGTTTTACTGTCACTTAATAGGCCGTTCATGGAACAGTGTTCAGAGTTGTTGTTGTAAACAGACAAGGGACATTAATATTTTAAGTATCCACAAAATGCTGTTATAAAATCACCTTCAAAGTTACTAATATATAGCAGTTGCCCACCTCATTAGCGAAGATGGCAGTGAGTCTGCTTCATGTTCAAGAGGTCCCGAGTCCGAATCTCGGTCAGAATGAGTTACTTGGATAAGGTTTTGTCCAGGAGTTTCCTTATCTTGAAAGACGAAAGTCGGGTAACTCTAAGCTCAATGGATCCTGGGCTCATTTGAGCATCATTTCACCTCTTACATCCATCACCCAATTTGACTTAACATTGGAGGAAGTAAAATAAAAAAATATATATCAGTTATGAGTGTTAATTTAGAAAAGCGTTGTTATTCATATACTCCTCAAACCCAAAGTTCGCTGTTTCATTGAAACATTTTTATGACATTGCTTTTCTTAAGCTATTCACAAACTTTGGCAATGTTTTTATTCTTCTGTCGTGTGTGATTAGGTTACAGACTTTGTGCTAAAATTTGTTTACCAAAATTGCAGATGTATGTGTAAGAATTATCAATGTTCTTTTTGGATTTAAGTTATGAAACTAATTTCATTAAAAATTTTAATGTTGTAAATTCACATGACTTTCTCTACATATCACTTATTTTTGTTTAACTTCTACACACCAATCTTATGAAAATTTATTTTTTTAATTAACATACTAATCAAAATAAACCATGTAAATGTAGTTACATGAGATCTTTAGTTGTAGAAGGAAGCAAGATATAGGAAACTAACTCATTAGTAGGAAAATGTAATCACTGTATGGTTGTTTTGAAATTCTGTACTCTTTCCATGATTTCGGAAAAGCAGCTGAATGACAGACAGCTCATGTCATATAAAGCTTATTTGGAATAAATTGTGTTTTTCAGAGTTCTATAATTTTTAAGTAGAATGCTTTTGTCTATCTCTTAAGGTTTACTAGTTAAAATTCCTTCTGAATGAATAAGACTTGACAGGCCACTTGACCCAGAAAATTTTGTACATATATATGTTTTATTTGTCATGTAATTATCATAAAATATGGTCTTTGAATCAAAATCGCAAGAACAGTTTTCAAGAAAAAAAAAAAAGTTGAATAATGTCCCTATCATGACAGCTAGGAGTGCAACAGTTTTAATGAAAATCTTCATGACACATCTTTGGAAGATTTTGAAGTTTAATACCAAGTTTGATTTTTATTATTTTTTGTTTTTGTATTGCATTATGCTGTTCTATTCATATAATACAGACCTTATTGTAAATTATTTACTCAAGAGGCCTTAAAACATGTATTTCTGGTGAAACCTCAGCATGAGAGAGAGAGAGAGAGAGAGAGGAGAGAGAGACGAGAGGAGAGAGAGAGGAGAGAGAGAGAGAGAGAGAGAGAGAGAGGAGAGAGAGAGGAGAGGAGGAGAATGAGAGAGAGAGAGAGAGTGAGAGAGAGAGAGAGAGAGAGAGAGAGAGAGAGAGAGAATGAGAATGAGAGTTAGTCCCACCCCAAATGACATTTACGTGGAAACTAGTAAAAACATGTAGATCTTGTTAAGCCACACAGTTTACCTCAAATAACATTTTTCTTTATGAATCATTTCCAAGGTATACTTTTTTGTTGTCAGAGTTTTCAAAAATATACTGTGACTTTTTGGATTTGTAAAATAAAAGTTGAGTTTGCAGAAATTCAAACTGCTCTTTATTTCCGTAGAAAGTTTGTACAGCTCTTGGCAGCAGCAGACTTATATAACATACACAAAATACAACCTTCAAGGTCTCTGCCACACGATGACAAACAAAAGAGTTCACTTTCAAATCACAGCTGCATGCACATGATTATCGAGCCCAATCATGACTGTCCCTTGACAACTAGCAACGACTTCTTTTGTACATCCACTCATTTTTCTAGAAATTAGTGGAATGTTCTGTAACAATCAAGACGGTACCAGATAGACGAACCTTCCAGACATCTATCTGTATCTTTTTTTTTCCCTCTGTTTTTGCAAGCTTTTATCTCCGTGCTGCACTATCTGTCTCTTTGTGTGTGCGGCTGCATCCATCGCAACAATGCCTCGCGACAATACTTTTTTTTTTTCAAATGTTAAGCTGCTATTTGTTTTTGTCATGGTCATTTAAAGAATGTGGAATTTCTAGCAGTCACACTGCAACTAACTTGCTTTTAAAAAATTTCTTTACATCGCTGTATTCTTCTAATGCCTACAACAAAATTGTAAGTATGAATGTTTATTTCAGTTAACAATAGAAGCTTTTATAAGAACTGTTTCTAGAAGAGTGAGCAGAGAAAGTTATGTGAAAGCAGTGCATCAGATTTTGTAATTTAAAATATCTAGAATATGGAGTATTTTAATAGCAATCATTAAAGACATTGGCATTAATCAAGTTATGAGAATCCCTAGTGGTTTTCCAGGAAACATATGAGTCAGTTGGAGAATTTAATGTCATGTCGGTATGTTGGCCATAGTACCTTAATGGGTAAGAGCAACTGGACGAAGACCGGGAGGTCCGTGGTTCAAATCCGAGCTGTGGCATTGAATTTTTCAGTCTAGCTCTACTCATCCAAATTAAGAACATTATTGAGAAAATAAAAAATAAAGCAACATTTTTTTT